>QRFJ01002105.1:175596-354881 GCA_006176705.1 Cocos nucifera | reverse complement strand
AGGATACGGGCTAGCGGGTTGGACGTAGACATTTTTCTTTTTTCCGTAGAGAGTCAAAGTTTCTAGTTAGATTTTGTAATTAAGATTTGATCAATTTGTTTAGGGGTTTGATTTTTAAATAAATTAGCTCTTACTATTTTTTTGGATCCGTACACTCCTTCTGTAGAGATGCAAAAATCTCCATGATTAGTGATTTCTAGTGGATGGTGCAGTCTCACCAACTGACTCATCACCTCACCTAATAGTTATTGATGATGGTTTAGTCAATGAGTGAACAACTCTTGTCCAATGATTCTCTAATCATGATGCTCGCAGACTTGGTCTCTAATTCATGAATCTCACCATGTTCGGAATATTGATCAACTTCTTAGTTAAGTCAGACCCACCATTTGCATAGATTGGATTTCTAATTGGATCTCTCACTGTATCCAAAATATTGAGCCCAATCCATCCTCCAGCCCATAGTATCCAATGCCTAATAGACATGGTTGCATCTTTCTGATGCAACTGAACCACTATGACCAATCGAGAATAATCAATCCTGGGAAGGGCCCGCACATCTACAATGGTGGAAGACCTTAGACTTAATCTTTTCTTAGGAAGATTTGATTTAGATCTCTTTAAACTTGACTTGACATAGTTATAACCATTATGACTA
Source organism: Cocos nucifera (assembly GCA_006176705.1). Taxonomy (NCBI): domain Eukaryota; kingdom Viridiplantae; phylum Streptophyta; class Magnoliopsida; order Arecales; family Arecaceae; genus Cocos; species Cocos nucifera. The sequence goes on along the minus strand of QRFJ01002105.1, from coordinate 354,223 downwards.
ATCTTGTAGCATGGGTTAGCTCGTATTGTTAGCCACCTTAGATCAGGACTGGGCCGACAAATTGGCCAGGTAAGTAAGATCGATGGAAGGGATATGCCATTAACTCGACAAGAATGCATTTGAATCGAGTAGCTCCCAATTAAAAATCAGTCGATCGTATTTACCAAACTTACCTTAGACACCAAATTATTGAGCCAGAACCAATCAAGTGATCAACACATAAAGTATATGTATAAAAATATTAATTTATTAATTAATTTATCTTTATTTTTTAAGGATTGATACTTTTATTCTATATTTTGTAGAAAAAAGACTAAGAATAAAAATAGCTTGATTTATGGTTCGCAATAAAATAAATTTCACTCAAATCAAAGCTAAAATGAAAAAGTTATGAAGCTCAGAAGTTTTTTTAAAAAAAAATAGCCTGGTGCATGGTAGACCGAACAGCCGGTCCATAGATCCTACACAAATCGGCCAGCTCAGCAGATGTGGCGAACCAAAGTGCACCACGTGGCAGACCTGAACCCTTAAGGGGTTCATGGAAAATCCATCGCGGTTCATGGGGTAAAGAGGTAATTTCGCATCAAAGCAACGAGCAGCGATTGGCTGAGGTGTTCGGTGTGCCCGGTTCGCGCGATCCATAGCTACAGTAATTACGTGATCCAATGGCCTACATGTTCGATCCAGTGGAGATCCGATGGCCCACAATAAATCCTTCTTTGATTCGAACAATGCTCAGCGATCTAGCATGATCCGATGGCCAAAAAACCAGTCGATGAAGATCCGACGGCAGAGAAAGCTCCCGACGATGATCAGGACTCCTAATGTGCGATCAACGATTAGATTTTCTCCATCAATGCATGATCAATGGCCAAAATTTAATCCAACCTGATCTGGACCAATATGTATCCAATTTTGATGATTTTTGGTCCATTGAATTCCTATTGAATGGCCAGATTTCATCCAGAGCAGTAGAATTCAATCAGGACTCCTTTTAATCCAATTTTCACTCAAATTTCTCTATATTTTGATGATCAAAGAGCTCCTTAGTCCCACATTGCCTAGAAGAAAACTCTCCAACCCTTCTAGATCTATAAAATGGATCCCAGGCCTCTAGAAATCAATAGATCTGATTAGAGAAAAACTTTGGTATAGGGTAAAGCCAGACTTTGGGTTAATGGCTGCTTCAAGACAATGGGTGCCGAAAAGAAGAGCTAGGCTTCTACACTATCTCTCTGCCAATGCCAATTTAAGATCAGAGATCAACCAATTTTATTTTTTTTAAAAAATTTTATGTATTTAAATTATAAACTTTTTAATTAATGCAATATTTATTTTTATGTTCTTTAATTTCATGCTCTTTATTTTTATTATAATTTAATTTCTATATTTTAATTATTTTTTTATTTTATTGCAAGTAGATGCTAAGATCTAACTAGTAGATCTTAGTACCAAGTTTAAATTTTTGCATCTTTTAATTTAAATTTCTACACCTTTTAATTTTTATTTTTAATTTTTCAGCTTCGCTTTTGATTTCAAAACTCTTTTTTTTTCTTTTTTTTAAAAAATTAAAGATTTTAAATCTAAAAACACAATCTTTCCTATGGATTCGACCCAACTCATTGCTATCTACGTATTCTTAATTATTTTAAGAAGTTGGATTAAACTGATAAACACGATGTCTTAATAACAACATCATGCTCTTATCAAGTTTTTGGCATCATACCATAAAATTCTAATAAAAATATTAATTTGTTAATTAATTTATATTAATTTTTAAAAATTAATAATTAATTTATATATATATTTTGAGAAATTAATATTTTTTATTAATTAAAAAATAATAAAACTTAAAAAAATAAAATTTTATAATCAATGAAAGAGCTCATTTTCTTAATCATAACGAAATAAGTTTCGAGTAAAACGGAGCTAAAACAGAGAAGATATGAATTTCTAAAATAATAAAATAAATAAAAATTAAATGAGAAAAAAAGAAAAATGGCTCAACTGGCTCAAGCCATTGTGCCATATCAGCCAGCGCGTCCAAGCGCACCGGCCAAGCTGACAAAGCTAATGCACCGAGCCAAGTCGACAAAGCCAGCGTGCCAAGCCAGCCACGCTAGCCGACTCAGCCACGGAAGCCGTCAGCCGATCCACGATCCAAGCGTCGACCATCAACTCAACAGAAATTGGCGAATCATGGAGCGACACGTGGTGGACCTAGACTCTTAAGGGGTTCATGAAAAATCCATCATGGTTTATAAGGTAAAGAGGTAATTTTGCATCAAAGTAGCGAGTAGTGATTGACTGAGGCGTTCGGTGTGCCCGGTTCGTGCGGTCTATAGCTACAGTAATTACGCAATCCAACGACCTGCATTCAATTCGATGGAGATCTGACGGCCCACGATAAATTCTTCTTTGATTCGAACAATGCTTAGCGATCTGATGCGATCCGACAGCTAGAAAACCAGTCGATGAAGATCCGATAGTGGAGAAAGCTCCCGACGGTGATCAGGACTCCCAATGTGCGGTCAGCGGCCAGATTTTCTCCATCAATGCATGATCAATGGCTAGAATTTAATCCGACCTTACCTGGACCGATATGCATCCGATTTTAATGATTTTTGGTCCGTTGGATTTCTATTGAATGGCCAAATTTCATCCAGAGTAGCAGAATTCAACCAAGACTCCTTTTAATCTAATTTTCACTCAGATTTCTCCATATTTTGATGATCAAAAATCTCCTTAGTCCCACATTGCCTAGAAGAAAACTCTCCAGCCCTCCTAGCTCTATAAAAAGGACCCCAAGCCTCTAGAAATCAGTAGATCTGATTAGAGAAAAGCTTTAGTCTAGGGTGAAGCTAGGCTTTGGGTTAATGGCTGCTTCGAGGCAATGGGTGCCGAGAAGAAAAGCTGGACTTCTACACTATCTTTCTATCAATGCAGATCCAAGATCAGAGATCAGCCTATTTTATTTTTTATTTTTTAAATTTTATATATTTAAATTATAAACTTTTTAATTAATGCAATATTTATTTTTATACTCTTTAATTTCATGTTCTTTATTTTTATTATAATTTAATTTCTATACTTTAATTATTTTTTTAAATTTTATTGTAAGTAGATGCTAAGATCTAACTAGTAGATCTTAGTACCAAGTTTAAATTTTTGCACCTTTTAATTTTTGCTTTTAATTTTTCGACTTCACTTTTGATTTCAAAACTCAAATTCTTTTCTTTTCTTTTCAAAAATCAAAGATTTCAAATCTAAAACACTACCTTTCCTATAGATTCGACTCGACTCACTGCTATCTATGTATTTTTAATTATTTTAAGAAGTCAAATTAAATTGATAAATATGGTGTCTTAACGACAACATCACGATCTTATCAAGATATCGGAATGTTAGGGATGGAAGTTCTATTCCAATCCTAGCTTTAGGAATTGTCAAGCTTATTTTTAAAAGATGTCCTTTTGAGTGAATGTCACCATCATCCATCATTTATAATAAATATGATCTCTATTGGCCTTCTGGTCAGAGATGGTTATAATTTATCAATAAAAAAGGATTGTTGTGATATTATTATGAATAATATTGTAATAATACATAGACAATAAAGAAATGATATTTAATATTTATACAGCCTGTTAAGTATAATGTACATATTTAATAAACATCTAAGTTAGATTATATCATGGATGTTTACATTTGACATTATAGGCTTAGTCATCTTGACAAGAATAGGATAAACAAGTTAGCTTAAGTGGAAAACTTGACATCAATGGTTGTAAATTGTTGATAACTGTGAGTCTTATCTTCTTAGGAAGATGACAAAGTTACCTTTTACTAGAAAAGGTGAAGGAGCCAATAAAGTTCTAAGTCTCATACATAGTAATGTATGTGGACCTATGAACTTAAGTGCCAAAGAAAGATATTAATATTTCATTTCAAACGATCTATCTGAGCATGGGTGCATCTGACCTAAATCATTTGAAATGTTCAAATGATTCAATAATAAAATAGAAAACAAATTAGATAAGATATTAAAACTCTTCGATCAGATCGAGGAGGCGATTACTTATCCAGTGAGTTTGTGACATATTTAGGAGAGAATTAGATTCTCTCTTAGTTTCAGAATATAGTGTATCTGAAAGAAGAAATTAAACTTTGTTAGACATGGTTCAATCCATGATAGGGTTCACTAGTCTGTCTGTTTCAAGGTTATGCTTTACTGACTACTTGTTTTACTCTAAAAAAGATTCTGAGTAAATTTGTCACATAGACTCCATATGAGATAAGGATCGAGCATAGACCTAAACTCTTCCACTTTCGGATTTAGAGTTGATCGGCCTATTTCAAATATTTGCACATAAATAAACTTGGATCCTGATCTAATAAGTATTTAAGGGTTATTAATTCTATCATACTGAAGAATATAAGATGTTCATCAGCAGAAGGGCATTCCTTTTGGAAAGAAGTTTCTTGGAGAAGAAACTAATGCCTATCAAGTTGAACCTTAAAAAGTTTGATTGGTAGAAAAGAACCAACATAATCTAGTAAATCTATAGAACCGAATTTGATCAGATCAAATTCAGAGCACATTAAAGTATCATCTTTAAGAAGATCAGGTAGAGTATCACGTTAGCCAAATAGATACTTCATTATCTAGGTCTGGGATGGCAATCCTGTTAAGCTCAATGAGAACAATAAGGATCCGATCACCTACAGGGATACAATATAGTAGTCTGACTCTAAGAAATAGCTTGGAGCCACATGATCCAAATTGAAATCCATGAAAATCAATAGTGTATGGACACTAGTTGATTCATCTGGAGGGATAAAATCCATTGGGTGTGAATAGATTTTCAAAAGGATCAGAGTAACGCAGATGTGAAGGTAAAGACCTTAAAGCCCATTTGGCTATTACCTCAGAATTCGATGTCTTTGTTATGAACAAAGACAATTCTTGCATTTGTAATTGGGTAAAATATTCTATAGTATTATTTCTTGTGTTGTTTAAGGATGAAATTTTCTTAATCAAAAATGGTATTCTAGCATTATAAGAAATAAAGGTTTAACTGTCATCTTATTTCTCCATGTACGAGACTAGACATGATATACTCACTAGAGATCATGAGCAGATACCAGTCTGATCGAAGTGAGAGTTACTGAAAGATTATATAGACAATCCCTAAGTATTTGAAAAATACTAAGATCCAGTGACTCAAATATGGAAGTAGTGACTTAAAACATATGGATATTTTGATTTCAGTCAGAACAAGATGACAACAAGAAAATGTCGGATCATACCCTAATTACAGAAGCAATCCGCTAGAAAGGTTCTAAGCAGGATATTGTAGCCTACTCAGTTAGTGATGTAGAGTACATCATAGCATATAATGCAGCCATGTAAGCTGTATAGTTACTAAGGTTCATTAGCAGGTTAGAAGTGGTACCCTCCACTCTTAGTCCAGTCCTATCATAGCACTGGAGCCATAGTTAAGGCTAAAGAATCCAAGGATTAGCATATTCTACATCACTTTCATCTCAGATATTAGATCTAAGTGATGATGATTTTTAGAAGATCGATGTAAAAGGAGAACTTGATCGACCCATTTGCTAAGGCCTGGAAACTAAGGAGTTCTACGAACTCAAGTGGAAGATAGGATATTTGATATCATTCTGATTGACTTTAGTCCAAGTGGGAGTTGTTGGAACATATATCCTAAAGCTAATCATCTAAGTGATAGATTAGAATTAGTATATAAATTATCTAATAATAATAGTTATTTAGCTGATTCATCATAAAAGATCTATCTTCCTTAATTGAACTCCTAAAATATGATGAAGTCCTTAGATTTACAAACAATCGATAAAGAAGGATTTATCAGATGGTTCTTAAATAGTTTATGACCAAATGATAAGTTATTAATAAAGATAATAACTTATCGAGTGTAGATCGCTATATGTCATATACGTTGGTTGTCCTCATAATCAAGTGGTGTGGAGATACTGGTATGACATCCAAATGAGATGTAGGAGTACATCTTCACTGAATGTGACCAATGTAGCACTCTACTATCAAGAGTAGCTAGCTAAGGTCAATGGATACAAGTGTCCCTCCGACCTGAGATCATCATGATGACTTGCAAGTAACTTACTGTACTTTGGTACCAGACTATTTGTATTTCTAATATAAGTTCAAAAAATTTTTGGGTCCAGTCAAGTACTTGTAAAGTCGATGTATGAGTCAAGATGGGATTGACCACTCCTGATTAACTTCAAGAAGAGAATGTCTCACTGTGTTTCAATTTAGTAAAATCTAGGCCTAGGTAATCCTCATGAGGTGTCACAAAATTTGCAAAATTTTGAGATACAATACAGATGACTTGTATGAGTGTTTGACAGCATACTCGAAGTCATCTTGAGCATTATTAATCATAGGGATGAATTATATGGTAACCATATGCCACAGGTTCGTCGATGTTGCATTGCAATTTTTTGATCTATCCGGACGATGGGTACCATTGCTAGATGGTCACATCGATTGGTATAAAAAATTAGTTTCTGTACTATCGGATTATGATTCAAACCTATGGGGTCACACACAATAGGAGTTCCTACCTGATCTGATGGCTGATATTGAGTCTCGATGACCTAAGGCTCTACGATCAAGAGTCCTACTGGACTAGGACTCTATGACAAAGAGTCCCACTGAATTGGGACTCTAAGTCCTACTTGTCCGAAACTCTCTGGTTGAGAGTCCTGATGACTTGGGACTCTATGTTCAAGAGTTCTACTGAACTAGAACTCTATGATCAAGAGTCCTAGTGGACTGAGACTCTAAGTCCTACTCGTCTAGGACTCTCTGATTAAGAGTTTTACTGGTCTGGGACTTTGTAATCTTAAGTTTCATTCATTTGGAATACTAGGTTCAAGAGTCTCATTGGTTTGGGACTCTTTAGGAGTTCCATATTGATGGGACTCTATTGCCCAGATACCCATCCGATTGGATCTCTATATTTATTGGAGGATTAATTAGTAATTTGATTACTAATTAGCTTAATTTAATTGAGTGATGAGGATTCGATCAAGTCTGATCGAATTGGATTCGATTGGGTTTGACTCGATTAAGTCATGAGTTGATCTAATCGCTATAGGAAATTTGATCCTAATTTGATCAGGGACTGCACCTAATTAGTTTCTTATTTAATTAGAATTTTATATTGCCATCTACAACATTCCAAGCATCACCTAGATCTAATACCAAATTATAGATTCATGATATCTCTCGAATGCCAATCATCCTTGACATCACAAGCCTTGATACCATGTTATGGAAGCCTCTGATCTTTAGCACAGACTTGAAGGAACCTATGATGTTCTCTATGGGCAGCAAACCACTGATCCTGCACCTAGATCTATGATGGGGCGCCTCCCTCCTTGGGCTTGAGGGAGATGCCTCCTTCTCTAGGGCTTCTTCAAGAACCCTAGGGCATTAACTCTAGAGAAGAGAAGAAGAGAGTTGAGGGAGAAAAGGTCTGTATTGATTCCAACCTTGAAAACTCTAATACAACCTATGTATTTATACATAGCTATTAGGCCCGACCAAAAACTTTCCTGGCTAACCCAATACATGAAAGCACTTATCGAGCCCATGTACACCCATATCTCCCATGCTCTCATCCTCTGGATCTAGACCCGACCCGTACATGAATTAGCCCCCTTAAGACCTCTCAAATCAGGCCTTAAGACCCCTAGGATCAACTCAGATCCTAGTCCAAAATAGACCCTCGCGTAGCTCTACCCGCGCACTGAACCAACTCAGTCTCAGTACTAAGCCGACTAAGTTTCACTAAGTTGGCTTAGTCTGAAACTGAGCCGACCCAGGTCTATGCCGTGCCAGCAGTCCCGAACGCTCAGCTCTCTATTTTGTCTATGCACTGAAACTTAGCTGATCTAGTTTTGGACTGAGCCAGCTAACTTGTAGAAAATCTTCTTTCTGTAGTCTTAATTCTCCGACTTTGGTTCCTTGCTTCACCTTGTGTCCTAGGTCTTAGAAGCACCAATCAAACCCCTTGAATCCCCGAAGCCAACCTCCTAACTCCTCCCATGGCCTTCAAAAGCTTGGGAGCACCACAAATCCTCATAATCTCTACCTTGGTGCTCCAAAGTCTTGGCAAACCTCTCGATAATGACCTGCTGCACGATCCTGCAGTTCTTGCGCACTCGACAGCACCTATGCAAACATCACCTCTGCCAATCCTCTTCAGCTGTTGTGCACCCTTAAGGCCTTTGGGATGACTGCCTCCACTGCTGAAGATCTATGCTTGCTTCTTAGCACCATCCTGAAATTATAGGATCCCTTCTGCTTAGCAGCTGCATCACTTTCTCTAGACTTTTTTGAAGAACCTATAGTATTTTTGCACTAGCACATGCTGTACCATCTGACACGATCTCCTCAAAGCTATATTTGTCCACCTGCACACGTTGCTCCACCTGAAACTGTGCATCATCGATGCTCTGAACTCATGCTAAATTTACTCTCCACTTGTGAAGCTACCACTGTGGAACTCCACCTATATCTGAAGTTCACCTGATGCCGCAAAAGTCGACTCTATCATCGAGTCCCTCGAGGCCAACCACTCAACGCTGCACCGCTGAGCCTGTCGCTACACCTCGAACACCATCACTGTCCCTTCGAATCCTCCACACTCTGCAGCCCTCTTCAAAGCCATCTCGAATACCTCTACAACCTGTGGGCACCTCCGAAACTTAAAAGCTCATCCAACTCTTCCAAAACCAATGACCAAACCCTAAAAAATTCCACCCTAGTCCTTCTCTTCTACCCCTACACCAGCCATCGCTTCAGTTGCACCCGGAGAACCATCCTCCATCTGAACCGTGACTCTTCCTAATGCTTCTACAAAAGAAATCTGATCCATGATACTTCTGACTGCTAGAGACCTCGTGGCGCTCCTTGAGACCCCCTAGCTCTCCCTGAGACCTGCATCCGATCTTCCTAAGATACCACTGACACTCTCTATTAAGATACACTCCTCGACTACTACACTATCGAGCCTCTCTCAGTCCTTATGCCTTCAGGGTAGCACTTCTACAGCACTTTAGCGCTCCCTGACTCATCTCTACACCACTCTATAGTTGTCCAGCCCTAACCTACTAGACCTCCATGGATCAACCATCTCCATCATCCCCAAGACTTCACAAATCCATGCTCTAGTCGAACCACTGAGTACATCTCTGACTACTTCCCCGCCTTCCTAACATTAAAGGATGTATAGTCGCTTCTTCAGCCTTCCTTCAACCATTATCCCTTGGTAAATCTCTCTTCAATAGCCCTACACTGCCCATCTTCCCAGAGAATCCTGATGCTCTCTACTGAGATACCTCCCTCAGTCCTACATCACCGAGCCTCTCTCTGCCCTGCATCTCTAGGAAAGTGCTATTACAACACTCCAACATTCCCTGCCTATCACATAACTGTCATACACCCGGGCCTTTTCACCAAGACCAATCAGCAAATCATGCACCAAATCATTTTACGTAGGGAAAATCCCTTTCCGTTAATCTTCTCAACCTCCACCTTCAATTCGATGCTTTCAGTTGGCCAAACCACAACAACAACAAGGTAGATTTGAGATCTACTGTGTACAAGGTGAAATCAAAAATCTGCATAAGATAGATTTGAGACATATTATGAAATCTTTGTGTAGATTTCTGATTTCACCTTGTATGACTTCTCCTTCCCTTCCATGCACCATCAGGCTCTGAAACTTGGCTTCTTTTATGCACCATCAGGCTCTGAAACCTAGCTCTGATACCATATTACCGTCTACAACATCCCAGGCATCACCTAGCTCTGATACCATATTGCCATCCACAATATTGCAGGCATCATCTAGATCTAATACCAAATTGTAGACCCATGATATCGTTCGAATACTAATCATCCTTAGCATCACAAGCTTCGATACCATGTTGCGAAAGCCCCTGATCTTTAGCACGGACCTAAAGAAATCCGTCACGTTCTCTATGGACAGCAAACCATCGATCCTGCACCTAGATCTATGATGGGGCATCTCCTCTTTGGGCTTAAGGGAGACACCCCCTTCTCTAAGGCTTCTTCAAGAACCCTAGGGTGTTAACTCTAGAGAAAAGAAGAAGAGAGTTGAGGAAGAAAAGATCTGTATTGATTCTAACCTTGAAAATTCTAATACAACATATGTATTTATACAAAGCCATTAGGCTCGACCAAAAACTTTCCTAGCTAACCTAATACATGAAAGCACTCACCGAGCCCATGTACACCCATGTCTTCCATGCTCTCATCCTTTTGATCTAAATCCGACTCATACATGAATTTGCCTCCTTAAGACCTCTCAAACCAGGCCTTAAGACCCCTAGAATCAACCCAGACCCTAGCCCAGAATAGACCCTCGCATAACTCTGCCCGTGCATTGAGCCGACTCAGTCTCAGCATTGAGCCAGCTAAGTTCCACTAGGTCAGCTTAGTCTGAAATTGAGCTAGTCCAGTTTTATGCCATGCCAGCAGTCCCGAATGCTCAGCTCTCTATTCTGTCTGTGCACTAAGACTTAGCCGACCCAGTTTTGGACTGAGCCGACTAACCTATAGAAAATCTTCTTTCTACAATCTTGATTTCTCGATTTTGGTTCCTTACTTCACCTTATATCCTAGGTCTTCGAAGCACCAACTAAGTCCCTTGAATCTCCAGAGCCAACCTCTTGACTCCACCCGTGGCCTTTCTGTTAGATATGTGTGCCCTAGAAGCCAGAATTGGCTAACACTTGTAATACACTTCTAGGAAAAAAATTATAATTTTGACTATAAATAATAAAATAGATTATATTCTATCATAAATATGTATTTAGTGTCTATGATACATCCCTTGAGTTAATGATAATGATAACTCTTATTTTCAAGCATTAAAAATTTAAGACAAGAATTTTCATTATTAACTCATAAAATGCTCCTAACCGTAGGATCATCATGAGGATGGTGATTGATCAGAAAGGTTGATGTACAATCGCTTCTTTGTAGTAGATGAGTCTTGAGTATACGGTGTGGAGACATCAAAGCAAGAGTATAGATACTCGTTAGAGATTAAGGGCACTAAGCGTGACCACCTCGAGCAGTTATAAGGAAATCTACCTTCTCGTCGATGACTAACTCAAAGTTGCAGTGGTGTGTCTAGTTCTTTGACCTGAGGTGCATCGGTAGTTCACCTTAAGGGTGTTATAATTTGACTACACCATGACTCGGTCTCCTAGCCATTCGAAATTCTGAGGTGTATGTTGGCTATAGCATGTTCATTATAGAAATTAGATTGCACCAAGAGGGAATCTATCTACCTCAGTGGATGAGGAGCAGCCCTATGATGATCATGAGAATCAAGTCCATAAGCCCATGGCCATGGCAGAATGAAATAATAGAAAGAGTTTCTATTAAGATTTTCACATCGGACTTGAATCAAATGATTAAATCATATGATAGAAATTAGGGTTTGACGAGTTCACCTTAACCCTAATCTGATCAGGGCTCAAGATAGAAGAACTTAATCACACAAGTAGCTGCACCGAGAGGTTCATTTTTAATTTTGATGGGTTGCCACCATATACTGCTAGGTATCACTGGTGGATTTTGGGAGCAATTAGAATGATTTAGATGATCGATCATTCTAGTTGTCTGAATCAGAAGAGTTCTGATCCATCGAAAGAAGTTTCGATGATGGAGATCACGATATATCCCATTACCATGGAGAACTGAACCTAACTAGATCACACAAACAAGGGTTTGAATTTGGATATCATCAATTAGACTAACCCAGTTCAATTGATTTGAATTAGATTCAATTAGGTTCAAGGAAATCATGCTAGCACACGATTGAGCCTAATATTCTCCTTTTATTATCATTAAAAGTTATCTCGACTGAGCCAAATGAGTTTGTGCTCACTCAGGTATCTTTACTCGATCTGATTGGAGCTTGTCTAGATCAAAAAAAGATTATCTTAATTTATAAAATAAATTTAAGACAATACCTATCATTTTCCGTCATCTGCTAATTCTTGTCTTTTGATTTTGGTCAAACATTGACCTTTGACACTTAGACATCTACCCATGTGTCATGCACCTATTGGAGAGCAGATAGGGGCTTGTCCCCTTATTAGAATTTGGAAAGGAGGGGGTGCATTCCTAGGGAGGCGTGCGCCCGTGGATAGGGATGCTTGGAGTCCCATATGGATGGGACTCCAAGTTGCTTCTTGGTTTCTACTTAGGTGGCCCATAACTATAGACTTTGATCAGTCTTAGGCGCCATCTAAGGATGAATTAGAGGGGCTCTCATCTAATTGGATCAAATGATATCATCCCACCAATTAGATTTAGATCTGATTGCATGAAGCAATGTGATCGACCGGGATGATGTGGCACTGCATGGTGCAGCAGGGTCTATATAAACCCTGTTCGTACCCAACTTTCATAGAGTTTTCTCCTAGCCATGTCCCAAGACTGTCCCTCTCCCTCCTCCATGCCATCCTTTGGTCCTCTCTCTCCTCTCCACTCCAAAGGCAAGTTGGGCTCCGGTTTGGTGCGATCCAAGCAAGAAAAAGCGGACGAGAAAGGAAGAAGGCATCACTGCTGCAGAGACGACAGCAGATCTTCAAAAAGGAGTTTTGAAGATCCTCCAAATCAGATTCAGATCTAATTTTTAGAGAGGTGATAAAAAAAAAAAAGATCTCTAAATCCAGCTCGAGTGGATATCGGTAAAGGCCAGGCGCTTGCGTGGATAGATCCAAAATCTCAGGCAATCAGCAGGATCATCAAAGGATAATCAGATTACCCAACATCAAGGTATAAATTAAATTAGATTTAATTTATTTTTATTTTATTTATTATATTTATAAAATTAGATCTGAAATATCTCAGATCTGATCTAGATATATGAGATAAATTTTTGAAATATCTCTCTTGATCCGATCAGATCTGAATGAACCTGATCCAAAAAATCAGGATTTTTTCTTCAACTGGTATCAGAGCCAGGTTCTCTAAATTATTTAGATATAATTTTTATTTATTTTTTATCTAAAAATTAGATTATTTTAGATATCACATGAGATGTAATTAGATCTAAAATTAAAAAAATTAAAATTAAATAATATAGATCTAAGTTCTATAATATGCATGACTAGTTGCAAAATAGAATAGTTCTATACATAGTCTTGCATAATTATTATTTATTTTGATTAAATTATGATTTTAGATTTTTTTATTTTTTATTTTTTGATGATTATAAATATTATAATAAGATCTAAAAAATAAAAAATAAAATTATTTAATTTTTAGATCATATGAGATATGATGCATGCATGTTTAGAGTAGTTGTAGAATAGTTCTACATAATTGTCTAGATTAAAATTTATTTTTATGTGATCAATTTAAATTTAATTTTTTAGATAATTATGAGATAATTTAGATCTAAAAAATATGCATGATATAATATACATGAGATGTATGCAAAACATGTATTAAGTTAGATCAATTTTATATATGAGATATATGATGTAGATCTAACTAGTTTTGTAGATTTATATTTCTAATTAAGACGTTCTCCTTGGCCGTCCGATCATAAGAACAAAGTAGGATTTAAATGCCCTCTCCTTTCATTCGATGGGGTGTTCTTATGATGTGTAGGGGTGCTGCACATTCGTCCTTAATCAGAAATCAAAAACTTACTTTCTGTAAAATCCTAGATCCTAAAATCCTTAGGATTTTATTTACATATTTTGTTTATGAATCCTAAACTTAATTAAGAATTAAGATTATGAAATATAATGTAGGGTCTAAAATTGAGAATTTCAGATCTAAGATATATTCATAAAATTGAGTTCGGGCTTGGATAGCTCAATTTGGTCTAAGCGGTTGATCAAACCGAATCAAGAGTTGGCTAGATGGGATCAACAGTGCTTAAATTGACCAGCCTAATAGGATTAAGTCTGGGTCAAGATCGAGTCACGTGAGTGATCGATCAAGCTAAGACCTAATTAGGCTCAGTGGTTAGAGTCTGGATTGTAGACTAACCCAATTGGTTCTAGCTCAACAATTTGGTGTCTAAGATAAGTTTGGTAGATACGATCGACTAATTTTTAATTGAGAGCTACTCAACTCGAATGCATTCTTATTGAGTTAATGGCATATCCCTTCCACCGATCTCACTTACCTGGCCATATTTGTTGGCTCAGTTCTGATCTGAGGTGGTCAATAATCCAAGCTAACCCATGCCACTAGGTTAGTCATAATGGTTATGACTATGTCAAGTCTAGTTTAATGAGACCTAAATCAAATCTCCCTAAGAAAAGATTAAGTCTAAGATCTTCCACCATTGTAGATGTGCGGGCCCTTCCTGGTGTTGATTGTTCTTGGCTGGTTATAGTGGTTCAGTTGCACCGAAAAGATGCAACCATATCTATTAGGCATTGGATGCTATGAGTTGGAGGATGGATTGGGCTCAATATTTCAGATACGGTGAGAGACTCAATTAGGAATCCAATCTATGCAAATAGTGGGTCTGACTTAACTAAGAAGTGGATCAATATTCTGGGCATGGTGAGATTCATGAATTAGAGATCAAGTTTGGGTGCAACACGATTAGAAAATTATTGAACAAGAGTTGTTCACTCATTGGCTAACCCATCATCAATAACTGTTAAATGAGGTGATGAGTCAGTTGGTAGAACCGCACCATCCACTAGAAATCATTAATCATGGAGATTTTTGGATCTCTACAAAGAAAGTGTAGAGATCCAAGAAAATAGTGAAAGCTAATTTGTTTAAAAATTAAAATTCTAAATAAATTGGTTAAGTCTTAATTACAATATCTAACTAGAAACTTTGACTCTCTATAGAAAAATATCTGCATCCTATCCATTAGCACAAATTCTGAACACCCATTGACTAACTGGATCCAATTATAAGAATTGGCTCCAAAACTTCAAAATTATTTTGGATTCCAAAAAGTTAACTCATGTATTGGACTAGGACTCTCCCACCTTACCAGCTTGTCCATCTGCTGAACAGAGAGCATCTCTGGATAAGTGGATGGGCAAAGATAACAAGGTCAGATATTACATGTTAGGCTCGATGTCTAATGAACTTCAGTACCAACATGAAGATATCAAGACTGCTCGCCAAATATTGGCTCACCTACAAGAGATGTTTGGTAAATAGAGTCGTGCAGCCAAGTATCAAGTCACTAAACGACTATTCAAAGCTAAGATGCGTGATGGGTAGTCAGTCCAAGATCATTGTCTGATGATGATCAAAGACTTGAAAGAGCTTGAGAAGCTTAGAGTGAGGTTGGACTTGGATCTATAGAATGACATAATTCTACAATCTTTGACTGATGCATATGGGCAGTTCATTATGAACTACCATATGCATAAACTTTAAAATTCCTTGGCCAAACTTATGAACATGATGGTTATCGCTAAGCTTTTTATGAAAGGTTCTAAAGGCTCAATGCTTGCTATAGAATGGACTTCTTCCAAGAGAAAGTCTTTTGGAAAGAAGAAAAAGTCTGCGAAAAAGCAGAAGGTGGAAGGAGGAAGAAGAAAAAGGTAGAGCTCAAGAAGAAGACCGCTGACAAAGAAAAATATTTCCATTGCAATAATGACGGCCACTGAAAGCGAAACTGCCATATACACCTGGCCACCCTAAAGAATAAGAATGAGGTAGGTTCTTCTGAAGGTATGCTCATTATTGATTCTAACCTTACAATTTCTTCTACATCCAGTTGGGTGCTTGACTCTGGTTCTAGTGCTTATTTGTGCACTTCCAGGTAGGATCTTGAGGATAGCAGGAGGCTGAGAGATGGTGAGATGATCCTATGCATCGAAAATGAAGCAAGAGTTGCTGCTGTGGCCGTAGGAACATACCCTCTTTGACTACCATCTGGTTTAGACTTAGTGTTAAAAGACTATTATTATGTACCTGCAGCAAGCAAGAATTTGATTTCTATTTCTTGTCTTGCATTAGATGGCTATGTAATTGGTTTTTTTAAGAACTATTATAACATTCTTTATGAAAGAAATAAAATTGCAAGTGGTTTTCTTATTAACGGTCTTTATCAGTTACATATTGATATATCTATTTTTAACATCGAGCAAAATATGAATACCATGAAATGACCTAGGGATAGTCCAAATAATAGGTATCTATGGCACCTAAGACTAGGTCATATAGCAGAAGATAGGGTTAACAAATTAGAGAAAACAGAGCTATTGAGTCCATTGACTTTCGAGTCATATCCAATTTGTGAATCTTGTCTTCATGGCAAAATGACTAAACTTTCTTTTGTAGGACATGAGGAAAGGGCCACAGATCTTCTTGCCTTAGTACATACTAATGTATGCGGCCCATTTGATGTGCAGACTAGAAGCAACTTTATCTACTTCATAATCTTTACAGATGATTTATCTAGGTATGGATATGTGTATCTTATGAGACACAAGCCTAAAGTTTTTGAAAAGTTCAAGAATTTCAGATATAAAGTAGAAAAGCAAACAGAAAAATCCATTAAGATTCTTCGATCAGATCGAGAAGGTGAATACCTTAGTCGAAAATTTTTGGACTATCTCAAGAAAAATGGAATAGTCTCTCAGTAGACTCCATCTGGAATACCTCAACTCAATGGGATCTTAGAACAAAGGAATCGGACCCTATTAGATATGGTCCGATCTATGATGAGCTTCACAGACCTTCCCAATTTTTTTTGGGAATACTGTTTGTTAACTGTAACATACTTACTAAATAGGGTTCCTTCTAAAACCGTTCCTACCATACCATATGAGATATGGCATGATAAGAAATCAAGTCTGAGTTATCTCAAAATTTGAGATTGTCCAGCTCATGTCAAAAGACAACAAACGAACAAGTTAGACTTTAGGTCCTTTAGAACTTGATTTATAGGATATCCTAAAGAATCATTAGGATATTATTTCTACATTCCAGAAGATCATAATGTGATTGTGAGTCGACATGCCATCTTTCTTGAAAAATAGTTTATTCAAGATAGCGGCATTAGAAAGCAGATCAAGCTCGAAGAGAAAGTCTCATAAGAGTAACGAGCTAAGGACCAAATGAAATTAGATCAGGTTAAGCCAATCCAATCACTACCTCCTCCACCTCGTAGATCGGAAAGAGTTTTTCATCCTCTTAAGATGTACTTAGGTACTATTTCAAAGGAAGTAGAGAAAATGTTCCTCATAGATAATGGGGTTCATGGTGATGATCATAAAACCTATAACGAGACAATATCGAATATCGACTCTGAGAAATGGTTAAAGGTAATAAAGTCAGAAATTGACTCGATGTACTCAAACCAAGTCTGGATCTTGGTAGATCCACCAAAAGGTATAATACCTATTGGATGTAAATGAATCTACAAGAGAAAGATTGGTGCAGATGGAAATATGGAGACATTCAAAGCTAGATTAGTGGCAAAAGGTTATAGTCGGCACGAAGGTATTGACTATCAGGATACCTTTTCCTCAGTAGCTATACTAAAATCCATTTGCACATTGCTTGCTGTTGCAGCCTATTTCGATTATGAAATATGAAAAATAGATATGAAAATAGCATTCTTAAATGGATATCTTGAGAAAGATATCTATATGAAACAGCCGCTAGATTTCACATCCAGTGATGCTGATCACAAGGTAAGCAAGCTGCAAAGGTCCATATATGGACTTAAGCAAGCATCTTAGAGCTGGAATACTCATTTTAATGATGTAATCAAATTATTTGGTTTCATCAAGAATGAAGAAGAGCCATGTGTCTTCAAAAAGATCAGTGGGAGCACTGTTGTCTTACTCGTATTATACATGGATGACATCCTCCTTATTGGAAATGATATTCCCATGTTGACCACAATTAAAATGTGGTTATCTAAAGAATTCTCCATGAAAGATCTAGGAGAAGCATCCTTTATTCTAAGAATTAAGGTCTATAGAGATAGACCAAATAGGATGCTAGGACTTTCACAAAAGATATACATAGAGGAAGTACCAAAGAGGTTTAGCATGGAAAACTCTAAGAGAGGTTTGGTACCCTTCAGACATGGCATTCATCTTTCCAAGAAGATGTGCCCTAGCACACCTGGGGAAATAGAATGCATGAGCAAGATCCCTTATGCTTCAGTAATAGGAAGCCTCATGTATGCCATGTTATGTACACGACCTGATATAGCCCATGCTGTGAGTGTCACGAGCAGATATCAGTCGAATCTAGGTGAAGAACACTGAACTTCTATGAAATGTATCCTTAAATACTTAAGAAGAACTAAGGATATGTTGTTGGTCTTTGGTAATGGAGAACTCCAAGTCTAGGGATTTATAGACTCGAATTTTATGTCCGACGTAGATGATCGAAAGTCGACATCTGGGAGTTTGTTTGTATGTAATGGTGGAGCTGTCTATTGGAAAAGTTTCAAGCAAATAGTAATAGAAGATTCCACCATGGAAGTAGAATACATCGCTGCGTTAAAAGCTACAAAGGAGGCATTTTGGTATAAGACGTTTGCCACAGAGGTCGGAGTGATGCCACCAGATGCCATTCCTCTGTACTGCAATAACAATGGCACCATAGCCCTTGTTAAGGAGCCAAGGTCTTACCAAAAATCCAAGCACATCGAGCAATGATACCACCTCATCTGTGATTACCTTAAGAAGGGATACATCAAGGTCAAGAGAGTCGACTCTACAGACAATGCGGTAGACCCGCTTACAAAATCGTTGGGCCAGCAGAAGATCGAATCCCACCTTGACAAGATGGGACTTAGATTTGTATCCAATTGGCTTTAGATCAAATGGGAGTTTGTTAGATATATGTGCACTAGAAGCCAAAATTGGCTGACACTTGTAATACACTTCTAAGGGTAAAATTATAATTTTGATTATAAATAATAAAATGGGTTATATTCTATCATAAATGTGTATTTAGTGTCTATGATACATTCCTTGAGTTAATGGTAATGATAATTCTTATTTTTAAGAGTTAAAAATTTAAGACAAGAATTTTTATTATTAACTCATAAAATGCTCCTGGCCATAGGATCATCATAAGGATGAAGATTGATCCAGAAGGTTGGTCTACAATTGCTTCTTTATAGTAGATGAGTCTTGAGTCTATGGTTTGGAGATACCAGAGCAAGAGTACAGATACTCGTTAGAGAATGAGGGCACTGAGCGTGACCATCTCGAGCAGTCATAAGGAAGTCTACCTTCTCGTTGATGACTGACTCAAACCTGCAGTGGTGTGTCTGGTTCTTTGACCTGAGGTACATCAGTAGTTCACCTTGAGGGTGTTATAGTTTGACTACACCATGACTCAATCTCGTAGCCATTCGGAACCCTGAGGTGTATGTTGGCTATAGCATGTTTATTGTAGGAATTGGATTGCACCAAGAGGAAATCTATCTACCTCGGTGGATGAGGAGCAGTCCTATGTTGATCATGAGAATCAAGTCCATAAGCCCATGGCCATGGTAGAGTGAAATAATAGAAAGAGTTTCTATTAAGGTTTTCACATCGGACTTGAATCGAATGATTAAATCATATGATAGAAATTAGGGTTTGACGAGTTCACCTTAACCCTAATCTGATCGGGGCTCAAGATAGAAGAACTTAATCACACAAGTAGCTGCATCAAGAGGTTCATTTTTAGTTTTGATGGGTTGCCACCATATACTGCTAGGTGTCACTTGGTGGATTTTGGGAGCAATTAGAATGATTTAGATGATCGATCATTCTAGTTGTCTGAATCAGAAGAGTTCTGATCCATCGAAAGAAGTTTCGATGATGTCGATGATGGAGATCATGATATATCTCATTACTATACAGAACTGAATCTAACTGAGTCACACAAATAAGGGTTTGAATCTGGATATTATCAATTGAACTAACCCAGTTCAATTGATTTGAATTAGATTCAATTAGGTTTAAGGAAATCGTGCTAGCACATGATTGAGCCTAACGTTCTCCTTTTATTATCATTAAAAGTTATCTCAACTGAGCCAAATGAGTTTGTGCTCACTCAGGTACCTTTACTTGGTCTGACTGGATCTTGTCTAGATCAGAAAAGGGTTGTCTTAATTTATAAGATAAATTTGAGACAACACCTACTATTTTTCATCACCTACTAATTCTTATCCTTTGACTTTGGTCAAACGCTGACCTTTGACACTTAGATATCTGCCCATGTGTCATGCACCTATTGAAGAGCAGATAGGGGCTTGTCCTCTTGCCAAAATTTGGAAAGAAGGGGGTGCACACTTAGGGAGGCATGCGCCCATGGATAGGGACACCTAGAGTCCCATACGGATGGGACTCCAGGTTGCTTCTTAGTTTCTACTTAGGTGGCCCATAACTATAGAGTTTGAGCTGTCTTAGGCACCATCTAAGGATGAATTAAAGGGGCACTCATCTGATTAATCAGGTGATGTCATCCCATAAATCAGATTTAGATCTGATTGCATAAAGCAATGTGATTGATTGGGATGATGTGGCACTACATGGCACAGTAGGGTCTATATAAATCCTGTCTGCGCCCAACTTTCATAGAGTTTTCTCCTAGCCATACCCCAAGGCTGCCCCTCTCTCTCCTCCATGCCATCCTCTGGTCCTCTCTCTCCTCTCCATGCCCAAGGCAAGTTGGGCTCCAGTTTGGTGCGATCCAGGCAAGAAAAAGCTGACGAGAAAGGAAGAACGCAGCACTGCTGCAAAGATGATAGCAGATCTTCAAAAAGGAGTTTTGAAGATCCTCCAAATTAGATCCAAATCAAATTTTTAGAGAGATGATCAAGAAAAAGAAGAGCTTCAGATCCAGTCTGAGTGAATATCGGTAGAGGCCAGGAGCTTGCGTAGCTAGATCCAGAATCTCAGGCAATCAGCAGGATCATCAAAGGATAATCAGATTATCCAACATCAAGGTATAAATTAAATTAGATTTAATTTATTTTTATTTTATTTATTAGATCTATAAAATTAGATCTAAAATATCTTAGATCTGATATGGATACATGAGAAAAATTTTTGAAATATCTCTCTTGATCCGATTAGATCTGAACGAATCTATTCCAAAAAATCAGGATTTTTCCTTCACTCCCAAGGCTTGGGAGCACCACAAATCCTCACATTTTATTGGATTGGGTTAAGCCTAATTTTGTTGGGTTTAACATCATCCAATTAGATCTAGATTAATTAGTTTGGTTGAAACCAATTAGGACTAAGTCAAATGAGATTTGAATTCAAACTCTTCCATGTGCCCACCACCTTTGACTTTTCCACCCTATATCCCACACCCCTATGGTTTTTACGTGAGTTTTTCTCATGCAAATATGTGTAGGCACACTCCCATTTTCTTTCTTTTGACCTGGTCCAAGCATTGGATCAGATTGAATTAAAGTTGAATTTTGAATTCAACTTGATGAGGTTGGTTAGGTTGAAACCTCCTAACTCCCTCTCAACCTTATCTACTTTCCATGCCTCCTTATGCCTTCTCACGCTAATTTTTTGTGCGTTCTTAGAGTGGGTGTGCAAAAGGAGAGTCCTGCATGTCAAACACCCTAGAGTGGGCACTAGAAGTAGATAAGGCTTCCACTTGAATTTTGAATTCAAGTGGAAACCTCTTGACCTCCTTATCCTATCCACACGCCATTCCCACTATTTTGTCGCCCATAAAGATCAAATTTTTTGGGGTGAGCATGGGAATACGTGAGATATCTAAGAAGGGGTGCAAGAGGTTTCTTAGAGAGAAAATTTCGTGAAGGGAAAAAGTTGTGTGCATGGAAAAGTCCAGAGGGAGAGAAAAGTAATCTTATGCCAATTATTCTTCTTACGTCTCTTCCTTTAATTTTTTTTCCTTTCTAGTCACCCACTTTAGATAGGATCTGAGTGAGGTGTGCGTAGATAGGAGAGTACTCTTCTCATGAAAAATTGTTTCATGGGCAAATACCAAAGGGAGTGGGCGTGGGACTGTTTCTGGGCGTTAGGGTTTTCTAGGTAAGTGAAACCCTAGAGTTGGGACTTAAGGTTCGGATGGAGAGATCGAGTGCTATGAGCATCGGATCGCCACCAAAATTGAAACACCATTTCATCATCCTCCAAAGCACATGTTCTAATTTTTTGGAATGTCTGGGAGATCAAAAATAAGGTAATCGATTGGATCGATAAAGATCAGCTATCGAAGGCCCTGATGAAGAGCTAGCACTTCGGTGGAGCTGATCAGGACTAGGAGCTCCGTGTGGATCAACCGTAGAGGTCGGACAAGTGTGTAATTGTAACATGATATCGGAGCATATTTTGGTGGATTCTAATCATGGAGATCGGCCACCCACGCATAGGTTTTAAGTTCTAAACTCGAATCGGTCAGCAAATATGATTTGCTGATCGATTGCATTTAAATTTTAAATTACGTATTAGCATGTCTAGATCCTAAGCAGGATAATTGATTAGATCAATGCATGCTGTAGAATTAATATTAGATTAATTTTAGCTTTTGCTATAATTAATTTAAAATTTTTTTTGAAAAGTATGCCCTAAATCCTCCTCGGTTTTCTACAACAACAATACATGGATAAAAAAAATGACATACACATTTAATCATAGCCTATTAATGTATTATACCAATCTAATAAATCTGTGAGTCTTGTTTTCTTGAGAAGATTGTCAAGTCACCTTTTACTGAAAAAGATGAAAGTGCCGATCAAGTTCTAAGTCTCATACATAGTGATGTATGTGGACCTATGAACTAAAGTGCCAGTGAAGGATATCAATATTTCATTACAATTGTAGACTACCTATCAAGGTATGGATACCTCTAACTTTAATCATTTGAATTGTTCAAATGATTCCATAATAAAATAGAAAAATAAACTGAAAAAGAAATTAGAACTCTTCGATCAAATCGGGGATGCGAATACTTATCCAGTAAGTTTTTGACATATCTAAGAGAGAATAGGATTCTCTTTTTGTGGACTCATTCCAGAACATAGTATATCAAAAAGGAGAAATCAAACTTTATTAGACATGATTCGATCCATGATGAGGTTTACTAGTCTGCCTATTTTAGGGTTATGCTCTTGTGATTGCTTGTTTTACTCTAAAAATTGTTCCGAGTAAATCTATTGCAAAGACTCCACATAAGATATGGATCGGGTATAGATCTAGACTCTCTCACCTTCGAGTTTAGGGTTGCTTAAGCTACATCAAAAATTTGCACACATACAAATTTGGATCTCGATCCCATAAACCTATGTTTATAGGTTACCCCAAGAAAACTAAGGGGTTATTAGTGAAGAAAATCATTTTGAATAAAATAACAGTGAAAGTAAATATTAATCTAAAATTAATACTATGCATGCATTGATCATATCAAATAAACCCTACTCAAGATCTAAATATGCTAATATGTGATAGAAAAATAAAATGCATTCGATCAGCAAATCGAATCTACTAATCGATACGAGTTCAGAACTCAATATCTTTTTGCGGATAGCTGATCTCCATGATCTGAATCCATCAAAAGAAGCTGTGGTGTTATGCTACAGCCACACACTCATCCGACCTCTATGGATGGTCCACATGGAGCTCCTAGTTCCGACCAACTCCATCGTAGTGCTAGCTCCTTATCGGAGCCTTCGATGGCTGATTATGATTAATCCGATCGATCATATACTTTTTAATTTTCTTTACTCTAAAAATTTAAAACATAAATATTAGAGGATGATGAAGAGGTGTTTCAAATTTGGAGTCAATCCGATGCTCACAGCACTTGATCTCTCCACCCAAACCCAGATTCCCAAAACTAGGGTTTCACTCGGCCCAAAAACCCTGACACACTAAAAATCCTATCACACCCTCTCTATGTGGAGCTTTCCTATGAAATAAGTTCTTATGAAAATTTGACTTTTAGATATATAAATCCTATTTAGATCATATCTAAAAATTGAGTATCCTTAGAGGTGAAAATCAGAAGAGAAGAGAGGCATGAGGGAAAAATAAAGTGCTATAGCACCCTACTCACCTTCACTCCAAGAATTTTTTTGTCCAAAAATAATGTCCAATAACTCTAAAATTTTTTCCACACAATTCTAACTCCTTCTTATGTATCCACAAAAATTTTCATAATTTATTGACATGAATACAATGGGAAAAGCACATGGATAAAGATAAGGGTTGAGTGATTGAGAGGTTTTAACCACTTACTTGATTTCAAAAATCAAATGAGCCTCTTATCCTTATCCAACACCTTCTCCCATATGTTTAACACACAGAAGGACTCTGCTTCTATATGTGCACATTTTTATTTCTCCAAAAAATGTTTGACAAACAAAAGGAAGGGTGTGGGAAGCAGATAAGGTCGGATTGGTTCCAACCTCCAACAAACTGAGTTGAATTCAAAACTCAACTTACTTTGAACCGGTCCAACCCTTGAACTAGATCAAAAGTAGATAAGAGAGGAGGTACAAAAACCTTTTGGGTCAGAAAAAAGTTACGTACAAAAAATTTTAGGCATGGAACAAGAGTGAAAAAGTCAAAAATGGTGGGTGCATGGAAGAGTTTGAATTCAAACTTCATTTGATTTGGTCCTAATTGGTTCCAACCAAACCAATTAATCTAGACCCAATTAAACTAGATTAAACCCAACCAAATTAGCCTTAGCCTAATCCAATAAAATCTAAATCAAATTAAAAATTAATTAGATCCAATTTCTGATCAAATTAGGGTCAAAACTTCCATAGCGATTAGGTCATCTCATGACCTGATCGGGTCAAACCCAATTGAATCAAATTCAATCAAACTTGATCGAATCCTCATCGCTCAATCAAATTGAGCTAATCAGTAATTGAATTACTAATTAATTCTTCAACAATATTTGAGTCCAAATTGGATGGATTATCGGACAACAGAGTCCCATCAACATGAAACTCCTGAAGAATCCCAATCTAGTGTGACTCTTGAACCCAATATCCCAAATGAATGAAACTCACGATCTTAGAGTCCCAGACCAGTGGGACTCCTAATTAGAGAGTCCTAGATGAGTAGAACTTAGAGTCTCAATCTAGTGAGACTCTTGATCATAGAGTTCTAGTTCAATGGGACTCTTGACCATAGTGTCCTAGGTCATCAAGACTCATGATCAACCCTCAGATCAAGTAGGAACTCCTTATGTGTGTAACCCCATAGGTTCAAATCCTAAGTTGGTAGCACAGGAACTAATTTATTATACCAATTGATGTGACTATCTAGTAATGATACCCAATGTTTGGATAGGTCGAAAAGTTGCAACGCAATAATAACAAACCTATGAAATATGGTTACCGTAATATTCATCCCCTTGATCACGATGCTTAAAAGAATGATCTAAGATTTACTGTCAATCTTATAATTCATCCACATTGTATTTCAAAATTTAGTGTCCATCATCTGGACTACCTCGGTCGAGGATTTGCTAAATTGAAATACAGCGATGCACTTACTCCAACACTTGGAGGGATCAATCCCATCTTGACTCACACACCGACAAGCCAAGTACTTGACTGCACCCAGTAGCCTTCCATCACTGAATTAGAAATTCAGGTAGTTCGATACCTAAGTATAGTGAGTTGCTTGTAAGTCACCATGGTGGTCTCAAGTCTAAGGGACACTTATATCCATATTCTTCGGGGCTAATCATGATAGAAGAAAAGCTCCAGAGTTGGTCATGTTTAGTGCAGATGTACCCTACATCTCACTTGCATACCATGCTAGTATCTCAACACTCCT
This sequence comes from Cocos nucifera, assembly GCA_006176705.1. NCBI lineage: Eukaryota > Viridiplantae > Streptophyta > Magnoliopsida > Arecales > Arecaceae > Cocos > Cocos nucifera. Next base: position 328,366 of record QRFJ01002105.1, on the reverse strand, counting down.
TAGTTACAAGAACAACCAACCTATATGGCACACAATGACCTATACTCGATAAATATTATCGTCCTAAATAACAACATATCTTTTCATTGTGAACAATTTAAGGACTAAATGGCAAATCCTCTTTTGTCAAATCTAGATAGTCCTAAGGACTTCATCACAACACAGGAGTTCAATAGAAGATAACAGAATTTATGATGAAAAATGCCAATATAACTTTTATTATTTGATAATTCATATATAAGTACAATAAGTAGCATAATCGTCAACAGGCTGACGATTATCTTTAGAACATATTTCCAACAATCTTCCACTTAGACTAAAGCCAATCGGTGTAGTATCTAATATCTATCTTTGACTTGAAGTCGTTGAACTCCTTCACCTCAACAGCTTTAGTAAATGGATCGGTCAAGTTCTCCTTTCCATCAATCTTCTGAAGGTCGACATCACCTCGATCCATAATTTCTCAGACAAGATGGAAGTGGTGCAGAATATGCTCCGTCCGCTAGTATGCCTTAGGTTTCTTCACCTGATCAATGGCTCCAAAGCTATCGCAATAGAACGGAACTAGACCATCAAGAAAAGATGCTACTCCAAGCTCAGTGATGAATTTTCTCAGCGACACCGCTTCTTTGGCAGCATCTAATGCAGCGATATACTCTGCCTCACAAACTAAATTGACCATAGTGTGCTGCTTGGAACTCTTCCAATAGACGGCCCCACCATTAAGGGTGAATATATATCCCAACACGCTCTTCTATCATCATGATCAAACTGAAAATTGGAGTCTATGAACCCCACCAATTTCAAGTTTGATTCATCATATACAAACCACTAGTCCATAGTATTTTTTAAATACTTTAGGATGGTTTTAATAACCTTCCAGTGGTTCTCTCCTAGATTAGATTGGTATCTACTCACTACTCTTAGTGAGTATGCAACATCTGATCGTGTACATATCATGGCGTACATGATAGAACCCACTACTGAAGCATATGATATTCTACTCATATGCTCTCTTTCTAGAGGTGTTGTTGTTGAAGGAAAAAATCTATTTTCTGGATCAGGTTCGTTCAGATCTGATTTGATCAAGAAAAATATTTCAAAAAAAATTTCTCTTAGATATAAATCAAATTTGATACTTTTCAAATTTGATTTGATAGATCTAATAAAATAAAATTAAATTAAATTAAATCAAATTTAATTTATATCTTGTCTTGGGTAATCTAATTACCCTATGATGATCCTACTGATTGCCTGAGGTTCTGGATGCAGCCATGCAATCGCCTGGCCTCTATCGGTATCCACTCAGGCAGGATCTGGATATCTTCTCCATCTCGATCTATCCGCTAAAGGTAAGATTTGGATCTGATCTTAAAGGTCTTCAAAATAACTTTTGAAGATTCAATGTCGTCTCTTGCAATAATGCTGCCTTCTTCCTTTCTTATCGCCTTTCTCTTGCCTGGATCGCACCAAACTGGAGCCCAAAATCTCTTGGGCATGGAGAACAGAGAGAGGATCTAATATAGGCATGGAGGAGAGAGGGAGAGAGCAATATGGTGTGGGCTAAGGGAGAACTTCTCAAAAGCTAGGCGTAGATAGGGTTTTTATAGACCCTGCTACATCATGCAGTGCCACATCATCCCGGCCAATCACGTCTCTTCATGCAATTAGATCTAAATCTGATTGATGGGATGATATCATCTGATACAATCAGATGAGAGCCCCTCTCCAACATCCTTAGGTGGCGCCAAGACTGATCAAAGCATAGTCCCTTCTCTCCACCTAGTTTGATTCCAAGAAGCAACCTAGAGTCCCATCTATATGGGACTCTAGGCATCCCTATCCTTGGACGCACGCCTTTCTAGCTGTGTGCCCCCTCCTTTCCTCTTTCTAGTAAGGGGATAAGCCCCTATCTGCTCTCCTATGGGTGCATGACACATGGGCAGATGTCTAAGTGTCAAAGGGCAATGTTTGACCAAAGTTAAAAGACAAGAATTAGCAGGTGATGGAAAATGGCAGGTGTTGTCTTAAATTTTTCTCATAAATTAAGACAACTCTTTTTCAACCTAGACAAGCTTCAGTCAGACCAAGTAAAAGTACTTGAGTGAGACAAACACATTTGGTTCAATCGAGACAACTTTTAATGATTATAAAAGGAGAACATTATGCTCAATCATGTGCTAGCACGATTTTCTTGAACCTAATTGAATCTTATTCAAATCAATTGAATTGGATTAGTCCAATTGATGATATCCAAATCCAAACCCTTATTTATGTGACCCAGTTAGGTTCAGTTATGTATGGTGATGAGATATGTCGCGATCTCTATCATCAACATCATCGAAACACCTTCCGATGGATCAGAACTTTTCTGATTCAAACAAGTAGAATGATCGATCATCCAAATCATTCTAATTGCTCCCAAAATCCATCAGTGACACCTAGTAGTATATTGTGGTAGCCCTTTAGAACTAAAAATGAACCTCTTGGTGTAGTTACATGTGTGATTAAGTTCTTCTATCTTGAGCCCCGATCAAATTAAGGTTAAGGTGAACTCATTAAACCCTAATTTCTGTCATATGATTTAATCATTCGATTCAAGTCCAATGTGAAAACCTTAATAGAAACTCTTTCTATTATTTCACTCTGCCATGGCCATTGGCTTATGGACTTGATTCTCATGATCATCATAGGACTGCTCCACATCTATCGAGGTGGATAGATTTTCTCTTGGTGCAATCCAATTCCTACAATGAACATGCTATAGCCAACAAACACCTCAGGATTTCGAATGGCTAGGAGACCAAGTCATGGTGTAGTCAAACTATAACACCCTCAAGGTGAACTACGGATCCACCTCAGATCAAAAAACTAGATACACCACTATCGCTTCGAGCTAGCCATCGATGAGAAGGTAGACTTTCTTATGACTACTCGAGGTGGTCACGCTCAGTGCTCTCATTCTCTAACGAGTATCTATACTTTCGCTCCGATGTCTCTACACCGTAGACTCAAGACTCATCTACTATAAAGAAGCGATTGTACACCAATCTTCCATATCAATCACCATCCTCATGATGATCCTACAGTCGGAAGCATTTTATGAGTTAATAATGAAAATTCATATCTTAAATTTTCAACTCTTGAAAATAAGAATTATCATTACCATTAACTCAAGAGATGTATCACAGACACTAAATACACATTATGATAGAAGATAACCCATTTTATCATTTATAGTTAAAATTATAATTTTACCCTTAGAAGTGTACAACAAGTGTCAGCCAATTCTAACTTCTAGGGCATACATATCTAACAAACTCACACTTAACCTAAAGCTAATTAGCTACAAATCTAAGTCCCATCTTCTCAAGATGGGCTTCGATCTTCTACTGGCCCAATGACTATGTGAGTGGGTCTGCTGCATTGTTTGCAGAATCAACTTTCTTGACCTCGACGGAACCCTGCTCGAGATAATCGCGGATGAGATGGTATCGCCACTCGATATGCTTGAATTTTTGATGAGACCTCGGCTACTTAGCAAGGACTATGGCACCATTGTTGTCGCAGTATAGAGGAATGGCATCTAATGGCATCACTTCGATCTCTATAGCAAACTTTTTGTACCAAAATGCCTCCTTCGCAGCTTCTAACGTAGGAATATATTCTGCTTCCATGGTAGAATCTGCTATCACTATCTACTTGCAACTCTTCCAACTGACAGCACCACCATTACACATAAATAGACTTTCAGATGTCAACTTTCGATCATCTACATCAGACATAAAATCCGAGTCTATATACCCTTGGACTTGGAGTTCTCCATTACCAAAAACCAACAACATATCCTTAGTTCTTCTTAAGTACTTAAGGATACATTTCATAAAAGTCCAGTGTTCTTCATCTGGATTTAACTGATATCTGCTTGTGACACTCACAGCATGGGCTATATCAGGTCGTGTACATAACATGGCATACATGAGGCTCCCTATTGCTGAAGCATAAAGAATCTTGTTCATGCGTTCTATTTCCTCAGGTGTGCTAGGGCACATCTTCTTGGAAAGATGAATGCCATGTCTGAAGGGTGCCAAACCTCTTTTAGAGTTTTTCATGCTAAACCTGTTTAGCACTTCCTCTATATATATCTTCTGTGAAAGTCCTAGCATCCTATTCGGTCTATCTCTATAGACCTTAATTTTTAGAATATAGAATGCTTCTCCTAAGTCTTTCATGGAGAATTCTTTAGATAACCATATTTTAACTACAGTCAACATGGAAATATCATTCCCAATAAGGAGGATATCATCCACGTACAATACGTGGAAGACAACAGCGCTCCCACTGACCTTTTTGAAGATACATGGCTCCTCCTCATTTTTGATGAAATCAAATAATTTGATTACATCATTAAAATGAGTATTCCAGCTCCGAGATGCTTACTTAAGTCCATATATGGACCTTTGCAGCTTGCATACCTTATGATCAACATCACTGGATGTGAAACCTAGCGGTTGTTCTATATAAATATCTTTCTCAAGGTATCCATTTAAGAATGTCATTTTCACATCCATTTTCCATATTTCATAATTAAAATAGGCTGCAATAGCAAGCAATGTGCGGATGGATTTTAGCATAGCTACTGACGAAAAGGTATCCTGATAGTCAATGCCTTCGCATTGACTATACCCTTTTGCCACTAATCTAGCTTTGAATGTCTCCACATTTCCATCTGTACTAATCTTTCTCTTGTAGATCTATTTACACCCAATAGGTACTATACCTTCTGGTGGATCTACCAAGGTCCAGACTTGGTTTGAGTGCATCGAGTCAATTTCTGACTTCATTACCTCTAACCATTTCTCAGAGTAGATATCCGATATCGTCTTATTATAGGTTTTAGGATCATCACCATGAATCCCATTACCTACGAGGAACATTTTCTCTATTTCCTCTGAAATAGTATCTAAGTACCTCTCAGGGGGATGGAAATCCGATCTATGAGGTGGAGGAGGTAGTGATTGTATTGGCTCAACCTGATTTGGTTCCATTTGGTCCTTAGCTTATTGCTCTTGTGAGACTTTCTCCTCGAGCATGATCTGCTTTCCAATGCCGCTATCTTGAATAAACTATTTTTCAAGAAAGATGGTATTTTGACTCACAATCACATTGTGACCTTCTGAAATGTAGAAATAGTATCCTAATGACTCTTTAGGATATCCTATGAATCAAGCTCTAAAGGACCTAAAGTCTAACTTGTCTGTTTGTTGTCTTTTGATAAGAGCCGAACAATCCCAAAGTCTAAGATGACTCAAACTTGATTTCTTACTATGCCATATCTCATGTGGTGTGGTAGGAACAATTTTAGAAGAAATTCTATTCAATAAGTGTATTACAGTTAACAAACTATGTCCCCAAAGAAAATTAGGAAGGTCTGTGAAGCTCATCATGGATCGAACCATATCTAATAGGGTCCGATTCCTCCATTCTGAAACTCCATTGAGTTGAGATGTTTCAAGTGGAGTCCATTGAGAGACTATGCCATTTTTCTTAAGATAGTCTAAAAATTTTCGACTAAGGTATTCACCTCCTCGATCTGATCAAAAAACCTTAATGGGTTTTCCAGTTTGCTTCCCTACTTCATGTCTGAATTCCTTAAACCCTTTAAAAGCTTCAAACTTGTGTCTCATAAGGTACACATACCCACACCCATACCTAGATGAAGTAGACTAAGTTACCTCTAGCTGAAACATCAAATGGGCTGCACACATTAGTATGTACTAGGGCAAGAAGATCCATGGCTCTTTTCCCATATCCTACAAAAGGAAGCTTAGTCATTTTGCCATGAAGATAAGATTCACAAATTGGATATGACTCGGAAGTCAATGGATTCAATAGCCCAATTTTCTCTAATTTGTTAACCCTATCTTCTGCTATATGATCTAGTCTTAGGTGCCATAGATACCAATCGTTTGGACTATCCCTAGGTCATTTCATGACATTCACATTTTGCTCGATATTAAAAATAGATACATCAATATATAACTGGTAAAGACCGTTAATAAAGAAACCACTTGCAATTTTATTTCTTTCATAAAGAATGTTATAATGGTCCTTAAGAAAATTAATTACATAGCCTTCTAGTGCTAGGCATGAAACAGAAATCAAATTCCTGCTTGCTACAAGCACATAATAACAATCTTTTAATACTCAGTCTAAACTAGATGGTAGTCGAAGAGGGTATGTTTCCATGGCCACAGTAGTAACTCTTGCTCCATTTTCAACGTGTAGGATCATCTCACCATCCATCAACCTTCTGCTATCCTCAAGACCTTGCATGAAAGTACACAAATGAGCACTAGAACCAGAGTCAAGCACCTAACTGGATGCAGAAGAAACTGTAAGATTAGACTCAATAACGAGCATACCTCCAGAAGGACCTACCTCCTTCTTATTCTTCAGGGTGGCTAGGTAAGTAGGACAGTTCCACTTTCAATGGCCATCATTGTTGCAATGGAAATATTTTTCTTTGTTAGCAGCCTTCTTCAGTTCTGCCTTTTTCTTCTTTCCTCCTTGCACCTTTTGCTTTTTCACAGACTTCTACTTTCTAAAAAACTTTCTCTTGAAAGAAGTCTGTTCCATAGCAAGCACTGAGTCTTTAGAACCTTTCATAGGAAGCTCAGTAGTAACTAGCATGTTCATAAGCTCAGTCGAAAAATTTTGAAGTTTATGCATATGGTAGTTCATGATGAACTGCCCATATGCATCAGACAAAGATTGCAGAATTATATCATTCTGCATATCCAGATCCAACTTCACTCTGAGCTTCTCAAGCTCTTTCAAGTTCTTGATCATCATCAGATAATGGTCCTGGACTGACGCCCATCACGCATTTCAGCCTTGAATAGTCATTTAGTGACTTGATACTTGGCTGCGCAACTCTATTCACCAAGCATCTCTTGTAGGTGAGCCAACATTTGGTGGGCAGTCTTGATATCTTTATGTTGGTGCTGAAGCTCATCAAACATCGGGCCCAACATGTAGTATCTGGCCTTATTATCTTCATCCGTCCACTTGTTAAGAGATGCTCTCTGTTCAGTGGATGAACTAGCTGGTAAGGTGGGGGGTCCTGGTCCAATACATGAGTTAACTTCTTGAAACCCAAAATGATTTTAAAGTTTTAGAGCCAATCCTTGTAATTGGGTTCGATCAGTCTATGGGTGTCCAGGATACGTGCTAGTGGGTTGGACGTAGACATTTTTCTATAGAGAACCAAAGTTTCTAGTTAGATATTGTAATTAAGACTTGACCAATTTGTTTAAGAATTTTATTTTTAAACAAATTAGCTCCCACTATTTTCTCGGATCTGTACACTCTCTTTGCAGAGATGCAAAAATCTTTATGATTAATGATTTTTAATGGATAATGCGGTCCCACCAACTGACTCATCACCTCACCTAATAATTATTGATGATGGGTTAGCCAATGAGGGAACAACTCTTGTTCAATTATTCTCTAATCATGGTGCACCCAAACTTGGTCTCTAATTCATGAATCTCACCATGTCCGAAATATTGATCCACTCCTTAGTTAAGTCAGATCCACTATTTGCATTAATTGGATTCCTAATTGAGTCTCTTACCGTATCCAAAATATTGAGCCCAATCCATCCTCCAACCCATAAAATCCAATGCCTAATAGATATGGTTGCATCTTTTTGGTGCAACTGAACCACTGTAACCAACCGAGAACAATCAACATCGGAAAGGACCTGCACATCTATAATGGTGGAAGACCTTAGACTTAATCTTTTCTTAGGAAGATTTGATTTAGGTCTCATTAAACTAGACTTGACATAATCATAACCATTAAGACTAACCTAGTGGTATGGGTTAGCTCGAATTATTAGCCACCTCAAATCAGGACTGAGCCAATAAATATAGCCAGGTAAGTGAGACCGATGAAAGGTATATGCCATTAACTCAACAAGATCACATTCAAGTCGAGTAGCTCCCAATTAAAAATCAGTCGATCGTATCTGCCAAACTTACCTTAGACACCAAATTATTAAGCCGAAACCAATCGGGTTAGCCTACAATCCAGACTCTAACCACTGAGCTTAATTAGGTCTTAGCTTGATCGATCACTCATGTGACTCGATCTTGATCCAGACTTAATCCTACTAGGCAGGTCAATTTAAGCACTCTTGATCCCATCTAACCAACTCTTGATTTGGTTTGATTAATCGCTTAGACCTAATTAAGCTATGCAAGCCCGAATCCAATTTTATGAATATATCTTAGAACTAAAACTTCTTAATTTTTAGACATAACATATTTCATAATCTTCCTTCTTAATTAAGTTTAGGATTCACAAATAAAACATGTAAATAAAATCCTAGGATTTCAGGATCTAGGATTTTACAGAAAATAAGTTCTTGATTTCTAATTAAGGACGAATGCACAGCACCCCTACACATCATAAGAACACCTCATCGAATGAAAGAAGAGGATATTTAAACCCTATTTTATTCTTATGACCAGATGACCAAGGGGAACACCTCAATCAGAAATATAAAAACTATAAAACTAGTTAGATCTACATCATATATCTCATATATAAAAATTGATCTAATAATAAACATATTCTTCATACATCTCATGTATCATATCATACATATTTTTAGATTTAAATTATCTCATAATTATCTAAAAAATTAAATTTAAATTGATCACATCAAAATTATTCTAGATAATTATGTAGAACTATTCTATAACTAGTTTGAACATGCATTCATCATATCTCATATGAATCAAAAATTAAATAATTTTATTTTCTATTTTTTAGATCTTATTATAATATTTATAATATTAAAAAATAGTAAATAAATTAATCTAAATTTATAACTTAATTAAATTAATTACGATCATGTAAGACTATACATAGAACAATTCTATTCTACAACTATTCAAGCATCTTATAGAACTTAGATCTAAATTATTTAATTTTAATTTTTTTGATTTTAGATCTAATCACATCTCATGTGACATTTAAAATTACCTAATTATTAGATCAAAAATAAATTTAAATTAGGTCTAAATAATTTATGGGAACCTGGCTCTGATACCAGTTAAAGGAAAAAATCTATTTTTTGGGTTAGATTCGTTCAAATCTAATTTGATCAAGAAAAATATTTTTAAAAAAAAATTCTTAGATCTAAATCAAATCTAATACTTTTTAGATCTAATTTTATATATCTAATAAAATAAAATAAAAATAAATTAAATTAGATTTAATTTATATCTTATACTTGGGTAATCTAATTATCCTGTGATGATCCTACTGATTGCCTGAGGTTCTGGATGCAACCATGCAATCGCCTGGCCTCTACTGGTATCCACTCAGGTAGAATCTAGATATCTCCTCCTTCTCGATCTATCCACTAAAGATTAGATCTGGATCTGATCTTAAAGGTTTTCAAAACAACTTTTGAAGATTCGATGTCATCTCTTGCAGCAGTGCTGTCTTCTTCCTTTCTTATTGCCTTTCTCTTGCCTAGATCGCACCAAATTGGAGACCAAAACCTCTTGGGCATGGAGAAGCGAGAGACGATCTGAGATAGGCATGGAGAAGAGAGGGAGAGAGCAATATGGCATGGGCTAAGGGAGAACTTCTCAAAAGTTAGGCGCAGATAGGGTTTTTATAGATCCTGCTGTGCCATGCAGTGCCACATCATCCTGGCCAATCACATCTTTTCGTGCAATAAAATCTAAATCTGATTGGTGGGATGATATCACCTGATTCAATCAGATGAGAGGCCCTCTCTAACACCCTTAGGTGGCACCAAGATTATGTTAGATATATATGCCCTAGAAGCCAAAATTGGCTGACACTTGTAATACACTTCTAGGGGCAAAATTATAATTTTGACTATAATCAATAAAATGGATTATTTTCTATCACATATGTATATTTAGTATCTATGATACATCCTTTGAGTTAATGATAATGATAATTCATATTTTCAAGAGTTGAAAATTTAAGACATGAATAATCATTATTAACTCATAAAATGCTTCCGACCATAGGATCATCACGAGGATGGTGATTGATCTGAAAGATTGGTATACAATCACTTTCCTTTAGTAAATGAGTCTTGAGTCTACGGTGTGGAGACATCGGAGTGAAAGTATAGGTACTCGTTAGAGAATAAGGGCACTGAGCGTGACCACCTAGAGTAGTCATTAGGAAGCCTACCTTCTCGTCAACGACTAACTCGATACTGTAGTGGTGTGTCTGATTCTTTAACCTGAGGTGCATCGATAGTTCATCTTGAGGGTGTTATAGTTTGACTACACCATTACTCGATCTCCTAGCCATTCAGAATCCTAAGGTGTATGTTGGCTATAGCATGTTCATTATAGGAACTGGATTGCATCAAGATGAAATCTATCTACCTCGGTGGTAGAGGAGCAGCCCTATGATAATCATGAGAATCAAGTCCAGAAGCCCATGGCCATGGCAAAGTGAAATAATAGAAAGAGTTTCTATTTAGCTTTTCACATCGGACTTGAATCGAATGATTACATCATATGACAAAGACTAGGGTTTGACGAGTTCACCTAAATCCTAATCTAATCGAGGCTCGAGATAGAAGAACTTAATCACATAGGTAGCTGCACCAAGAGGTTCGCATTCAGCTCTGATGGGTTGCCACCATATACTGCTAGGTGTCACTGGTGGATTTTTGGAGCAAGTAGAATGATTTAGATGATCGATCATTCTAGCTGTTCGAATCAGAAGAGTTCTGATCCATCGGAAGGAGTTTCGATGATGTTGATGATAGAGATCATGATATATCCCATTATCATATAGAACCGAACCTAACTGGATCACACAAACAAGGGTTTGAATCTAGTGATCATCAATTAAACTAATCCAGTTCAATTGATCTGAATGAGATTCAATTAGGTTCAAGGAAATCGTGCTAGCACTCGATTGAACCTAACGTTCTTCTTTTACTATCATAAATAGTTGTCCTGACTGAGCCAAAGGAGTTTGTGCTCGATTAGAGGCCTTCACTTGGTCTGACAGGAGCTTGTCCAGGTCAGAAAAGGGTTGTCTTATTTTGTAAGACAATACCTACCATTTTTAGTCACCTACTATTTCTCGTCCTTTGACTTTGGTCAAAAGTTGACGTTTGACTGGTCAAATATTGACCATTGACACTTTGACTTTTGTCCACATGTCATGCACCTATTGAAGAGCTGGTGGGGGCTTGTCCCCCTGCCAGAACCTAGCAAGGAGGAGGGCGCACGCCACCCTTGGCATGTGCCCAAGCTGGAGGCACCCAGGAGTCCCTGTTGGACAGGGACTCCATCTCCTTTCTGGATTTCAATTAGACTCCTCCTAAGAATCAAGTTTGACTGGTCTTAGGCTCCATCTAAGGAGAAATCCAAGGGACTCTATTCCCACCAATTAGATTTAGATCTGATTTCACAAAGGGTTGTGATTGGTTGGGAAGAAGAGGAGTTGGATCACGCATAGTCTATAAATAAGACCCTGCACCCAACTCAAGAATAAATTGAAAATCCCACGCCCCAAGGCCGGTTCTCTCCTCCTCCTTCATGCCAAGCCCATCTTCTCCCTCTCCTCTCCATGTCCAAAGTAGTTTGGGATCTTGGTTGGTGCAATCTAGATGAGAGAATGACGACAGAAAGCTAGAAGGCTGCGCTGCTGCAAAGGACAACTGCTGATCTTCAAAAGGTGTTTTGAAGATCCTCCAAATCAGATCCAGATCTGATTTTTGGAGATATGATAAAGAAGAAGAGGATCTCCGGATCCAGTCCAAGTGGATATCGGTAGAGGCCAGGCACTTGCGTGGCTAGATCTAGAATCTTCCGCTACTTACAGGATCATCAATGGGTAATAGGATTACCCTACGTCAAGATAAATTAAATTTAATTTAATTTATCTAAATTTATTTTAATTATTAAAATAATAAAGATCAGATATGAAACATCCCAAATCTGATCCGAATCAAAGAGAAAAAATTTTGAAATATATCTCTTGATCCGATCAGATCTAAACGAACCTGGTTTGGAAAATCAGAATTTTCCTTCAGATTGGTCAAAGCAGAGTCCCTTGGCGCCACCTAGTTTGATTCCAAGAAGCAACCTGGAGTCCCATCTGTATGGGACTCCAGGCATCCCTATCCTTGGCGCATTCCTCCCTAGACGTGTGCCCCCTCCTTTCCTCTTTCTAGCAAGGGAACAAGCTCTCCTATGGGTGCATGACACATGGGCAGATGTCTAAGTATCAAAGGTCAACATTTGACCAAAGTCAAAAGACAAGAATTAGCAGGTGATGAAAAATAGTAGGTGTTGTCTCAAATTTGTGTCATAAATTAAGACAACCCTTTACTAACCTAGACAAGCTCCAGTCAGACCAAGTAAAAGTACCTGAGTGAGTACAAACACATTTGGCTTAGTGGAGACAACTTTTAATGATTGTAAAAGGAGAACATTAGACTCAATCGTGTGCTAGCATGATTTTTTTGAACCTAATTGAATCTAATTCAAATCAATTAAATTGGGTTAGTCCAATTGATGATATCCAGATCCAAATCTTTATTTGTGTAATCCAATTAGATTCAGTTCTGTATGGTAATGGGATATGTCACAATCTCTATCATCGACATCATCGAAATACCTTCCGATGGATCAAAACTTTTTTGATTCAAACTACTAGAATGATCGATCATCCAAATTATTCTAATTGCTCCCAAAATCCACCAGTGACACCTAGCAGTATATGGTGGTAACCCTTCAGAACTGAAAATGAATCTTTTGGTGCAGTTACATGTGTGATTAAGTTCTTCTATCTTGAGCCCCAATTAGATTAGGATTACGGTAAACTCATCAAACCCTAATTTCTATGATATAATTTAATCATTCGATTCTAGTCCAATGTGAAAACCTTAATAGAAATACTTTCTATTATTTCACTCTGCCACGGCCATGGGCTTATGGACTTGATTCTCATGATCATCATAGGGCTGCTCCTCATCTACCGAGGTAGATAGATTTCCTCTTAGTGCAATCCAATTTCTATAATGAACATGCTATAGCCAACATATACCTCAGGATTCCGAATGGCTAGGATACCAAGTCATAGTGTAGTCAAACTATAACACCCTCAAGGTGAACTATCGATTTACCTCAGATCAAAGAACCAGATACACCACTGTAACTTCGAGCCAGTCATCGACGAGAAGGTAGACTTCCTTATGACTACTCGAGGTGGTCACGCTCAGTGCCCTCATTCTCTAACGAGTATCTGTACTCTCACTCCGATATCTCTATACTATAGACTCAAGACTCATCTACTATAAAGAAGTGCTTGTACACCAACCTTCTGGATCAATCACCATCCTCATGATGATCCTACGGTCGGGAGCATTTTATGAGTTAATAATGAAAATTCATATCTTAAATTTTTAACTCTTGAAAATAAGAATAATCATTACCATTAACTCAAGAGATGTATCACAAATACTAAACACACATTGTGATAGAAAATAATCTATTTTATTATTTATAATTAAAATTATAATTTTGCCCTTAGAAGTGTATAATAAGTGTCAGCCAATTCTGGCTTCTAGGGCACACATATCTAACAGTTGTCGGATAATCCCTCTTTAAAAGAGAAATTCTATGGCCTATCGATAGATAGCCTTTCTTGGAATTCTTCATGCTGAACCATTTCAGCACTGTATAAATGTATGTAGACTAGGATAATCTAGGCAATCTTTTAGATCTGTCTCTATAGATCTTCATCCTTAGGATGCAGGAAGCTTCTCCCAGATCTTTCATGGAGAACTATAATGACAGCCAAATCTTTATTTCTTGCAATGCAGGGACATCATTCTCGATTAAGAGAATGTCATCCATATACAATACTAAGAATACTATTACTGAATCATTAGCCCATTTGTATATGCAGGGCTCCTCTTTATTCTTAACAAAGCCATACGTTTTGATTGTTCTATCAAATCGTATGTTCTAGCTCTGAGATGCCTGCTTAAGTCCATAAATGGATCTTTGAAGCTTACACACCTTAGACTCATCTATGGATGTGAATCCTTTAGGCTGTATTATATACACCTCTTCATCTAGCTCTCCATTTAGAAAAGTCATTTTCACATCCATCTGCCAGATTTTATAGTCTAGATGGGCAGCAATGGCAAGCATAATCCGAATGGATTAAAGCATTACCACAGAAGAGAACGTCTCATCATTGTCAATACCATAATGTTAACGAAATCCCTTGACAATCAAATGAACTTTATAGATCTCCACCTTTTCATCTGTGCCCCTTTTTCTTTTGAAGACTCACTTACATCCTATGGGTTTTATCCCTTCAGATGGGTCAAACAATGTCCATACATCATTGACCTTCATGGATTCCATTTTTGATTTCATGGCCTCAAGCCATTTCTCAGAGTCAGATCTCTGCATTACATCCATATAGATGATTGGATCCTGATCATTCTCATCAAGTTCGATAGGATCCCCATTTTAGACCAAAAAACCATAGTATCTGTCTGGTTGACATGGTACTCTACCAGATCGCCTTAAGGATGCATCTATAATAGATTTTAGGCCTGATCTAATCAGATCCAACTTAAGTTCAACAATTTATATTTGTTCTTCCACCTGTCATACTTCATCAAGTTTGATCTTAGAGGCATTAGTTCCTTCACCAAGGAACTTCTTTTCTAAAAGGACTGCCTTAAGGTTGACAAACACTTTTTGCTCATCAGCAAGGTAGAAGTAGTATCCTTTGGTTTCTTTTGGGTAACCTATAAAACTACACTTATCAGACCTAGGTCCAAGCTTGTCTGTCATTAAACGTTTGACATAAGCCGGACACCCCCAAACCCTAAGGTATGAAAGCATTTGCTTATGCCCTATCCATATCTCATATGGTGTTTTATTAACAAATTTACTCAAAACCCTATTTAGAATATAACAAGCTAACTCGAGCGCATATCCCCATAGGGAGATCGACAAACCAGCAAACCTCATCATGGATCAAACCATGTCCAATAGGGACCGATTTCTCCTTTCAGACATACCATTATGTTGTGGTGTTCCAGGAGGGGTACATTGGAAAAGAATCCCATTCTTTCCAAGATATGTGAGAAACTCATTGAAAAGATTTTCATCCCCTCGGTCAGATCGAAGAGTTTTAATACTCTTCCCAATTTGCTTTTCTACCTCATTTCGAAGTAGTTTAAACAATTCAAATGACTCCGACTTATGCTTTATTAAATAGACATACCCATACCTCGATAAATCATCTATGAAGATTATGAAGTAGAAATATCCACCTCTGGTACTTGAGCTCATGGATCCACATACATTCGAATGTACTAGACTCAGAAGTTCAGTGGCTTATTCACCTTTTTCAGTAAAAGGTGACTTGGTCATCTTACCAAGAAGATAGGACTCACAGATCGAAAGTGATTCATAATCACTAACCTCAAGAATTTCTTCTTAATCTAACTCGTTAATTCTATTCTTGCTAATATGACCTAGCCTATAGTACCAAAGGTGACATCAGACACATCACTAATTCTAGGATATTTATCGAAGGATTGAACCATATTAACAAGCATAGAAAGTAAATAAATTCCATTATTCAATTATCCAATCAAAATTGTAACACCATTCAAAATGATATTATAAAATTTTTTTTTATTGATATTTCCAAACCATTCATGGCCAAAAGGCCTACAAAAATGACATTCAATAAAAAAGTTGGACAATAATGACATTCATTAAGAATAACTTTATTTGAATTGATTATAAGGTTCATGATTCCTAAAGCTAGAATTGAAACTTATCTTCCATCTCCAACGTTCAGGAACCTCTCATCTTGATCAAATCTCCTACTGACCTGCAAGTCCTGTATAGAATTACAAATATGATAAGGGCTTCCAGTATCTAATACCCAGGCAGTAGAATCAAATAAAGAAAAATTGCAAGATGTTATCATATAATTACCTTGCCCAGTAATCACTTGCTTCTTCCTCGGCATGTTCGGGTCCAGGAAGGCAATGTATAGAGGATACTTCCTCTTCTAGTGCCCCTACTTCTTGCAGAAGAAGCACTCTGCCTAGCTCTGATTGGGCTTGAGCTTTTTTATCCAACCCTGTGCAATTGTCCTAGTGTTTTGCTGCACCTTCTTATTCTTCTTCTTCTTGTTCTTCTTTTCTTTCTTAAAGAGTCAACGACCAGAAGAAGACCCTTCCACTATATTCACCATCTTCTTGTAGAGTTGGTGATCCTTCTCAAAGTTCTGCAGCAACCCCAACAATCTATGGTAGTTGACTGCAGGCTTTGTCATTCTGAAATGAGTTTAGAAGGGGAGGAAGGACTTGGGCAAGGAATTAAAGATCGCATCCTTACCGAGCTGCTCGTGCAGGGAAAAGCCCAGCTTGCTAAGGTGCTCAATCATCTCGATCATGTACAATACATGATCGATGATTGAGGCCCCATCCCTCATCCGAGCGTTAAAAATAGCATAACTTATTTTATGCCTTTCAATATCATCAGGCATGCCAAAGGACTCATTCAACTTTTGAAGCATCTCCTATGGCGGGGCATTTTCAAACCTGCGACTGAACTCATCATTCATTATCATCAGTATTATATATCGAATGGTAGTGCGGTCATTGAGCCACTTCTGCTAAGTGTCTCGGACTACTCCCCTATCGTTCGAGGCTGGCTCCTTAAGTGCAGGATCTGTTATGACATAAAGGATCCGCTCATGCTCTAGGACGATTTTCAACTTATGATACTAGCTATCATAGTTGGGTCCCATTAATTTGTCATTGTCTAACAATGACCGAAGCGACAGGTTAGTGGCCATTTCTACATAATAAGAAAAATAAAACCTAATTAGTATATGAATCAATTATCCTAAAGACTTGGACTTTAGTCTAAAGATTCTCTCACTATTTTATACGAATTGGTAGTTTCTACCTCCAATTTGAGAAATTACTTTAATTCCTTAGTGGGTACTAGAATCCACATAAACTACACACGAGTCCAACTTTGGTTGGTCAACCTATGTGCACCTGTGGGTAGGTTCAAAATCAATTACTTCTCTAAACAATTTCTAGTAATATCAATTTTGCTCCGGAGACCTAATCAATAGGCTTTGGCCTCCACTGAAAAAGTCCGATTAGGTCCAACCATTAACATGACCATATTTGGTCTTAACTAACCAATAAATAATCTGGTCTGACTTTGGTCAGCCAACCTAACCACCATCAGAAAGACTTAACCAAATCATCATTTTATGAATAATAATTTCATTAGTCAATAAGCACCAGGCCTTTGGACCTTCAGTGATTATCAAATTAATGAACCTATTATCACTCAACTTAATGGGAGGCTATGATTTAGTTATCTATATAACTATTTCATTTTTAAGGACCTAATAATTTTAGAGGATTTAGTTAACATATTTAAGAAAAGTGAGCCAATTTCGATCCTCCCTCTGACTTCAATAAGTCAGATCAAAAAGGATCTAATCTAAGCTGGCATTAGGAGCACCTAAATTAGTCAGACTGATTTACCTAACTGACATGGATGAGTCCGAATCATCAAATGATCTAATCAAAACCTAACTCACGAGGATGGCCAGGTAACTGAGATTAGTAGAAGAGATATGCCATTAACTAGTCAAAGATCGAATCAGTGCGAGTAGCTTTCGATTAAAAACCACTGGTCAAACTACCAAACTTACCATAGATACCATTCAATTTTTTAGTTTTAATTTGATCAACCTTGTAATTTCGGATTCGTCCGCATAGCCATGAATCAAGTCCATTTGGTCCTTGTTAAAGGCATGGACTTGACCAACTACAACTATTGTAATTGAGTCTATAGAGTTCTTGATCTAATCTAAATTAATATTTAATTAGATTTGATCAATTACTCTTATTTAGTCCACTCTTTAACTAACCTTAGGTCTAACCCAATTTATAAACCTAATTCAACTAACCCAATAACCCACGTTTTATGATTAATGACTTAGAATCTTAATTCATAATTTTAGACACTAAATCATTATACTTAATATTTAATTAAGTTTATGGGCTATGGGTTAGGGTTCAGTATTTCAAAAATATTTTTAAAATTTTTGAAAGGTTCTTTATAATTTAATATAATTCACCAATTGAGTCGACTCACTTTAAAATTGAATCGGCTTAATTTACAAATAATACTAGTTGTAGGGTTTAATCTAAAACTATGTACACTACATAATACTAAATCATGAATCAAACTTTATCTAATTATGCATTCATGATCATAAATCAGATTAAAGCCTAATATAATCAGATCATAAAAATATTAGATCAAATCTAAGATTTTATGATTAACGATATAAATCAGCAACGTATCAGGACAACCTTTTTACTATAGGGGATAAACCGTACAGCAGGACAACCTACAGTCTGTACGATCTAGATTTTAATTTTTAAATCTAATTAATTAAATTATTAAATTAATATTTAGATCAAATCTAAATTATTGATCTAAAATATGCAAGCATATCATGTTTAGCGAACCTGCTCTGATACCATTTGAAGAAAATTGCACAGGGTTTAAGCATGCATTTTTGAAACTTTTTTGAATAAAATAGCAGTAGAAGTAAATATTAATCTAAAATTAATATTATGCATGCATTGATCATATCAAATAAACTCTACTCAAGATCTAAATATGCTAATATGTGATAGAAAAATAAAATGCATTCGATCAGCAAATCGAATCTACTGATCGATATGAGTTCAGATCTCGATATTTTTTTTGCAGATAGCTGATCTATATAATTTAAATTTATTGAAAGAAGTTGTGGTATTATACTATAGCCGCACACTCATCCAACCTCTACGGATGGTCCACATGGAGCTCCTGATCCCGACCAGCTCCATCAGAGTGCTAGCTCCTCATCGGGGCCTTCGATGGTTGATCACGATCGATCTAATCGATCATATACTTTCTAATTTTCTTTACTCTAAAAAATTAAAATACAAACATTGGAGGATGATGAAGAGGTGTTTCAAATTTGGTGGTGATCTGATGCTCACAGCACTCGATCTCTCCACCCGAACCCAGATTCTCAAAACTAGGGTTTCACTCGGCCCAAAAACTCTAACACACTAAAAATCCTATCACGCCCTCTCTGTGTGGAGTTTTTCCAAGAAATAAGTTTTTATGAAAAGATAACTTTTAGATATATAAATCTATTTAGATCATATCTAAAAATTGAGAATCCTTAGAGGTAAAAATCAGAAGAGAAGAAAGGTATGAGGGAAAAGTAAAGTGCGGTAGGACCCTACTCACCTTCACTCCAAGATTTTTTTTTGCCAAAAACTAATGCCTAATCACTCTAAAATTTTTACCACATAATTCTAACCCCTTCTTATGTATGCACAAAAATTGTCATAATTTATTGACATGAATACCATAGGAAAAGCACATGGAAAAAGATAAGGGTTGAGTGGTTGAGAGGTTTTAACCACTCACTTGATTTCAAAAATCAAATGAGCCTCTTATCCTTATCCAATGCCTCCTCCCATGTGTTTAACATATAGAAGAACTCTCTTTCTATATGTGTACATTTTTATTTCTCCAAAAAATATTTGATAAACAAAAGGAAGGGCATGGGAAGTAGATAAGGTTGGATTGGTTCCAACCTCCAACAAATTGAGTTGAATTCAAAACTCAACTTACTTTGAACTGGTTCAACCCTTGGACCAGGTCAAAAGCAGATAAAGGAGGGGGTGCAAAAACCTTCTGGGTGAGAGAAAAGTTATGTATAAAAAATTTTGGATGTGGAACAAGAGTGGAAAAGTTAAAAATGGTGGGCGCATGGGAGAGTTTGAATTCAAACTTCATTTGACTTGGTCCTAATTGGTTTCAACCAAACCAATTAATCTAGACTCAATTAGACCAGGTTAAACCCAACCAAATTAGACTTACTCTAATCTAATAAGATTTTAATTAAATTAAAAATTAATTAGGTTCAGATCCTGATCAAATCAGGGTCAAAACTCTCATAGCAATTGATGCGTGCTAATCTATAGCTATGGCAAGTGCACTAGTCGATCAAGTAATAAAGTAAATGAGTAGAGTATCGTCCCTAGAGGATTAGAAAATAAGTACTGAAAAGCTCTTTCCTATACTTTATTTAAAAGATCAATTTATGAGAATAAGAAATTAAAGAACAAAATAAAGAATTAATTAAAAATTTTAAGAAAATAGAGAGAGTGTAATTATTAGGATTTTAAACTTAAGAGCAATGGGTTACTAAGGCAATCGGTTCACCAACTCAGTCAATACAATATTCAGGTTATTAGATTAATTTTATTTCATGTGACGGTGGAGTCTCCTAATTTATTCACTATCCTTTGGTCCAGGCATAGCAAAACTATCAATATTTATTAATTATCCTTTGGTCCAGGTGTAATTTAAATAAATATTAATGCATTAAGTTTTGTGAAATCCCTCTAATTAAAATACGCTGCATCCAAAGTGCACTAAAATTTTCACATGCATATGAATTCTAATTTGATTCATAATACAAGGTATATAATCAAGAAGCAATAACATAGATGTACTTGGTCCGTAACATCTATGTTCATCAGATCAATTAGAAGATGGCCAGTAATCTAAAAGCATTAAGATCATATTTATATACTCCTCATGAATAAAATTTAAAATTAAAAATAAATTATACTGAATATTGCATCAAAAGAGTAGCTACACCTTAGCTTTAGTAAAAGAAAATTTAGTTCATGATAACAAGTTCAAAAATAGCAAATAAAATAAAAAGTATGAGAAAATTAGACTGTTTAATTGCTGAAATTGATTGTTCATTGCTCTTGGTGTGGAAAACTTGATGAAGAAGAAGAAAAGCTCCTTGATCGATGTCTTGATTATCATAAGAAGAAAAGAAAAGATATAAAAACCCTTTCTCTTCTCCCCTAGGCTCTCTTTTAAAATTCTCTTCCCAAAACCCTTTGTATTTTTTTTCTCTCTCTCTGCCTCTTCTTTTCTTCAGCAACAATAGGCCTTTAAATAATCTAGGTGGTTTTCCACCAAAATCCAGTTGAAATCAGGTTTAAAACTCTCAAAATAACTCAAAAAGAGTCCTGGATCAATTTTGACCATTGGATGTCGATCAAACGGTCCAAAAATTACTCAAAAATTATTTCAAAATCCTAAATCAAGTCAAAATTTATTTGGACCATTGGATCGGTCTGAAAGATTGAATCCCAACCATTAGATCATGCATAGGAAAGCTTTAGATTCTTAGTTAAAAGTCGGGATGAATCTCAACCATTGGATCTCGACCGGGAGCTGCATCTGCCATTTGTCAGCACACAACTATCAGCCGTTCGATCAAATCCCAGTGAAAGGCATCCATCGGATCAGGCAGAATTTCTACATTGCCTTCTATAGACCATGCGCGAGCCTGGTGTTGCGTGGACCGCTGCTTCCTTCAGCCAATCAGAGCGCACTTCTTTCTATGAAATCTCCAAAATGCCCTCCATAACGATCCACTGTGCACCGCAAAAAATGCTGACGTCAGCACTGCATAAGCGTGGCATCAGCGGGTCGATCGGTCTAAGCACGGCCTGCTGAGCTAATTTTCTTGAACCGATTTGAACCAGATCGATTTTTTTTATTTTCTTTGAAATTCATTTTCGAGCTCATTTGAAGTCCGTTTTGTCTGAAATTTATTTCATCTGAACTAGAAAAATAAGATCTTCATATTGGTGACCTTCTTTCCTACATAAGATTAACAAAAATATCAATTTTTAAAAAAATAGATTAATTTATTTTATAATTTAATACTTTTATTAGTATATTTTTACCACTTATCACACCCCCCAACTTAGTCATTGCTAGTTCCTTAACAATGTTTTATTTAATACCATATTTCAATAAGATTATCCATCAAAAAGATAAAATCTAGGACTAAAGATCAAAAAGTTTAGAAAATACCACTAACTAAGCATTGAGCTTCAGAAGCAAATTTTGCAGTCAATACAATTAAAAACTTTCTTAGAGTACATCAAAAATTTACAGCACTTGTATTCGTGATGACTAATTTTAGCATTTCAGTATTAAATTAAAGGATAAAAGTATCCTCTCTTATCACCTATTTTGGTTAATTTTCTATACATTCTCAATTTTATACTTATGAATTAAGGTAGCTTTCATACTGCCTTTTTTTTTTTAATGTGCTGAGCATCCTGGCCTTCCCTCCACCATTTTATATGAATTTTCACACTTGACCTAGGTGCAGAGACCCAATTACTAGGCTTTAGGTAATCCACATATACTCTGTCTTTTATACTTTACTTTTGGGCAAGTAGCACTTTCCTTAAATTCAAATTTCTTTGATTAGAATGTATATTAATTATCAATTTTTAGTGATAATTAAATCCTCAGTTGGCCTTATAATTAATACCTACTTTATCTTGTTAGTGTGTATGTGTAATTAGAAGTGCTAATAGTCTTTTGATGACCTAAGTAGGCTGCTAAAAATCGACCAACTAATCTACTTCTTTAACTTGTTACATTCATTAGCAGATACTTCTATCTTTTATCAGTTATCCAGTCTATCTTGCTCAATTTTTTTTTTCACCCCCTAACTTATTCTACATTGCCTTAATGGAGAAAGAAAAGTAAAGGGTGCAATAAAGGACAGGAAGGAATACACCTGATTTGGTTCAGTCTGATTCTTTAAATCTTTGAAATTTTGCTTGAGCTTTCATTAATTTTTTTCTGTAAAATTGAAAATACACACCAAAGCAGTAAAAGAGCAACAACAAATTGCTGAAAAATAAGAAAAAAGAAAAATGATCAAAACTAAAAAGAAAAGAAACAACCTATCTAGTAGTTCTAATTTATAGTCTTTAGCTTGATTTTCTTTGAGTTTTGAGTTGAATCAATCCAGTGCCACTTCAATTGAAATACTTTCATATTTGATCGAGCCCTCTTTCAATTAAACATTGCTAGCTTTCATACTTTCAAACCTATTTTCTACAAAATTCTCATATAATGAATTATCAATAATATCAATTAGAAAATAAGTTTGATTATCATCAAGATGTTTAGTATCTTTGAAAACATTAGAAGTAACTAGTTCGTCTTGGACTCTAAGAATTAATTTTCTTTGTTGAACATCTATTAAAGCTCTTTCGGTGGCTAAAAAGGGCCTCCCTAAAATAAGGGGTACATCATAATCTTCTTCCATATCAAGAACAATAAAATCAACAGGAAAAATAAACTTGTTTACCTTTACCAAGACATCCTCCACTATACCTCTTGGATATTTGATGGATCTGTCGGCTAATTGAAGAGTAATAGTGGTAGGCTTCGATTCTCCTAGACCAAGCTTCCTAAAAATAGAAAAAGGTATGAGATTAATACTTGCTCCTAGATCATATAAAACTTTATCAAAACTACAATCACCAATAATGCAAGGAATGGTAAAACTCGTTGGATCTTTTAACTTCTATGGTAATTTATTTTGAAGTATTGCTGAGCATTCTTCATTCAAATTTATTCTCTCATTCTCCTTCAGCTTTTTCTTATTTGTTAGAATTTCTTTGAGAAACTTAGCATACCTAGGCATTTGAGTGATAGCATCTATAAAAGAAATATTAATATATAAATTCTTTAAAATTTTGAAAAAGTTAGAAAATTTCTTATCTGGATATTGTATTTGTCTCTCTAGAAATGGTAGTGATGGCACGTAGGGCTTCACATTTGGATCAACAAATTGTATACGTGGAGACGGTTAGATATATGTGCCCTAGAAGCCAGAATTGGCTAACACTTGTAATACACTTCTAGGAGCAAAATTATAATTTTGATTATAATTAATAAAATAGATTATTTTCTATCACATATGTGTATTTAGTGTCTGTGATACATCCTTTGAGTTAATGATAATAATAATTCATATTTTTAAGAGTTGAAAATTTAAGATATGAATAATCATTATTAACTCATAAAATGCTTCCGACCATAGGATCATCACGAGGATGGTGATTAATCCAGAAAGTTGGTATACAATCACTTCTCTTTAGTAGATGAGTCTTGAGTCTATGGTGTGGAGACATCGGAGCGAGAGTACAGATACTCGTTAGAGAATGAGGGCACTGAGCGTGACCACCTCGAGTAGTCATTAGGAAGTCTACCTTCTCGTCAATGACTGACTCGATGCTGCAGTAGTGTGTCTGGTTCTTTGACCTGAGGTGCATCGACAGTTCACCTTGAGGGTGTTATAGTTTGACTACACCATTACTCGATCTCCTAGCCATATCAAATCCTGAGGTGTATGTTGGCTATAGCATGTTCATTGTAGGAACTGGATTGCATCAAGATGGAATCTATCTACCTCGGTGGTAGAGGAGCAGCCCTATGATGATCATGAGAATCAAGTCCAGAAGCCCATGGCCATGGCAGAGTGAAATAATAGAAAGAGTTTCTATTTAGATTTTCACATCGGACTTGAATCGAATGATTACATCATATGACAGAAACTAGGGTTTGACGAGTTCACCTTAACCCTAATCTGATCGGGGCTCAAGATAGAAGAACTTAATCACACAGGTAGCTGCACCAAGAGGTTCGCATTCAGCTCTGATGGGTTGCCACCATATACTGCTAGGTGTCACTGGTGGATTTTGGGAGCAATTAGAATGATTTAGATGATCGATCATTCTAGCTGTTCGAATCAGAAGAGTTCTGATCCATCGAAAGGAGTTTCGATGATGTCGATGATAGAGATCATGACATATCCCATTACCATACAGAACTGAACCTAACTGGATCACACAAATAAGGGTTTGAATCTGGTGATCATCAATTGAACTGATCTAGTTCAATTGATCTGAATGAGATTCAATTAGGTTCAAGAAAATCGTGCTAGCACTCGATTGAACCTAACGTTCTTCTTTTACTATCATAAATAGTTGTCCTGACTGAGCCAAAGGAGTTTGTGCTCGATCAGAGGCCTTCACTTGGTCTGACTGAAGCTTGTTCAGGTTAGAAAAGGATTATCTTATTTTGTAAGACAATACCTACCATTTTTGGTCACCTGCCATTTC
The DNA here is from genome assembly GCA_006176705.1 of Cocos nucifera. Classification (NCBI taxonomy): domain Eukaryota; kingdom Viridiplantae; phylum Streptophyta; class Magnoliopsida; order Arecales; family Arecaceae; genus Cocos; species Cocos nucifera. Next base: position 303,159 of record QRFJ01002105.1, on the reverse strand, counting down.
TCGTCCTTTGACTTTGGTCAAAAGTTGACCTTTGATTGGTCAAATGTTGACCTTTGATTGGTCAAATGTTGACCATTGATGCTTTGACTTCTATCCATGTGTCACGCACCTATTAGAGAGCTGGTAGGAGCCTGTCCCCTACCAAAAATTGGCAAGGAGGAGGGTGCACGCCACTGGCAAGGAGGAGGGCGCACGCCAAGGGTGGCGTGCACCCAAGCTTGAGGCGCCCATGAGTCCCTATTGGACAGGGACTCCATCTCCTTATTGGATTTCAATTAGACTCCTCCTAAGAACCAACTTTGATTGATCTTAGGCACCATCTAAGGATGAATCTAAAGGACTCTATTCCCACTAATCAGATTTAGATCTGATTTCACAAAGGGTGGTGATTGGTTGGGATGAAGAGGAGTTGGATCACGCATAGTCTATAAATAAGACCCTGCACCCAACTCAAAAAAAAATTAATTAATTAATTCTCTATGCCCCAAGGCTATCTCTCTCTTCCTCCTCCATGCTAAGATCATCTTCTCCCTCTCCTCTCCATGCCCAAAGAAATTTAGGATCTTAGTTGGTGCAATCTAAGAGAAAGAAAGGCGACAGAAAGCTAGAAAGCTGCACTGCAGCAAAGGACAACTGTTAATCTTCAAAAGCTATTTTGAAGATCCTCCAAATTAGATTCAGATCTAATTTTTAGAGATGTGATAGAGAAGAAGAGGATCTCTAGATCCAACCCAAGTGGATACCGATAGAGGCCAGGCACTTGCATGGCTAGATCCAGAACCTTCCACTGCTTACAGGATCATCAATGGGTAATAGGATTATCCTACATTCAAGGTAAATTAAATTTGATTTAATTTATCTATATTTTATTTTAATTATTAAAATAATAAAAATTAGATCTAAAATATCTCAGATCTAATTTAGATCAAAGAAAAAAATTTTTGAAATATATCTCTTGATCTGATCAGATCTGAACGAACCTGGTCCGGAAAATCAGGATTTTCCCTTCAACTGGTATCAGAGCCAAGGTTCTAAAAGTATTTAGATCTAATTTTAAATTTATTTTAATTAAAAAATAAGTGATTTTAGATGTCACATGAGATGTGATCAGATCTGAAATCAGAAAAAATTAAAATTAAATGATTTGGATCTAAGATTAGAAAATATGCATGACTAGTTCTAAAATAGAATAGTTCTATAGAATAGTCTTGCATGTTTTTAATTTAATTTGATTAAATCATATTTTAGATCTATTTATTTACTATTTTTTGATATTATAATTATTATAATAACATCTAAAAAATAGTAAATAAAAATTATTTAATTTTAAACATCATATGAGATATGATTGATGCATGTCTAGACTAGTTGTAGAATAGTTCTACATAATTGTCTAGATTAGAATTTATTTTGATTAAGATCAATTTAAATCTAATTTTTTAGATTATTATGAGATAATTTAGATCTGAAAAATATGCATGATTCGATACATGAGATGTATGCAAAATATGCCATGATTAGATCTAATTTGTATATGAGATATATGATATAGATCTAAAACTGTTTTGTAGTATTGCATGTTCCTGATTAAGGCGTTCCTCTTGGCCGTCCGGTCATAAGAATGAAGAAGGGTTTAAAGGCCCTCTCCTTCCCATCCGATGGGGTGTTCTTATGATGTGTAGGGGTGCTGCGTGTTCGTCCTTAATCAGAAATCCCAAAACTTACTTTCTGCAAAACCCTAGATCCTGAAACCCTAGGATTTATTGTGCATATTTTATTTATGAACCCTACTTAATTAAGAATTAAGATTATGAAATATTAATTAGGTCTAAAATTGAGAATTTTAGATCTAAGACATATTCATAATACTGGGTTCGGGCTTGGGTAGCTCAATTAGGTCTAAGCGGTTGATCAAACCGAATCAAGAGTTGGTTAGATGGGATCAACAATGCTTAAATTGACCAGCCTAATAGGATTAAGTCTGGGTCAAGATCGAGTCACGATCAAGCAAGACCTAATTAGGCTCAGAGGTTAGAGTCTGGATTGTAGGCTAACCCAATTGGTTCTGGCTCAACAATTTGGTGTCTAAGGTAAGTTTGGCACATACGACCGACTGATTTTTAATTGGAAGCTACTCGACCTGAATGCATTCTTGTACGAGTTAATGGCATATTCCTTCCACCGATCTCACTTACCTGGCCATATCTGTTGACACAGTTCTGATCTGAGGTGGTCAATAATCCGAGCTAACCCATGCCACTAGGTTAGTCATAATTGTTATGACTATGATAAGTCTAGTTTAATGAGACCTGAATCAATTCTCCCTAAGAAAAGATTCAGTCTGAGGTCTTCCACCATTGTAGATGTGCGGGCCCTTCCCGAGGGTTGATTGTTCTCGACTGGATACAGTGGCTCAGTTGCACCGGAAAGATGCAACCATGTCTATTAGGCATTGGATGCTATGGGCTGGAGGATGAGTTGGGCTCAATATTTTGGATACGGTGAGAGACTCAATTAGGAATCCAGTCTATGCAAATGGTGGGTCTGACTTAACTAAGGAGTGGATCAATATTTCGGATACGGTGAGATTCATGAATTAGAGACCAAGTTTGGGTGCACCATGATTAGAGAATCATTGAACAAGAGTTGTTCACTCATTGGCTAACCCATCACCAATAACTGTTAGGTGAGGTGATGAGTCAGTTGGTGAGACCGCACCACCCACTAGAAATCATTAATCATGGAGATTTTTGCATCTCTACAGAGGGAGTGTAGGGATCCAAGAAAATAGTGGGAGCTAATTTATTTAAAAATAAAATTCCTAAATAAATTGGTCAAGTCATAATTACAGTATCTAACTAGAATCTTTGACTCTCTATAGGAAAAATGTCTGCGTCCAACCCATTAGCACGTATCCTGGACACACATAGACTGACCGGACCCAATTATAAAGATTGGCTCAGGAACTACAAAATTATTTTGGGTTCCGAGAAGTTAACCCATGTATTTGGACCAGGACCCTCCCACCTTACCAGCCCGTCCATCCATTGAACAGAGAGCATCTCTGGAAAAATGGATAGACGAAGATAATAAGGCCAGATATTACATGTTGGGCTCGATGTCTGATGAGCTCCAGCGCCAACATGAAGATATCGGGACTGCTCGCCAAATGTTGGCTCACCTGCAAGGAGATGTTTGGTGAACAGAGTCGCGCAGCCAAGTATCAAGTCACGAAATGACTTTTTAAGGCTAAGATGCATGATGGGCAGTCAGTCCAAGATCACTGTCTGATGATGATCAAGGACATGGAAGAGCTTGAGAAGCTCGGTGTGAAGTTAGACTTGGATCTGCAGAATGATATTATTCTGCAATCCTTGACTGATGCATATGGGCAATTCATCATGAATTACCACATGCATAAACTTCAAAATTCCTTGGCCGAATTAATGAATATGCTGGTTACCGCTGAGCTTTCTATGAAAGGTTCTAAAGGCTCAGTTCTTGCTATGGAATGGACTTCTTCCAAAAGAAAGTCTTATGAAAAGAAAAAGAAGTCTGTGAAAAAGCAAAAGGTGGAAGGAGGAAAGAAGAAGAAGGCAGAGCCGAAGAAGAAAGGCCGCTGATCAAAGGAAAGTATTTCCATTGCAACAGCGACGGCCACTTGGAAGCGGAACTGCCCTACTTACCTGGCCACCCTGAAGAACAAGAAGGAAGGTCCTTCTGGAGGTATGCTCGTTATTGAGTCTAACCTTACGGTTTCTTCTGCATCCAGTTGGGTGCTTGACTCTGGTTCTAGTGCTCATCTGTGCACTTCCATGCAGGGTCTTGAGGATAGCAGGAGGCTGAGGGATGGAGACATGATCCTACGCATCGAAAATGGAGCAAGAGTTGCTGCAGTGGTGGTGGGAACATACCCTCTTCGATTACCATCTGGTTTAGACTTAGTTTTAAAAGACTGTTATTATGTGCCTGCAGCTAGCAGGAATTTGATTTCTGTTTCATGCTTAGCACTAGAAGGCTATGTGATTACCTTCTTTAAGGACCATTGTAACATTCTTTATGAAAGAAATAAAATTGCAAATGGTTTCCTTATTAACGATCTTTATCAGCTACATATTGATGTATCTGTTCTAACTATCGAGCAAAACGTGAATGCCAAACGACCTAGGGATAGTCCAAATGATAGGTATCTATGGCACCTGAGATTAGGTCATATAGCAGAAGATAGGATCAACAAATTGGAGAAAAATGGGCTATTGAGTCCATTGACTTTCGAGTCATATCCAACTTGTGAATCTTGTCTTCAAGGCAAAATGACTAAACTCCCTTTTGTAGGACATGGGGAAAGGGCCACAGATCTCCTTGCCCTAGTACATACTGATGTGTGCGGCCCATTTGATGTGCCGGCTAGAGGCAATTTTGTCTACTTCATTATCTTTACCGATGATCTGTCTAGGTATGGGTATGTGTATCTTATGAGACACAAGTCTGAAGCTTTTGAAAAGTTCAAAGAATTCAGACATGAAGTAGAAAAATAAACTGAAAAATCCATTAAGGTTCTTCGATCAGATCGAGGAGGTGAATACCTTAGCCAGAAAATTCCTAGACTATCTCAAGAAAAATGGCATAGTCTCTCAATGGACTCCACCAGGAACACCTCAACTCAACGGGATTTCAGAATGGAGAAATCGGACTCTATTGGATATGGTCCGATCCATGATGAGCTTCACAGACCTTCCTGATTTTCTTTGGGGACACTCATTGTTAACTTCAATTTATCTACTGAATAGGGTTCCCTCTAAAACCGTTCCTACCACACCGTATGAGATATGGCATGGTAAGAAACCAAGTCTGAGTCATCTCAGAATTTGGGGTTGTCCGACTCATGTCAAAAGACAACAAGCGGACAAGTTAGAGTTTAGGTCCTTTAGAGCTCGATTCATAGGATATCCTAAAGAGTCATTAGGATACTATTTCTACATTCCAGAAGACCACAATGTGATTGTGAGTCGACATGCCATCTTTCTTGAAAAATAGTTTATTCAAGATAGCGGCATTGGAAAGCAGATCAAGCTTGATGAGAAAGTCTCACAAGTAGCAACGAGCTAAGGACCAATTGGAACCAAATCAGGTTGAGCCAATAAGAAACACTACCTCCTCCACCTCATAGATCGAAAAGAGTTTTCCATCCTCCTGAAAGATACTTAGGTATTATTTCAGAGGAAGTAGAGAAAATATTCCTCGTAGGTAATGGTGCTCATGGTGATGATCCCAAAACCTACAACGAGGCGATATCAGATATCGACTCCGAGAAATGGCTTAGAGGCAATGCAAGTCAGAAATTGACTCGATGCACTCAAACCAAGTCTGGACCTTGGTAGATCCACCAGAAGGTATAGTACCTATTGGGTGTAAATGGATCTTCAAGAGAAAGATTGGTGCAGATGGGAATGTGGAGACATTCAAGGCTAGACTAGTGGCAAAAGGTTATAGTCAATGCGAAGGCATTGACTATCAGGATACCTTTTTTCCAGTGGCTATGCTAAAATCCATCCGCACATTGCTTGCTGTTGCAGCCTATTTCGATTATGAAATATGGCAAATGGACGTGAAAATGGCATTCTTAAATGGATATCTTGAGAAAGATATCTATATGGAACAGCCGCTAGGTTTCACATCCAGTGATACTGATCACAAGGTTTGCAAGCTGCAAAGGTCCATATATGGACTTAAGCAAGCATCTCGGAGCTGGAACACTCATTTCAATGATGTGATCAAAATATTTGATTTCATCAAAAATGAAGAGGAACCGTGTGTTTCAAAAGGGTCAGTGGGAGCGCTGTTGTCTTCCTCGTATTGTACGTGGATGACATCCTCCTTATTGAAAATGATATTCCCATGTTGACAATAGTCAAAATATGGTTGTCCAAGGAATTCTCCATGAAAGACCTAGGTGAAGCATCCTTTATTCTAGGAATTAAGGTCTATAGGGATAGACCGAATAGGATGCTAGGACTTTCACAGAAGATGTACATAGAGAAAGTACTAAAGAGGTTTAGTATGGAAAACTCTAAGAGGGGATTAATACCCTTCAGACATGGTATTCATCTTTCCAAGAAGATGTGCCCTAGCACACCTGAGGAAATAGAATGCATGAGCAAGATCCCTTATGCTTCTGCAATAGGGAGCCTCATGTATGCCATGCTATGTACACGACCTGATATAGCCCATGCTGTGAGTGTCACAAGCAGATATCAGTCAAATCCAGGTGAAGAACACTGGACTTCTATGAAATGTATCCTTAAGTACTTAAGAAGAACTAAGGATATGATGTTGGTCTTTGGTAACGGAGAACTCCAAGTCCAGGGATACACAGACTCGGATTTTATGTCCAATATAGATGATCGAAAGTCGACATCTGGGAGTCTGTTTGTGTGCAATGGTGGTGCTGTCAGCTGGAAGAGTTCCAAGCAAATAGTGATAGCAGATTCCACCATAGAAGCAGAATATATCGCTACATTAGAGGCTGCAAAGGAAACATTCTGGTACAAGAAGTTTGCTGCAGAAATCGAAGTAATGCTATCAGATGCCATTCCTCTATACTGCGACAACAATGGCACCATAGCCCTTGCTAAGGAGCCGAGGTCTCACCAGAAATCCAAGCACATTGAGTGGCGATACCACCTCATCCACGATTATCTCGAGAAGGGTTACGTCGAGGTCAAGAGAGTCAACTCCACAGATAATACGGCAGACCCACTTACAAAGTCCGTTGGGACAATAAAAGATCAAAGCCCACCTTGAGAAGATGGGACTTAGACTTGTAGCCAATTGGCTTTAGGACAAGTGGAAGATTGTTAGATATATGTGCCCTAGAAGCCAGAATTGGCTGACACTTGTAATACACTTCTAGGGGCAAAATTATAATTTTGACTATAATTAATAAAATGGATTATTTTCTATCACATATGTGTATTTAGTGTCTGTGATACATCCTTTGAGTTAATGGTAATGATAATTCATATTTTCAAGAGTTGAAAATTTAAGACATGAATAATCATTATTAACTCATAAAATGCTTCCCGACCATAGGATCATCACGAGGATGGTGATTGATCCGAAAGGTTGGTGTACAATCGCTTCTCTTTAGTAGATGAGTCTTGAGTCTACGGTGTGGAGACACCGGAGCGAGAGTACAGGTACTCGTTAGAGAACGAGGGCACTGAGCGTGACCACCTCGAGTAGTCATTAGGAAGTCTACCTTCTCATCAATGACTGACTCGATGCTGCAGTGGTGTGTCTGGTTCTTTGATCCTGAGGTGCATCGGCAGTTCACCTTGAGGGTGTTATAGTTTGACTACACCATAACTCAGTCTCCTAGCCATATCGGAACCCTGAGGTGTATGTTGGCTATGACATGTTCATTGTAGGAACTGGATTGCATCAAGATGGAATCTATCTACCTCGGTGGTAGAGGAGCAGCCCTATGATGATCATGAAGAATCAAGTCCAAAAGCCCATGGCCATGGCAGAGTGAAATAATAGAAAGAGTTTCTATTTAGGTTTTCACATCAGGACTTGAATCGAATGATTACATCATATGACAGAGAACTAGGGTTTGACGAGTTCACCTTAACCCTAATCTGATCGGGCTCAAGATAGAAGAACTTAATCACACAGGTAGCTGCACCAAGAGGTTCGCATTCAGCTCTGATGGGTTGCCACCATATACTGCTAGGTGTCACTGGTGGATTTTGGGAGCAATTAGAATGATTTAGATGATCGATCATTCTAGCTGTTCGAATCAGAAGAGTTCTGATCCATCGAAAGAAGTTTCGATGATGTCGACGATAGAGATCATGACATATCTCATTACCATACAAAACTGAACCTAACTGGATCACACAAACAAGGGTTTGAATCTGGTGATCATCAATTGAACTGATCCAGTTCAATTGATCTGAATGAGATTCAATTAGGTTCAAGAAAATCGTGCTAGCACTCGATTAAACCTAACATTCTTCTTTTAATATCATAAAAAGTTGTCCTAACTGAGCCAAAGGAGTTGGTGCTCGATCAGAGGCCTTCACTTTGTCTGACTGGAGCCTGTCCAGATGAAAAAAGGGTTGTCTTATTTTGTAAGGCAATACCTACCATTTTTGGTCACCTGCCATTTTTCATCCTTTGACTTTGGTTAAAAGTTAACCTTTGACTGGTCAAATATTGACCATTGATACTTTGACTTCTGTCCATGTGTCATGCACCTATTGGAGGGCTGGTGGAGGTCTGTCCCCCTACCAAAAACTGGCAAGGAGGATGGCATGCTTGGCGTGCGCCCAAGCTTGAGGCGCCCAGGAGTCCCTGTTGGACAGGGACTCCATCTCCTTATTGGATTTCGATTAGACTCCTCCTAAGAACCAACTTTGACTGATCTTAGGCACCATCTAAGAATGAATCCAAGGAACTCTATTCCCACCAATCAGATTTAGATCTTATTTCACAAAGGGTTGTGATTGGTTGGGATGAAGAGGAGTTGGATCACGCATAGTCTATAAATAAGACCCTACGCCTAACTCAAAAAAAATTAATTAATTAATTCTCTATGCCTCAAGGCTACCTCTCTCTTTCTCCTCCATGCCAAGATCATCTTCTCCCTCTCCTCTCCATGCCCAAAGAAGTTTGGGATATTAGTTGGTGCAATCTAAGAGAAAGAAAGACGACAGAAAGCTAGAAGGCTGCGCTGCTGCAAAGGACAACTGCTGATCTTCAAAAGCTATTTTAAAGATCCTCCAAATCAGATTCAGATTTGATTTTTGGAGATGTGATAGAGAAAAAGAGGATCTCTAGATCTAGTCCGAGTGGATATTGGTAGAGGCCAGACACTTGCGTGGTTAGATCCAGAACCTTCCGCTAATTACAGGATCATCAATGGGTAACAGGATTATCAACATCAAGATAAATTAAATCTGATTTAATTTATCTATATTTTATTTTAATTATTATAATAATAAAAATTAGATTTGAAATATCTCAGATCTGATTTTGATTAAAGAAAAAAAAATTTAAAATATATCTCTTGATCTGATCAGATCTGAACGAATCTGATCTAGAAAATCAGGATTTTCCTTCAGAGACAATCCATCTGTTGTTTATTTTGGTGACTGACGAATTTTAGTTGATGGTTCTTTATTTGTAGTTGGCTCTTCAGTCTCTTTCTTTTGATGTGGCTCCTCTAGCTTTGTAACACTTCTTAGGGTGATAGCATTGACTTGCTCCCTTGGATTGATCTCTATGTTGCTGGGCAAGGATCCCTGAGGTCTCTCGGAGATTATCTTAGTCATTTGACCTATTTGCATCTCCAAGTTTTGAATTGCTGCTGCTTGGTCCTACCTAAGTTTGGCTTCCAAATTTTTTTATAGTTGCTTCTTGGTTTTGCATAAATTTGACCATCAGCTCCTCCATGTTGGACTTCTTTTCAAGTACTTGGAACCCCAGGAGTGGCTGTTATGCTGCATTTTGATTGCTCCACGAGAAATTTGGGTGCTACCTCCACCCTTGATTGTATGTGTTGGAGTATGGATTGTTTTGTTGCGGTCTGAAAAAATTACCAACATAATTAGCTATATCAGTTGCTTTAGCAAAAGAATTACCTATCTAGCAATTGCTCGTATCGTATCCTCCTCCACATAGGTCACAGGTGATGCTCTGAACATGCATAGCTATTCCCTTCAAGTTGTTGACTTCAGCTCTAAGGGCTGCAATTTTAGCTAGTAAGGTTGGCATGCAATCTACTCCATGCACAGCTACTGGTCTTTTTGGCATCATGTGTTCTATCTACCACTGATAGCTATTTGATGCCATCTCATCGATTAGATCAAAGGCTTCTTCCTCCATTTTTTGGTTAATGGTTCCTCCTGCTACTGCATCAATCATTGAATAATTAGTAGGAGATAAACCATTATAGAAAGTTTGCACCTGAAGCCATACTGGTAGTTGATGATGTGGATATCTCCTCAATAGTTCCTTAAAATGCTTCCAAGCCTCATATAGTGTCTCCATGTCCATCTGCATAAAAGAAGTGATATCGTTGTGCATCTTAGCAGTCTTGGAAAGTGAAAAATACTTGGCTAAAAATTTTTGGGCTAGGACATCCCAAGTTATAATAGAACCTATAGGAAGAGAATGAAGCCAACTTTTAGCTTTATCCCATAAAGAGAAAGGAAATAACCTTAATCTAATAGCATCATCCGACACCCTATTAATTTTAAAAGTATCATAAAGTTCAAGAAAGTTAGAAATATGGGCATTCAGATCATCATGCACATGTCCACTGAATTGGATAGTTGATTGAATCATCTAGATCATCACCGATTTTATTTCGAAGTTGTTTGCTCGCACAGGCAATCTCCTAATGCTCGAAGCCGCATCGACTATAGATGGTGTGATGTAATCATTTAATGGATGATGTATTGGTCGAATAGCTTCATGTTGTCCCTCGGTCGTCATATCTAATCCTAGATTGATGTCATTAGGATCTTCAGCTGCCATGTTTCTTTCTTATTGTAGTCTTTTGATGGTCCTTTTAATTTCTGGATCTAAAGGTAGTAAGTCATTATGTCCAGTATGTGTTATGCACTGAATAAAATTTTAAAAAAAAAATAATAAAGTAAGAATAAAAATTAAAAATAAAATTCTAAAGTAAAGTTAGGATCAAAATTTTAATATTATTTTAGACACAATCTCTGACAACGGTGCCAAAAACTTGATGCATGCTAATTTATAGCTATGGCAAGTGCACCAGTCGATCAAGTAATAAAGTAAATGAGTAGAGTATCGTCCCTAGAGGATTGAAAAATAAGTATTGAAAAGCTCTTTCCTATGCTTTATTTAGAAGATTGATTTATAAGAATAAAATATTAAAGAACAAAATAAAGAATTAATTAAAAATTTTAAGAAAATAGAGAGAGTGTAATTATTAGGATTTTAAACTTAAGAGTAATGGGTTACTAAAGCATTCGGTTCACCAACTCAGTCAATACAATATTTAGATTGTTAGATTAATTTTATTTCATGTGATGGTGGAGTCTCCAAATTTATTTACTATCCTTTGGTCCAGGCGTAGCAAAACTATCAATATTTATTAATTATCCTTTAGTCCAGGTATAATTTAAATAAGTATTAATGTATTAAGTTTTGTGAAACCCTCTAATTAAAATATACTATATCTAAAGCGCACTAAAATTCCTGCATGCATATGAATTTTAATTTAATTTATAATACAAGGTATATAATCAAGATGCAATAACACAGATGTACTTGGTCCATAACATCTTTGTTCATCAGATCAATTAGAAGATGGCCAGTAATCTAAAAGCATTAAAATTAGATTTATATACTCCTCATGAATAAAATTTAAAATTAAAAATAAATTATACTAAATATTGCATCAACAGAGTAGCTACACCTTAGCTTTAGTAAAAGAAAATTTAGTTCATGATAACAAGTTCAAAAATAACAAATAAAATAAAAAAGCATGAAAAAATTAGACTGTTTAATTATTGAAATTGGTTGTCCATTGCTCTTGGTATGGAAAACTCGATGAAGAAGAAGAAAAGCTCCTTGATCGATCTCTAGATTATCAGAAGAAGAAAAGAAAAAATATAAAAACCCTTTCTCTTCTCCCCTGTTCCCAGGCTCTCTCTTAAAATTCTCTTCCCAAAACCCTTTGTTTTTTTTTCCTCTCCCTCTGCCTCTTTTTTTCTTCAGCAACAGCAGGCCTTTAAATAATCTGGGTGGTTTTCCATCAAAATCCTATTGAAATTAGGTTTAAAACTCTCAAAATAACTCAAAAAGAGTCCTGGATCAATTCTAACCATTGGCTGTCGATCAAATGGTCCAAAAATAACTCAAAAATCATTTTAAAATCCTAAATCAAGTCAGAATTTATTTGGGCCATTGGATCAGCCTTAAAGATTGAATCTCGACCATCAGATCATATATAGGAAAGCTTTAGATTCTTAGTTAAAAGTCGGGATGAATCTCAACCATTGGATCTCGATCGGGAGCTACATCCATCGTTCGTCAGCGCACAACTATTAGCCGTTTGATCAAATCCCAATGAAAGGTGTTCGTCGAATCAGGCAGAATTTCTAGATTGCCCTCTATAGACCATGTGCAAGCCTGGTTTTGCGTGGACCGCCGCTTCCTTAAGCCAATCAGAGCACGCTTCTTCCTATGAAATCTCCGAAATGCCCTCCATAACGATCCATCATGCACCGCAAAAAATGCTAATGTCAATGCTACGTAAGCGTGGTATCAGTGGGTTGGTCAATCTGAGCGTGGTCTGCTGAGCCAATTTTTCTAAACCAATTTGAACCGGACCGGCTTTTTTTTTTATTTCCTTTGAAATTCATTTTTAGGCTCATTTGAAGTCCGTTTTGTCTAAAATTTATTTCATCTGAATCAGAAAAATAAGATCTTCATATTGGTGGCCTTCTTTTTTACATAAAATTAATAAAAATATTAATTTTAAAAAAAATAAATTAATTTATTTTATAATACTTTTATTAGTATATTTTTACCACTTATCAATAATTAGGTCATCTCATGACCTGATCGAGTCAAACCCAATTGAATCAAATTCAATCAAACTTGATCAAATCCTCATTGCTCAATTAAATTAAGCTAATCAATAATTAAATTATTAATTAATCCTCAAAAATATCTGAGTCTAAATCAGATGGATTACCGAGCAATAGAGTTCCATCAACATAAAACTTCTAAAGAGTCACAATCCAGTGGGACTCTTGAACCCAGTGTCCCAAACGAATGGAACTTATGATCTTGGAGTTTCAAACTAGTGGGACTCTTGATTAGAGAGTCCTAGATAAGTAAGACTCAGAGTTCCAATCCAGTGAGACTGATCATAAAGTTCCAGTTTAGTAGGACTCTTGACCACAGTGTCCTACGTCATCAAAACTCATGATCAGCCATCAGATTAGGTAGAAACTCCCTATGTGTGTGACCCCATAGGTTCAAATTCTAAGTCAGTAGCATAGGAATCAATTTTCTATACCAATTGATGTGACCATCTAGCAATGGTACCCGACATCCAGATAGGTCGAAAAGTCGCAATGCAATAATGATGAACCTGTGGAATATGGTTACCATATAATTCATCCTCTTGATCATGATGCTCAAAAGGATGATCTAAGATTTACTGTCAATCTTATAATTCATCCACATTGTATTTCAAAATTTAGCATCCATCATATGAACTACCCCAATCGAGGATTTGCTAAATTAAAATACAGCGATGCACTTGCTCCAACACTTAGAGGGATCAATCCCATTTTGACTCACATACCAACAAGCCAAGTATTTGATTGCACCTAGTAGCCTTCCGTCACTAAATTAAAAATTCAAATAGTCTGGCATCTAAGTATAGTGAGTTGCTTGCAAGTCACCATGGTGGTCTCAGGTCTAAGGAACACTTATACCCATATTCATCGGGGCTAATCTTGATAGAAGAAAAGCTCTGAAGTTAATCACATTCAGTGCAGATATACCCATACATCTCACTTGCATGCCATGTCAGTATCTCAACACTCCTTGGTCATGAACAATTTAAGGATTAAATGATAAATCCTCCTTTATCAAATCTGGACAGTCCTAAAGACTTCATCACAATATAGGAGTTCATTAAAAGATAATAGAATTTATGATGAAAAATGCTAAAATAACTTTTATTATTTGATAATTCATATACAAGTACAATAAGTAGCACAACCATCAATAGGCTGACGATTGGCTTTGGAACATATTCCCAATAATTAGTTCTACCATGCTGAAGAACATAAGATGTTCATCAGCAGTAAGATATTCTTTTTGAAAAAGAAGTTTCTTAGAGAAGGAACTAATGCCTGACAAATTGAACTTGAGAAAGTTCGACCAGTACAAAGAACTGACACAATCTAATAAACCTATAGAACCGAATTTGATCAGATCAAACTCGAAGCCTATTAAAGTGGCATCATTTAGGAGATCCGATAGAGTACCATGTTAGTCAAACAGATACTTTAGTATCTAGATCCAGGATGGTGATCCTATTGGGCTCGATGAGAACAATAAGGTTCCGATCACCTATATGGATGACATGCAGAGGTCTAACTTTGAGAAATGGCTTGAAGCCATGAAATCTGAATTGAGTCCATGAAAATCAATAGTGTATGGACACTAGTTGATTCACCTAAAGGAATAAAATCTATTGGATGTAAATAAATTTTCAAAAGGATTAGAGTAGTGCAGATGGAAGGTAGAGACCTATAAAGCCCGTTTGGCGATCATCTCGAAGTTGGAATATACATTTTAAACGTATGTCTTTATTATGAACAAAGAAGAACTCTGCATTTTGTAAGTGGACAAAATAGTTCTATAGTATTTTTCTTGTGTTGTCTGTGGATGACATTCTCTTAATCGAGAATTATATTCCAGCATTATAGAAAATAAAGATTTAGCTATCATCTTATTTCTTTATGTACGAGATCAGACATAGTATACTCACTAGAGATAGTAAATAGATATCAGTCTTATCTGAAAGATTGTATAGACAATCCTTAAGTATTTGAGAAATACTAAGGTCCAGTGAATCATATATGGAGAAACTGACTTAAAACTATGGAAATATTTTGATTCTAGTTCTTAGTCAAATAAAGATGATAGCATGAGAGTTTCGGATTATGAATTTATCCTAATTGGAGGAGCAATTTATTGAAAAAGTTTCAAGCAAAATACTATAACCTATTCTGTTAGTGATGTAGAGTATATCGTGGCATCTAATGCTTCCACATAGGCTGTGTCGTAGTATAAATTCATTAGAAAGCCGGAAGAGGCACCCTCCATCGATGGTCCAATCCTAATGTAGCATTGGAGCTATTGCTTAAGCTAAAGAATTGAAGGTACACCATAGGACTAGCATAATCTGCAATGCTATCATCTTAGATTTTGGATCAGGATGACATCGACCTTTAGAAGATCAATGGAAAAGGAAAAATTAACCGATCCATTTTCTAAAGTCTCAGAACTGAGGAGTTCTATGAACTACAGTAGAAGATAGGTATTTGATACTATTCTAATTAGATTTAATCCAAGTGGGAGTTATTAGAAAATGTATCCTAAAGCCAATCATTTAAGTTATAGATGATTGAAATTAGTATATGAATTATCAAATAATAATTTTTATTTGGCTTATTCATCATAAAAGTTTTATCTTTCTTAAATGAACTCCTAAGTTATGATGAAGTACTTAGAACCACACTCAATCGATAAAGAAGGGTTTATCGGATGGTTCTTAAAAGTTCACGATGAAATGATAAGTTATTAATAAGGATGATAACTAATCGAGTATAGATTGTTGTATGTCATATGCGCTGGTTGTCCTTGTAATCAAATGATGTGGAGATACTGATATGACAGTAGATGAGATGTAGGAGTACATCTATACTGAACGTGACTAATGTAGCACTCTACTATCTAGAGTAGCTAGTTAAGACCGATGGATATAAGTGTCCCTCCAACATGAGATCACCATGGTGACTTGCAAGCAACTTAATATACTTTGGTATCAGACTACCTGTATTTCTAATATAGAATCAAAAGATTTTTGGGTACAGTCAAGTACTCATAGAGTCGGTGTGTGAGTCAAGATGGGATTGACCACTCTTGATTAACATCCAGAAGCAAATGTCTCACTATGTTTCAATTTACAAAATCTAGGCCTGGATAATCCTCGTAAGGAGTCATAGAATTTGCAAAATTTTGAGCCACAATATGGATGACTTATATGAGTGTTGACAGCTAACTCGAAATCATCTTAAACATTATTGATCAAAGGGATGAATTATACGATAATCATAGGCCAAGGTTCTAAGAATGTGTGAGCTCAAAAGTGGCACTCTCAAGTTTTGAAAACATGAGAAGACAGGTTATGGAAAGATGGGAGTGAGCCAGAAGAGAAATCAGCTCTCCTAGCAAAGTTCAAAAACTAAGCCAGCCCAGTTTCAGACTGAGCCAACTAACCTACGATTGGGTCAGCTCAGTCTATTGTGTACCATGCCAACAGTCCAAAAATGCTGCTTTCTATCTGAATTTTCCTCTGAGACCTAGCCAACCCAGTTCTGGACTGAGTCGGCACAATTCCCAACTTAGCCGACTTAATCTTAGGGTGAGCCGACCTAATTTTTGAACTTTACTAGGAGAGCTGATTTCTCTTTTGGCTCGCTCCCATCTTGTCATGACCTATCTTCTCATGTTTCAAGACTTGGGAGTGGCACTTCTAAGCTCATATTCTCCACCTTGGTGCTTTCAAGTCCTTGTGAATTCTTCTCTTCTCAACAGACCCATCCGTGCCACACATCTCTGAAAGCTATCTTTGGAGAGTACCTTTATGAGTGCATCAAACTGATTCTCCATGGTATGAACCTTCATCAGTTTTACTTCACCTTCCTCCACCAATTCTCTGATCCTGTAGTACCTCACATCCAAATGCTTTGTGCGTGCATGATAGACTGGATTCTGTGCCAACAACAGAGCACTCTGACTATCACTGAATAGTGTAACCTTGCTCTGCTCCATCCTAAACTCATCAATCAGCCTTCTAAACCAAAAGGCTTCCTTTGCAGCCTCTGTTATTCCAATATACTCGACCTTTGTGGTAGACAAGGCTATGATTGGCTGAAGGATTGATCTCCAAGATATCGATCTACCATATACGCAGAAGAGATATCCAGTAGTAAATCTCCTTGTATCAAGATCACTAGTATAATTTGCATCAACAAACCCTTCCAAAGGACCTGAACCTTCACACATCTTCATAGATTATTCTTCAAATCCTCCCGATTGCCCACCAAATACCAAACCATAATCCCTTATTCCATGCAGATATCTTAATATCCATTTCAATGCTTTCTAGTGTTCCTTCCTAGGGTTAGCCATGTATCTACTAACGGTACTCACTATATGTACTATATCTAGTCTACAGCACACCATAGTGTACATCATACTACCTACAGTATTTGCATAAGGGACTCATTCCATGTACTCTCTTCTCTTCTGACTGGAGGCTCTATAACTTGGAGAGAGACATATGGCTCGGCAATGGCGTCTCTGCAAGTTTGGCCTTCTCCATCCCAAATCTCTCCAAAACCTTTTGGACATACTTTTCTTATGATAAATGGAGCACTTCTTTGTACCTATCTCTGCAAATCTTCATTCTAAGGATTTTCTCAGCTGGATTCAAATTCTTCATCTCAAACTCAGATGATAATATCATTTTCAACCTTTTTACAGCATCCATGCTTCTACTGGCTATGAGCATATCATCTACATATAATAATAGGTACAGGATATCCTTTTCATCTACATCCTTAACGTAGACACAACAGTCGTGTTTACATCTGCTGAAATTCAGGCTCAAGATAAAGCTATCAAACCTTCGATACCACTAACAAGAGAATTATTTCAAGCCATATAAAGACTTTCTGAGTAAACACATATTTTCTTTTTGTCCCATCTTCATGAAACTATCTAGCTGCTTCATGTAGATTCTTTCCTCCAAAGTTCCATGAAGGATGGCCATCTTCATGTCCATCTGTTTTAATTCCATATTATGTTGTACCATCAATGATAGCAAAACTCAAATAGATGTATGACGTACTATAAGAGAGAAAATTTCTGTGTAGTCAATTTCTTTCCTTTGTGAGTATTCCTTTGCTACCAGCCTTGCTTTGAATCTGACTCCATCTTGTTCTGAATGTGCTTCTTTCTTTGTGAACACCCACTTTGAGCCAATAGATCGAGTACCCTCTGAAAGATCCACCAGCTGTCATGTCTGATTCTTCTTAAGTGATTCTATCTCCTCCATCATGGTCTATATTCATGAATCATGATCCTCACTCTCTATGACCTCTGCATAATTCTCTAGATCTTCATTAGCAGTGATGAGTGTATAGAAGATAATCTATCAATGCCATATCTAACTGGTCTCCTAATAGTATGCTGGGGCTTGTGCAAAGCCACTCCTACTAACACATCTCTACTTAATGTCTGTGGCTGCTCCTGCACATCTGTCTGAACTGTCAACCATTCATGTTGATTTTTAATCTGAGATAATACTTTTCTACCCAGCTCCACCTCAATAGGAACACTCCTGTAAGTGGATGTAACCTACATGCCATCATTCTCTGACTAGCCACCACTGTTCATCTCTATTTTTTTAGTTCCATCTATCCCAGACCTCCTTAAGATGCTCTTCTCATCAAAGATAATGTTTTTGCTGATCACTGACTTCTGTGCCTAAGAGTCCCACAGTAAGGATTCCTTGACTCCTTGTGGATACTCTAAGAATGTCATCTTTTGAGATTTTGGATCCAATTTTCTTCTCTCGATTGCCTCTATATGTGTATAGGCTGTGCAACTGAAGACTTTCAGATGATCAAGCTCCACCTTCTTTCCACTCCAAACCTCCTCTGGAATGCCTCCATTTAGCTTATAATGAGGGGACATATTCATAAGAAAATAAGAAAATAATTTGCTCCTTTGGAATGCCTCCATTCAATTTTTGTGGGTTATTATTTTATGTACGTGGGTTGTTTGGATTTGAAAAGTTTTTCTATAAACTTAGGCTAGACCCTTTGCAAAGTATATATACTGAAAATAGGTCAAGGATGTAATAAGGCTGAAATATACTAAATAAAAGCTCTTTTCTTTCAAAAATCTCTTCTTCTCTTCTTCTCTATTCCTTGAATTATTTGATTGTGCTTTTGTATTAAATATCTGAGAAATACTTTCTTGTTGCTTGGCTAATTACTGGCGGCCATGCCAATCCATGTGGAAAGAGCGCATATTTTTGATAGAATGTTGCTTTGTATGTATTTGACCTATCCGAATGTCGGGTACCATTGCTAGACGATCATTTTAATTATACAAAAATTGGTTTCTGTACTACCGACTTAAATTCGAACCTATAAGATCACACATACATTAGAGATTGTTATCTGATCGGATGGTTGATCAATGATTGAGAATCATTTAGAGATCAAATCATCAATGCGATTGATGATCAATCAATGCAAGCTTAAGAACGATCTAAAACTATATGTCATTCGATACCTGTTCTTAAATTCATTTGGTAATTATGCTTGTGCTTTTGCAAGATCTGCTTAACTTGAATAGTTTATATAGAAATGATTTAGATTTGACGATCATTGCTTTATAAAATGATTAAAATTCTAGCACAGATCATTTAATTAAAAAATTATCTCATAATCGGATGCTGTTTGGCCTTTTGATCACTTATTTCTCATTTAACGGTCAAAATCATTTCGTACTAAATTGATCATGATAATGATATCCAATTGATGTACAACTTTGATAGTATGCTACAAATATCATCCAGATCATCATTGCAGATTTTTGAATCCATCAGTAGTCTCCATGTATCAGATCATTGCATCATCATTCGTCATCATCGAAATCAAATTTTACTGATCGATAAAGCTAGAGTTATCAGATCAAGATGGTCTTTTATGACACCACTCTAATGATAATTATTTAGAGAATGAATGATGAAGATGGATATTAAATTTTATAATTATATAATATTTAGAGCAAAAATATGAAAAAAAGATATGGCATCGATTATACAAAATTGCTGCAATAGTTTGGACCTATGGTAGTGATTTTGCTTAATCACTGCCATAGACTAGACCTATAACAGCGATTTTGTATAAATACTGCAATAGGTAAGACTTATAACAGTAATTTTGTATAAATGCAATAATAGGTCGAACCTATGGCAGTAGTTATGCCTAACCGCCACCATAGAGTCCGACCTCTAGCGGCTTTATGGCAACGGTTGATTAACCGCTGCCATATGTCGAATCTATTGTAGTGATTATCCTAAACTGCTGCTATAGATTTCGATCTATGGTAATGGTTCGGTGTAACCGCTACCATAGGTCCGACCTATGGCAGCGGTTTGTTATAACCACTATCATAGATCAAAGCTATGACAGCAGTTCTATATAACCACTGTCGTAGATCCTATGGCAATAGTTTTCAAAATCACTATAATACTATGCACCGTTGTAGCCCTATTCTATATTAGTGAGGGAATAAAAGTATGGCCGTCATCTTAATTCTCCATGAAGAACTTAGAAGAAGCATCCTACATCCTAGGGATGAAAATCTATAAGGATAGATCTAAAAGGATGCTTGGGTTATCCCAGTCCACGTACGTAGATAATGTGCTAAAGCGGTTCAGCATGGAGAATTTCAAGAAAAGCTATCCATCGATAGGCCAAGAAATTTCTCTCTCTAAGAAGGATTGTTCGATAACTCCTAAAGATAGTGAGCGTATAAGTAGAATCTCATATACTTCTGCAATGGGATCTATCATATATGTCATGACATGTACGAGATCAGATGTGGCATACTTACTATGAGTAGTGAGTAGATACCAATCTGATCCAGGGGAGAACCATTGGAAGGTTGTAAAAACCATCCTTAGGTATCTGAGAAATACCAAGGATCAGTGACTTATTTATGGTGAGTCAGATTTGAAATTGTAAGCTCAAAAATGGCACTCCCAAGTCTTGGAAACATGAGAAGACAGATCATGAAAAGACAAGAGCAAGCTAGAATAGAAATCGATCCGAATAGAAAAGTTCAGAAACTTAGTCGGCTTACCCTGAAACTGGGTCGGCTAAGTTGAAAACTAGATCGGCTCAGTCCAGGACTAGGTCAGCTATGTCTTAAAGGAAAACCCAAATAAAAAGCAGTATTTTTGGACTATTGACATAGTACACAACTGGATTGGCTCAGTCTAAGCAATATTTTAGGGCTATTGGCATGGTACACAATTGGGTTGGCTCAGTCTTAGACTGAGCCGACCTAGTTGTAGGTTAGCTGGCACAGACTAAAACTAGACCAGCTCAATTTTTGTAGGTTATTTTTTGTGTACATGGTTAGTTTGGATTTGGACAGTTTTTCTATGAGCTTGGACTTGACCCTTTTGTAAAGTATAAATATTGAAAATAGATCAAGATTGTAATGATGCTGAATTATACAAAATAAAAGCACTTTTCTTTTGAAAATCTCTTCTCTTCTTCTCTATTTTTCTTGAATCCATTGATTATGCTTTTGCAATAATCTCTGAGGAGTTCTTCTTTGTTGCTTGGCTGATCACCAACAGCCATGCCAGTCCGTAAGAGCATAGTTTATCCTAACAATTGGTATTAAAATGGTGTTACGTGGAAGGAAGGAAGACACATAGGGTTTCTACATCCAGGATCTGTTACACCAGATTTTATCCTAAAACTTTTTGTTTGCTTTGTAGTTGTCTCTAGATTGAGGTGGAGATTTGTGACATGAAGAAACGGTGATATAGAAGATTGGAAAGAGGATCTAGGGCATTTAGATCTTCTTTAGTGGATAGTTTTGTTAGTATGTAATCATAAATAGGTGATAGGGATTTGTTCTTGACTTGTTTGAATTCATGGGATCAAGTGGACTCAAGATGAATTTTGAGAAGTTCGACGGTAAGAAAAACTTTATCCTATGGCAGCAAAGGGTAAAAGACTTGTTGGTTCAGCAAAGGATCTACAAAGTCTTGATAAGAGAAAGGCCAGAAAAGATCAGTGCTGAGAATTGGAAAGAGTTGGAGGAAATTATTTTTAGCACAATCTAGATGTGCTTGGCCAATCAGATTTTGCCCGAGGTTTACATAGAGACTATGGCAAATGGGCTCTGGACGAGACTGGAGAACATGTACATGGAGAAGAACATGACCAATAAGCTATAGTTGAAGAAATAATTATATAGTCTGAGGATGTCCGAAGGTGGAGATCTTGTAGCATATATCCAAAGATTCAATCAGGTGTGTTCTGAGGTGACGAGTTTAGATGTGAAGATCGACGAGGAGGATCGAGCGTTACTGATATTATGTTCTCTCCTAGGTTCATATGATGGTCTCATAACAACTTTAGTTTATGGAAAAGAGATCCTAAACTATGAAGAGGTTGTTGGTGTGCTCAAATCAAATGAGCAAAGGGAGAAGATCTACAAGGAAGATCCTAAGTCTGAGATCTTGGCTGTAAATAAAAAATAGAAAAGATCAAAGAAGAAGGCAAGAGGAAAATCTAAGGATAGGTCAAAGTCTTGGGATCAGAGAAAGACATTGAAATGTTATAAATATCATCAGCCTGGACACCTAAGGAGAGATTGTCCCCTTTTGAGATCAAAAAAAGGGAAGGTCAGCAAGGAAGATGATACAGCTTCTGTGAGCGGTGGAGAAGACCTGCTAGTTGTATCAGATGGATCCACAGAGTGTGATACTATATGGATATTGGATTCAGCATGCTCCCACCACTATACTTCTCATCGAGAGTGGTTTGCCACCTACTAGAAGGCCGATGGTAGAAGTATCAGCCTTGGAGATGATCACCCATGCAAAGTAGTTGGAGTTGGCTCTATCAGGATGAGGATGTACGGTGGGATCATTTGTACATTATTAAATATCAGGCATGTACTGGAGTTGAAAAGAATTTAATCTCTTTGAGTTACTTGGAGGAGTTGGGTTATACTTTTAGTAGCCAGGTCGGTAGTGGATGCTTGAAAATTTTTAAGGAAGCTTTTATGGTGATGAAAGGTAGAAGACTAAGCAACAATCTTTATAGAATAGAAGATTTAGTAGTGAATGGTAGTGCAGAGGTACTAGCAGCGGCATAGGAGGAGCAAATTTTATATCAATTGTGGCACTATCGAATGGATCATATGAGTGACCGTGGGCTCATAGAACTAAGTAGAAGAGGTATGATCCTAGCGCTAAAGAAGGAGAGCACAGATTTATGTGAGCCATGCATCTTTGGCAAATAGCATAGGATAAAGTTTGCCATAAGTACCAAGCGCAACAAAGGAGTGCTGGATTTAGTACACTTGGATGTATGGGGACTAGCTCCTGTATCAACTAAAGGTGAGGCAAGATATTTTATTACTTTCATTGATAATTTCTCAAGGAAGGTGTGGATTTATCTGATTAGAGAGAAATCAGAGGTATTTGCCCACTTCAGAACCTAAAGAGCCAAGGTAGAGAAGGAGTCAATAAGACAGGTGAAGTATCTGAGGTCGAACAATGGAGGAGAGTATACTAGCCTGGAGTTCAGGAGGTGTTGACCTAAAGATTGATTTTGATGATGACAAAAAGTTTTGAGTATAAGTTATAAAGTCTAACGATATTTATGAGGATGTGCAGTTTCAAAATTTTAAGTGCTCATAATTTTTCTCAAGTATTTTTCCATATGTTAATGAGGATAAAATCAAATCAAAAAGGCAAGTCTAGCCTATAAATCAAATTGAAGAAAAAAGGATCACAAATAGTCTTTGGCACGTATAGCATGCAAACTAGGCCAACCCAGTCTGAGATTGAGCCGACCTAGTCTCAGTGGAAGCAAAAGATAGAAAGTGCAGAAAGCCAAATTTTTAAGACTCAGGGGACTGAGCTGACCTAGTTTAAAATTGAGCCAACCCAGTGGGACTGAGCCAACCCAGTCAAAAACTAGGTCAGCCCAGTGACTGTAACAGCTAGTTTTCTGCACTACTTCAAACGACTAGTTTTTCACTCCAACGGCTATTTTAGCCCTTCCAAGGATCAAAACTCCTTCTCCAGCCACTTTCAAGCATATAAAAGGCTAGAGATTCAATGGAAAAGATGGAGAAGTGATTTAAAAAGAAAAATCATTTGATTGAGTGAGGATTATTGAATACTAATTGGAAAGAGAGAAAATAGAGGAATTAGTGCACAGAATTGAGAGATTTTATAAACAAGTCATCTCCAACTTTATCCTCATCCTCTCAAGCATTTTTCAAGCAAAGTTGAAGCATCATTTGAGCAATCCAATAGCAACTTCTTCAAGCTTCAAAGAGTTCTAACTTTTATTTTTTATTTTATGTTGAATTCTTATACTTGTATTTTTATTTCTTTACAAGTTTCTTTCGGAGAAAAGCAACTTGGGGTGTAGGCAAGTCCAAGCCGGTAATTGGACGGTGTAAAGATTATGGTTAGTGCTCCTAGGTTAAAACCAACTGGATTGATAGTAAATCCAAAAAACTATCGATGTAGGATTGTGGTTGGTGAGCCTGGCAAAATCAACTGAATTTGTTTATGATCCCGAGTTAAAACAAACATACTATAATTTAGGATTATAGTAAAATTTCTAAGGAGAGCTTGGAGAGTGGATATAGGTGAGGAATTGCACCGAACCACTACAAAATCCTTAAGTGTTTGATTGTGCCTTTGCTTTTCTTGCTATACTAATTTGCATAATCTAGTTGCTTTTTTATTTCGCTGCTACACTTAGCTTGCTCACCACAAGCACTCAAGTACTCTCAATTAGAAGCACATATTTGATTTGGAATTAAAAATTTGGATAAAAATTTTTATATATCCAATTCACCTCTCCTCTTGGGTAGCTATCCTTGGACAATAATTGGTATCAGAGCAGGTGCTCTATTATTGATTATTGACCTTACCGTTTAGGGTGAAAGATCTATGGCAATCCAAATACAATCTTTATTTAATGAAGGATATTCTATAGATAGACCTCCACTTTTTTAATGGCTCACATTATAGTTATTGGAAAGCATGAATGCGCATCTTCATACAAGCACATGATTATAACCTATGGAAGATTATAATTGATGGCTTACATACCCCCAAAGCATTGAAAGAGCATGATAAAGAAATGGCCCAACTTAATGCTAAGGCCATGAATATACTTTATTGCTCCTTAGAGTTAAATGTATTTATTGCAATTTCTTCATCTATTTCAGCAAAATATATATGGAAGAAATCGAAAAAAACTTACGAAGAAGCAAATCAAAAGGAGGAATCAAGCTTCCAAGAAGAAAAGAAAGCTCACCCCAACCTATTCCTCATGGCTCATGAGGATGAAAAGAAGAAAAAGAAGAAGAAACAAAGAAAAAAGAAAGCAATAATTAAGGAGGAACAAGTCAAAGAAAAGCTAAATGAGAAAGAGGAAGAAAGTGCTATAAATTCTTGCCTCATGGTCAATGATAA
Source organism: Cocos nucifera (assembly GCA_006176705.1). Lineage (NCBI taxonomy): Eukaryota > Viridiplantae > Streptophyta > Magnoliopsida > Arecales > Arecaceae > Cocos > Cocos nucifera. Next base: position 278,027 of record QRFJ01002105.1, on the reverse strand, counting down.
TGAGGTAAACATTAATGACGCTTCTAATTTTACTTTTAATGAGTCATTTGAAGCCTTTAATGAATTAATGAATGAATTCAAAAAATTAAGGCTAAAAAATAAAGAGATTAAAAGATCAAATCTTCTTCTAGCTAATGAAAAGAATAATCTTTTGAGTAAAAAAGAAGATCTTTTAAAAGAAATAAATTCTTTGGCTAAAGAAAAGAATGTACTTTCTAAAATTAAAAAATCTTTAGTTAAAGAAAATACTAAATTGAAGGAAGAATTTAAAAAATCAAAATTTTACATTGAAGAGAAAGAAAAATTATTGGAAGAAAAGAAATCTTTTATGAAAGAAAATGAAAAATTGAAAAAAGAGATTGAAAACTTGAAGCCCATGCTTGAAAAATTTACTATTGGATCTCAAAAGCTTCAAGCAATTTTAAATAATCAAAAGATTATTTTTGATAAAGCAGAAATTGATTATAATTCATTGAGAAAATAAAAATTTATCAAAAATATATTTAGCAAAGCTTCATTTGAAAATCACTCAATTATATATTTCAAATGTAATAAAGTTGGCCACAAAATTTCTAAATACAACACCAAAAGAATCAGCCAAATCTTAAGTAAGCAAATATGGGTTCCAAAAAGAACCATAAGTTCTAACCTCAATGAACCCACGATGGCTTGGGTACCAAAAATTAGAAAATAATTTTGTAGGTATACCAAGGATCCAATGGAATGAAAAGAGAAAAATTTTATGAATGGATGCCGTGGGAATGAAATTGGATGGATGATGATGTTTGGTAAAATTTAAACTTTTCTTGTATCATACCATCATTATTTAGTAAATATATTTTAATTATTAATTAGCATAATTATTAAGCATGTTTGATTGATTTTGATGATTTATCATTGCTTAAAATAATCATACTCCATGAACTGAAAGTTTGATGTATTAACTTTAATGATTTGTTAATATGTATGCATATGATAAATCCTTTCATGTTTTGATAAGTATAATTGATTTTGATGCTTGCAATAATTTGAATGTCTTGATTTTAAAGATTAATATGCTCTCCTTTATATATCATGCTTTGGATGAAATGGTTTATCTTAAAAATTCAGCATGATATTTTAAACCTCCCCATATCAATTTTATAATTGATGAATTTAAATCAAATGATGCTTAATTGGATATGAATGTTTTAATTGCTAAACTTATAAATTGAATAAATTTTGACATCCCCCCATAAGATACTTAATTATCAAAATTCTCCTAAAATTTTGCAAGGAATAAGTATTTGAAGGTAAGTCTTTCTATTATAAAGATCAAGTGCTTGATTTGTTGATATGCCTTGTATCTTAGGTTTATCTATAAGAATTTGAAATTTTCTTGTTGAACCAAATCCCATAGAACCATTATCTAAATTCTTCTTGATTTGATCATACTTGATTTGTTTGATTATCATACCCCCGATTGATTAATTTTTTTCATCTCCTAAATTTACTTGAATATATTTCTTGATTATTGATTTGATTGCCTCTTTGATCTTAACAGAGGACATCAGTTTTAAGTAATTAGTATCAAACACCATGCTATTTGCCATGTATTTGATTGATTTATCCTTAGGCAAAAAGAGAAGATTGTTTTTGTTTCAAATCTAATTTTGTACATATGATATCATTTGAAACAAATTAAAAAATACACACTTTTTCTAAACCTAATTGCTTGATATTTCTTATAAAAAGGAAGATATGATCTTTTTGAAGAATAACTAAATTTTTTCTATGATTTATCTTGACTAATTTGCTGATATTAATTCAAATTGATTTATCATTCTAAATCTTTAAAACTATTTTATCTGAATCAATTCATCTCTACCTAATTCAAAACTAAAATTATTGGTATCAAGCTGAATTTGAAATTGATCTTTAAGTAATATTGAACTAACAAGAAAATCATGATTTGATCTAAACTTTAGTTCAATTGGTATAATAATTTCAGCTTAATTAGTATCAAAAAAATCTTTTAGAAAAATGGCTTTATTTGCTAAAGTAAGTGGAAGAAAATATCAAAAAAAAATCATTTAATTGAAAAGATCTTTGAAATTGAAAATAGCTTTCAAATTTAGAAAATCTGAATTTAATGTTTAAAGTCTTGTTAAATATACTTGATTTGAAAGAAAAAAGGAGAGAAAAGTTGAAAGATAAAATAATTAACCTATAATTATGAAAAATAGAGAGAGACAATGTTATTGAAATATTAAAAGAAAAATGAATCCTTAGTATCTCTAAAATAAGGAAAGAAATATTTTTTTATCTTAATTTGATTGAAAATTTTGATCTTAAGCTCTCAATCAATTAATTTATGAACTCCTTAAATTGAGCTTTCACGTATTTATCCAATTTAATTTACATGTTTTGATTGCTCTATCTTATTTCTGGACAATTAGTTGAAGTTAAAAGAAGTTTGAAACATATTCATACTCCAAATAAATTGATTTTGTTACATTCTTCTAATTTTAAAGCTTATTTATAAATATAATACTTAATTTTTTATGTGTCAATCTTTTAGACATAATTTGCATGATTATTCTTGGCAAATGATTGGAGTTAAATTAAATTTACAACATATTCCTTCTCAAAAATAAATTTCTAAACTTAAATTTGAAACTCATCTGAAAATTTGAATTTGATCCTAAATTTTTAATGTGCATTACAAAATTCTTATAAATTATTGATATTAAAATAATTTTTACTCAAAGCAATAAATTTAAAAATATGACTATCATTTACTTTGATGCTATCTTTTTACTTTGCTCGATACATTTTCGATACATATCTTTTTCGAACTTAATTGACAGAAATTTTTTTTAAGAAAAGAAAAGATTGAGTATTAAAGTAAATATTATACTTGATTTCATGTTCAAATCTTTTAAAAAATTCTATTTCTTTTAAAGCTTAAAAGTATATATTTAAAAATTTGATTAAAGGTTATATACATTCAAAAAGGAGGAGAGCCTTTGATATTAAAATTTAAGCTAATTTTTAAAATTAAAATAAATATTTTAAACTTTTGTTGAGTGAAAGGATAAATTTTTAAAAGGGAAATGATTTAGTTGAATTGATTTTCTAAACTTGATATATTTCTTACATTGATACATCTCTTACTTTGATACATTCATATTATTGATTTTGATAATTTTTCTTCATCTTTCCCATTTAATTTACATGATTTGATTGCTCTATCTTATTTCTGGACAATTAGTTGAAGTTAAAAGAAGTTTGAAACATATTCATACTCCAAATAAATTGATTTTGTTACATTCTTCTAATTTTAAAGCTTATTTATAAATATAATACTTAATTTTTCATCTGTCAATCTTTTAGACATAATTTGCATGATTATTCTTGGCAAATGATTGGAGTTAAATTAAATTTACAACATATTCCTTCTCAAAAATGAATTTCTAAACTTAAATTTGAAACTCATCTGAAAATTTGAATTTGATCCTAAATTTTTAATGTGCATTACAAAATTCTTATAAATTATTGATATTAAAATAATTTTTACTCAAAGCAATAAATTTAAAAATATGACTATCATTTACTTTGATACTATCTTTTTACTTTGTTCGATACATTTTCGATACATATCTTTTTCGAACTTAATTGACTGAAATTTTTTTTTAAGAAAAGAAAAGATTGAGTATTAAAGTAAATATTATACTTGATTTCATGTTCAAATCTTTTAAAAAATTCTATTTCTTTTAAAGCTTAAAAGTATATATTTAAAAATTTGATTAAAGGTTATATACATTCAAAAAGGAGGAGAGCCTTTGATATTTAAATTTAAGCTAATATTTAAAATTAAAATAAATATTTTAAACTTTTGTTGAGTGAAAGGATAAATTTTTAAAAGGGAAATGATTTAGTTGAATTGATTTTCTAAACTTGATATATTTCTTACTTCGATACATCTCTTACTTTGATACATTCATATTATTAATTTTGATAATTTTTCTTCATCTTTCCCATGAGTTTTTTGATGCTGTCAAAAAGAAAGAGAGTTGTTATTGAGTATATGCTTGAGCTTAACTAAAATGAAGTATATATTTATCAATTAGTGGTTTCATGCTTTTTAAATATGTAGTTCTTTAGAAACTTACTATATATTATTTTGCATATACTCAAAAGTTTTGTCATCATCAAAAAGGAGGAGATTGTTGATCTAAAGATGGATTTTGATGATGACAAAAAGTTTTGAGTATAAATTATAAAGTCTAACGATATTTATGAGGATGTGCAGTTTCAAAATTTCAAGTGCTCATAATTTTTCTCAAGCATTTTCCTATATTTTAATAAGGATAAAATCAAGTCAAGAAGGTAACTCTAGCCCATAAATCAAATTGAAGAAGAAAGGATTACAAACAGTCTTTGGCACGCATGACATCCAAACTGGACTGACCCAATCTGAGACTGAGCCAACCTAGTCTCGGTGAAAGCAAAAAATAGAAAGTTCAAAAAGATAGATTTTCAATATCTAGGGGACTGAGCCGACCTAGTTTAAAACTAAGCCAACCCAGTCAAAAATTAGATCGATCCAGTGACTGTAACGGCTAGTTTTCTGCACTATTTTAAATAGCTAGTTTTTCACTCCAACAGCTATTTCAGCCCTTCCAACAGTCAAAACTCTTTCTTCAGCCACTTTCAAGCATATAAAAGGCTAGAGATTCAATGGAAAAGGTGGAAAAGTGATTTAAAAGAAAAAATCATTAGATTGAGTGAGGATTATTGAATACCAATTGGAAAGAGAAAAAAGAGAGGAATTAGTACACAGAATTGAGAGCTTTTAAAGAGAAATCATCTCCAAGTTCATCCTCATCCTCTCAAGCATTTTTCAAGAGAAGTTGAAGCATCATTTGAGCAATCCAACAACAACTTCTTCAAGCTTCAAAGAGTTCTAACTTTTATTTTCTATTTTGTGCTGAATTCTTATGCTTGTATTTTTATTTCTTTATAAGTTTCTTTGGAGGAAAAGAAACTTAGGGTGTAGGCAAGTCCAAGCTGGTAATTGGATGGTGTAAATATTGTGGTTGGTGCTCCTAGGTTAAAACTAACTAGGTTGATAGTGAACCCAAAAAACTATCGGCGTAGGATTGTGGTTGGTGAGCCCGGCAAAATCAACTGAGTTTGTTTATGATCTCGATTTAAAATAAATGCACTATAATCTAGGATTATAATAAAATTTCTAAGGAGAGCTTGGGGAGTGGACATAGGTATGGAATTGCACCAAACTACTATAAAATTCTTGTGTGTTTGATTGTGCCTTTGCTTTTCTTACTTTACTAATTTGCATAATCTAGTAGCTTTTTGATTTCGTTGCTACACTTAGCTTACTCATCACAAACACTCAAGTTCTCTCAATTAGAAGCACATATTTGATTTTGAATTAAAAATTTAGGTAAAAATTTTTATATACCCAATTTATCCCTCCTCTTGGGTAGCCATCCTTGGGCAACAGGAGATACTATGAGGAAAATGGCATCAAACACCATTACACGGTAAAGATGACTCCCCAATAGAATGGTATTGTGGAGAGGATAAATCAGACATTGACCGAGAAGGCATGGAGTTTGAGGCTGTAGACATCACTTCCAAAATCTTTTTAGGGTGATGCCTTAACTTTTTTTTATTTTCTTGTGAATAAGTCCCTCATCGTAAACTGAATAGATGCATTCCAAAGAAGGTCTGAAGTGGGAAGAAGGTGGAGTTTGGCCACCTGAAGATCTTCAATTGTCTGACCTATGTACATGTGGAGGCAACCGAGAAGAGCAAGTTGGACCTGAAATCTCAAAAGATGATATTCATAGGATATCCGTAAGGAGTCAAGGGGTACCTACTGTGGGACTCTCAAGCACAAAAGTCAGTGATCAGTAGGAATGTTATCTTTGATGAGAAGAGCATCTTGAGGAGGTCTAGGATAGATGAAACTAGAAAGACAAAAGTGAACAGTAGCATCCAGTCTGAGACAGATGACATGCAGTCTGAATCCACGTATAGGAGTATTCTTATTGAGGTGGAGCTAGGTAGGAGAATAGATACTCAGATGGGAGACCGGCATAGAGAGCCAGTAGTTTATATGGATGTACAGGATCAGCCATAGATTTCAGGTAGAGATGTGCTAATGAGAGTGGCTTTGCATAAGCCCTAGCGTACTATCAGGAGATCGGTTAGATATGGCATTGATGAGATTATCTTCTATGCATTCACTATTGTTAATGGAGATTTAGAGAATTATGCAGAGCTTATGAAGAGTGAGGATCGTGATTCATAGATGCAGACCATGATGGAGGAGATAGAATCACTTAAGATTGGATCGGCTAAGTTGGAAATAGGGCCGACTCAGTCCAGGACTGGATCGACTATGTCTCAAAGAAAAAATCAAATAGAAGCAGTATTTTTGAGCTGTTGGCATGGTACACAATTGGTCAGCTCAGTCTCAAACTGAGCTAACCTAGTCACAAGTTGGCTGGCTTAGTCTGAAACTAGGACTGAGCTGACCTAGTTGCAAGTTGGCTGGCTTAGTCTGAAACTAGGCCGGCTCAATTTTTGCGGGTTATTTTTTGTGTACATAGGTTGTTTTGATTTGGAAAGTTTTTCTATGAGCTTGAACTTGACCCTTTTGTAAAGTATAAATACTGAAAATAAGTTAACATTGTAATGATGCTGAATTATACAAAATAAAAGCTCTTTTCTTCCAAAAATCTCTTCTTCTCTATTTTTCTTGAATCCATTGATCGTGCTTTCATAGTAATCTCTAAGAAGTTCTTCCTTATTGCTTGGTTGATCACCAGCCATAAGAGGATAGTTTATCCCAATAGAAACTTATAGGATTTACAGACTCTAGTTTTCAATCTGTCTATGATGATAGCAAAAGCATATCAGGTTATGTATTTACTCTTAATGATAGAGTTATCTATTGGAAAAGTTCCAAGCAGCACACTATGGTCAACTCAGTTTGGAGGTGGAATACATCATAGAATTCAATGCTATAAAAGAAGCTATGTGGCCGAGAAAATTCATCACCAAGCTTGGAGTGGCACCCTTCCTAGAAGGTCCAGTTCTGCTTTATTGTGATAGCACTAAAACCATTGCTTAGGCGAAGGAATCAAAGGCACATTAGTGGTTGAAGCATATTCTGCGCGCTACCATATTGTCTGAAAGATCATGGATCGAGGTGACGTCAACCTTCAAAAGATTGATAGAAAGGAAAACCTGACCAACCCATTAACTAAAGTCCTAGTGGTAAAGAGTTTGACAACCATAAGTCGAAGATGGGTATAAGATACTATACCAAGTAGCTTTAGGATAAGTGAGAGTTATTGAAAAATGTGTCCCAAAGTCAATCATCAGCCTATTGATGGTTGAGCTATCTTTGTAATTGTAAATGATTTATTATGATTAAAATTATTTATTCTTGCTTTTTTTATCATAAGTCTACATCTTCTAATGAACTCCTGTGTTGTGATGAAGTCCTTAGGACTATTTAGATCCGATAAAAAGAGGATTTATCATTTAGTCCTTAAATTAATTCACGATCAAATGATATGTTATTACCTAAGATAACAATGTTTATCGAGTATAGGTCGTTGCGTGCCATATAGGTTGGTAGTCTTCTTAACCAAAAGGTGTGGAAATACTGATATGACATATAAGTGAGATGCAAGGGTATATCATCACTGAACATGATCAGCTCTAGAGCTTTTTATTATCAAGAATTGCTCTAATGGGATATGGGTACAAGTATCCCTCCGACTTGAGATTACTATGGTGACTTACAAGCAACTCACTGTGCTTTGGTGCCAGACTACCTAAATTTTTAATGCAGTGATGAAAGATTTTTGGGCATGGTTAAGTACTTGTGAAGTCGATGAGTGAGTTAAGATGGGATTGACCACTCTTGGTTTTAGAAACTATGCATAATTGTGTTTTTAATTTACCAAAATCATGGCCAGTGTAGTCTGTATGAGGAGTCACAAGACTGATTGCTTTGAAACACATTATGGATGCACTATTTTAGAATTGATAGTTTAACCCTAATTCATCCTAAACATAGAGGTCAAGGGGGTGAATTATACGGTAACCATATTCACAAGGGTTTTAGAATATTGCTTTACATACATTCGACCTATTCGACCATTGGGTACCTTTACTAGATAATCACTTTGATTGCTATAGGAATTTATTCCTATGCTACTGACTTAGATTCAAACCTATGGGGTCATATACATTAGAGGTTTTGATCTAATCAAATGGTTGATCAACGATTATGAATCATTTAGGATCAAACAGTCAATACGATTGATGTTTGATCTAGCGCAAGTATTGTAGGAGGATTAATTAGCAATCAGATTACTAATTGGCTCAATTTAATTAAGCATTAAGGCTGAGATCAAGTCTAATTGAATGTGATTTAATTAGGTTTGGTTTGAACTTGATTAGGTCAAGTCTAATTGGTTTATAGGATATGCTAATTGTAAGGGAGATCAATTCCCTGTTTAATTAAGATTTGTGTGCACCTAATTTCTAATTAGGTTAGAATTTAAATCAAAATTAAATATGATTTAATCTGATTTAAATGGGCTCCTAGTTGAACTAGGATCATCCTTAATTAAGCTGCACCAATCCTAATTTAATTGCATTTAAAATCTTGGTTTGATCAAAGAAAACTAAAGAGCCACTTGGACCGAAACTCTCTCTTTCTTGGCACCTACTCTCCCACACCCATGCCCTTTATTTTCTGACTTTTGCATGATGTTTCTCATGTCCTAAGAGGTCCCACACACACTCCATTGGAGTTGGTTTAGAAATAAATCTTGACCATATCAAAATAAGCAAGTTATTTTGACCTAGGACTCCATTTGATAGAGTTTTTGATTCTCCAAACTCTATCCAGTGATGGCACATATTTTAATCAGATTTGATCTGATTATTTCATTAAAAAAGGAATATTTCGTGCACTCTTTTTGGGAATGTGCTCTTTTTAGGAACCCCATGCCAAAGGAAAATTAGGAGGCGCCCAACCAATGTTGCTTACAATGGAAACTTTCCTAGTTAGGTATTTGACCTAGAGTAGGACTCTTCTATATCTTCCTATAAGCGCTCTTGGCATGGAATTTTGATAAGAGATAGTTCATAGGATTATTAGATGTGTGCCTTAAAAGCCAGATTGGCTAACGCTTGTAATACACTTTTAAGGATAATTTTATAATTTTGACTATAAATTAATAAAAAAATTATTTTCTATCATAGTGTGTATTTAAAGTGTATGTGATACATCCTTTGAGTTAATGGTATGACAATTCAAATTTTCAAAGAGTTGAAAATTTAAGACATGAATTTTCATAATTAACTCGTAAACTACTTTCGACCGCAGGATCATCACGAGGATGATGATTGACCCAAAAGATTGGTGTATGATCGCTTTCTTTGAGTAGATGAGTCTTGAGTCTATGGTGAGGAGACACCATAGCGAGAGTACAGGTACTCATTAGAGAACGAGGGCACTGAGCGTGACCACCTCGAGCATTCATAAGGAAGTCTACCTTCTCATCGATGACTGGCTCAATGTTGCAGTAGTATATCTGATTCTTTGACCTAAGGAGCATCGATAATTCACCTTGAGGGTATTATAGTTTGACTATACTATAACTCGATCTTCTAGCCATTCGGAATCCTAAGGTGTATGTTGGCTATAGTACGTTCATTATAGGAATTGGATTTTACCAATAAGAGATCTATCTATCCCGATAGATGAGGAGTAGCCCTATGATGATCATGAGAATCAAGTCTATAAGCCCATGGCCATGGTAGAGTGAAGATAATAGAAAGAGTTTCTATAAAGGATTTCATATAGGACTCAAATCGAATGATTAATTCATATGACGGATATTAGGTTTGACGAGTTCACCTTAATCCTAATCCTATCGGGGCTCAAGATAGAAGAATCCAATCACATAGGTAGCTGCACTAAGAGATTCACTTTCAGTTCTAATGGGTTGCCACGATATACTACTAGATGTCACTGGTGGATTTTAGGAGCAATTAGAATGATTTCGATGATCGATCATTCTAATTATATGAATCAGAAAAGTTCTGATCCATCGAAAGATGGTTCGATGATGTCGATGATGAAGATTATGACATATCTCAGTATCATATGAAATAGAATCTAATTGGGTCACACAAATAAGAATTTCAGTCTAGATGTCATCAATTGAGCTAACCTAGTTTGATTGATTTGGATTAGATCCAATCAGGTTCAAGGTAATCGTGCTAGCACACGATTGAGCCTGACTTTCTCCTTCTATAATCTTTTTGATTCATCGCAATCGAATCAAATTTGATTTACTCATTTTTGTATCTTGAATAAGTTTATTTTTATCTTACTGAAATAAGTCCAAATCAGATTAATTATAAAAATTAAATTAATTCCTAGTGTAATTGGACTAGGGTCAATAGTTGACCTAATTGATAGAATTGAGGGTCATATGATTAGAGAATTTTAAAAAATTTTTTAGAAATTATTTTACTTTAATTTTTGGATATGTGATAGGATATGAGATATACTTTGGGTATGCAAAATTTTGTGATTTTTAGAAGTGCGTTGATAGGGTTTTGATAGAGTTTGATTTGGATCAAACTCTTGAGAGAAGAGTCCTAGATGCACATGGACTCTTTCTTATCCTTTCATGCTGCCACCTTTTAGATGGATTTTTGGCATTAAAACTAGATGAAATCTAAGGTTTTTTGTGGAGATCAGGTCCAAGGTCCCAATGGTCAAATTAATAAAGTTTTTGGTCATACAGGGACTCTTTATGGCGCTATGTATAGTATAAGAACTCTTCTCACAAAATTGCCTCAACGTAATTTATTTTTTTACACCCAAAGGATCCTTTTCTCTAATATCTATACCCTCTCGATCCTCTCCCTCCCTCTCTTCTATGGGCCTAAAAAGTTAGGCACAAATCTGAGTTGAAGATCCAAAATTTTTGGCACAAGATTCAGCATCTATGCGACGGTGTTTGTGAGACGAACAGGCTACCCTCAGAAGTTGTTTTGAAGGCTTTTCAAATCAGATCCAGATCTGATTTTTAGAGAAGAAATTTATGAGGAGAAGACATTCAGATTCTGTCTGAGTGAATATCAATAAAAGTCAAGCGCATGCATGGCTTCTCTCAGAACCTCAGAAATCAACGGGATCATCATAGGGTAATTAGATTACCAAATCAGATACTTAAAATTCAATCTGATTTAATTTTATTTTTAACTTTTAATATCAGATCTCTATAATCAAATCTAAGAAGTCTTAAATCTAATTAATATTTTAGAAAAAAATTAAAATATTTTTTTAGATCCAATCAAATCTAAACGATCCTGTGTCGGAAAAATAGATTTTTCCTTCAACTGGTATCAAAGCCAGATTGCAGTTCTTCAGATCTATTTTAGATTTAATTTTATTTTTATTTTTTATTTGATATTAAAAAATTTTAGATATCACATCAGATATGATTAGATCTAAAATTAAAATTAAATTATTTAGATCTAATATGTATGAGATGCATGATTAGAATGCGAATAGAATAGTTCTATGTGTAGTTTAGTATAATCATGTTATTAATTTAATTAAATATAATTTTAGATCTATTTAATTTTTATTTTTTTGATATTATAATTATTGTAATCAAATCTAAAAAATAGAAAATAAAATTTTTAATTTTTGATTTATTCATATATGATATGAAAAGATGCATGTTTAGACTAGTTGTAGAATAGTTCTACAAATTATCTAGAATAATTTTATTTTGATATGATCAAATTTAAATCTATTTTTTAGATATTATATATGCTATTTTAGATCTGAATAACATACATGTTTAATTTAGTGATGATACATGAGATGTATGGAAAGCATGTATTAGTTAGATCATTAATTATATATGTGATATATGATCTAGATCTAACTAGTTTTATAGTTTCAATTATATTTCTGATTAAGACATTTCCCTTGGCCATCCAATCATAAGAACAAAGTAGGGTTTAAAGGCCCTTTCCTTTCATTCAATGAGGTATTCTTATGGTATGTAGGGGTGCTGCACGTTCGTCCTTAATCAGAAATCAAAACTGATTTTCTGCAAAATCCTAGATCCTGAAATCCTAGGATTTTGATACATATTTTTTATTTATGAACTCAAACTTAATTAAAAATTAAGATTATGAAACTAATTAGATCTAAAATTAAGAATTTTTAGATCTAAGATATTTTCATAAAATTAGGTTCGGACTTGGGTAGCTTGATTAGGTCTAGCGGTTGATCAAACTGAATCAAGAGTTGGTTAGGTGGAACAAAGAGTGCTTAAAATTGACCAGCCCAATAGTTATAAGTTTGGATCAAGATCGACTCACAACCACATGTGATCAATCCAATTAAGACCTAATTTGGCTTCATGATTTGAGCCTGGATTGTAGGCTAATCCAATTAGTTCTGATTCGATAATTTGGTGTCTAAGGTAAGTTTGGTAGATATGATCGATTGATTTTTAATTGGAAGTTACTCAACCTGAATGCATTCTTATCGAGTTAATGGCATATCCCTTCCACCAATCTCACTTGCCTGGTCATTTGTGTCAACCCAGTTCTGATTTGAGATGGCTAACAGTTCGAGCTGACCCATGCCACTAGGCTTGTCATAATCGTTATAACTGAGTCAAATCTAAGAGACCTAAAATGAATCTCTCTAAGAAAAGATTAAGTCAATTGGTCTTCCACCATTATAGATGTGCGGGCCCTTTTCGGTGTTGATTATTCTTGGCTAGTTACAGTAGTTCAGTTGCACTAGAAAGATGCAACCATATCTATTAAGTATTGGATGCTACAAGTTGGAGGATGGATTGGGCTCAATATTTCGAATACAGTGAGGGATCCAATCAGAAATCTAATTCATGTAAATGGTGAGTCTGACTTAACTAAGGAGTAGATCAATATTCCGGATATGGTGAGATTCATGAATTAGAGATTAGGATTAGGTGCACCATGATTAGAGAATCATTGGATAAGAGTTGTCCACTCATCCGTTGATCCATCACCAATAATTATTAGGTGAGGTGGTGAGCCAATCGGTGGGATTGCACCATCCACTAAAAATCAATTGATCGCGAAGATTTTCGCATCTCTGCCCAGGGAGTGTAGGGATTCGAAAAAATAGTGAAAGCCTAATTTATTTAAAAAAATAAAATTTTTAAATAAATTAATTAAGTCTAATTATAAAATCTAACTAGAAAACTTGACTTTCTATAGAAAAATATCTACGTCCAACCCACTAGCCCGTATCTTGGACACCCATAGACTGACTGGAACCAACTTTAAGGATTGGCTCGAAAACCTCAAAATTATTTTGGATTCTAAGAAGTTGACTTATGTATTAGAACAGGATCCTTCCACTTTACCAGCCCGTTCATCCACTGATCAGAGAGCATCTCTAAAGAAGTGGATGAATGATGATAACAAAGTCAGATATTACTTATTGGGCTCAATGTCTGATGAGCTCCAGCGTCAACATGAAGACATTAAGACTAGCCATCAAATGTTGGCTTACCTGCAAGAGATTTTTTGGTGAACAAAGTCGCGTAGCCAAATATCAAGTCACTAGAAGATTTTTTAAGACTCAAATGTGTGATGGGCAGTCGGTCCAAGATCATTATCTGATGATGATTAAGGACTTAGAAGAGCTTGAGAAGTTCGGTGTCAAGTTGGATAAGAATTTGCAGATTGATATAATTCTACAATCTTTAACTGTTGCATATGGGCAGTTCATCATGAACTGCCATATGCATAAACTATAGAATACTCTGGCAGAACTTATGAATATGCTGAATACTACTGAGCTTTTTATGAAAGGTTCTAAAGGCTCAGTCTTACTGTAGAGCGGACTTCTTCCAAGAAAAAATCTTTTGGAAAGAAGAAGAAGTCCGTGAAGAAGCAGAAGGTGGATGGTGGGAAGAAGAAGAAGAAGACGGAGCCAAAGAAGAAGGCCACTGACAAAAAAAAATATTTTCATTGCAACACAGATGGTCATTGGAAGTGGAACCGCCTCTTGTACCTAGCCAACCTGAAGAATAAGAATAAGATAGGTCCTTCTGAAGGTATGCTCGTTATAGAATCTAACCTTATGGTTTCTTCTGCATCCAGTTGGGTGCTTGACTCTGATTTTAGTGCTCACTTATGCACTTCTATACAGGATCTTGAGGATAGCAGGAGGCTGAGAGATAGTGAGATGATCTTATGCATCGAAAATGGAGCAAGAGTTACTGCAGTGGCTGTGGAAACCTTTCCTCTGCGATTACTGATAGGATTATATTTAGTTCTTAGAGACTGTTTTTATGTGCCTGCAGTAAGCAAGAATTTGATTTCTATTTCATGTTTAGCATAGGAAGGCTATATAATTAGTTTTCTTAAGGACCATTATAATATTCTTTATAAAAAAAATAAAATTGCAAGTGGTTTCCTTATAAATAGTCTCTATCAGTTACATATTGATGTTTCTATTTTCAATATCGAGCAAAACGTGAATGCCATAGAATCAAAATGACCTAGGGATAGTCTAAACGATAAGTATCTAGGGCACCTTAGGCTAGGTCATATAGTAGAAGATAGCATTAATAAATTAAAAAAATTTGAGCTATTGAGTTCATTGACTTTTGAGTCATATCCGATTTGTGAATCATGCCTTCATGATAAAATAACCAAGCTCCCTTTTGTAGGACATGGGAAAAAGGCCACAGACCTACTTGTCCTAGTACATACTGATGTGTGCGGCCCATTTGATGTACCGGCTAGAGGCAACTATGTCTACTTCATCATCTTTACCGATGATTTATCTCGGTATGAGTATGTGTATTTGATGCAACATAAATCTAAAGTTATTGAAAAATTCAAAAAATTCAGACATGAAGTAGAAAAATAAACTGAAAAACCTATTAAGATTCTTCGATCAGATCGAGGAGGTGAATACCTTAGTCAAAAATTCCTAGACTATCTTAAGCAAAATGGTATAGTCTCTCAATGGACTCCATCTGGAATATCTCAACTCAATGAGATTTCAGAATGGAGAAATTGGACCTTATTAGATATGGTCCGATCTATGATAAGCTTCACGGACCTTTCTGAGTTTCTTTGGAGACATAGTCTAATAATCGCTATATATTTACTGAATAAGGATTCCCTCTAAAACCATTTCTACCACACCATATGAGATATGGCATGGTAAGAAATCAAGTCTGAGTCACCTCAGAATTTGGGGTTATCCAGCTCATGTCAAGAGACAACAGACGGACAAGTTAGAGTATAGGTCCTTTAGAGCTCGATTCATAGGATATTCTAAAGAGTCATTAGAATATTATTTCTACATTCTGGAGGATCATAATATAATTATGAGTCGACATGCCATCTTTCTTGAAAAATAGTTTATTTAAGATGGTGGCATCGAAAGGCAGATTAGGCTCGAGGAGAAAGTCTTCCAAGAGCAACGAGCTAAGGATCCTATGAAACCCAATCAGATTGAGCCAGTCCAATTACTACCTCCTCCACCTCATAGATTAGAAAGGATTTTTCATCCTCCTGAAAGGTACTTAGGTACTATTTCAGAGGACGTAGAGGAAATATTCCTTATGGACAATAGGGTCCATGGTGATGATCCCAAAACCTATGATGAAGTGATATTAGATATCAATTTTGAGAAATGGTTAGAGGCAATGAAGTCAAAGATTGACTCAATTTGCTCGAACCAAGTCGGACCTTGGTAGATCCACCTGAAGGTATAGTACCTATTGGGTGTAAATGGATCTATAAGAGAAAGATAGGTGCAAAATGGAAATGTAAAGATATTCAAGGCTAGGTTAGTGGCGAAAGCGTATAGTCAGTGCGAAGGCATTGACTATCAGAATACCTTCTTGCCAGTAGCTATGCTAAAATCCATCCGCACATTACTTGCTGTTGTAGCCTATTTCGATTATGAAATATGGTAGATGGACGTGAAAATGACCTTCTTAAATCGATATCTTAAGAAAAATATCTATATGGAACAGCCGCTAGATTTCACATCCAGTGATGATGATCATAAGGTCTGCAAGCTACAAAGATCCATCTATGAACTTAAGCAAGCATCTTGGAGCTAAAATGCTCGTTTTAATGATGTGATCAAATCATTTGAATTCATCAAAATGAGGAAGAATCGTGTGTATTCAAAAAGGTCAGTGGGAACCCTGTTGTCTTCCTCATACTATACGTGGATGACATCCTCCTTATTAAGAGTGATATTCCCATATTGACCATAGTTAAAATGTGGTTATCAAAAGAGCTCTCTATGAAAAACCGAGGAGAAGCATCCTTTATTCTAGGAATTAAGGTCTATAAGGATAGACTGAATAGGATGCTGGGTCTCTCACAGAAGATGAACATAAAGGAGATACTAAAGAGGTTTAGCATGAAAAACTCCAAGAGGGGATCGGTGCCCTTCAGACATGGCATTCATCTCTCCAAAAAGATGTGTCCCAACACACCTGAGGAGATTGAACACATGAGCAAGATTCCTTATGCTTCGGCAATAGGGAGCCTCATGTATGTCATACTATGTACATGACCTAATATCGCCCATGCTGTAAATGTCACGAGTAGATATCAGTCGAATCCAGATGAAGAGCACTGAACTTTTGTGAAATATATTCTTAAGTACTTGAAAAAGACTAAGGATATGTTCTTGATTTTTGATAATGGAGAACTCTAGGTCCAGAGTTATATAGACTCAGATTTTATGTTTGATATAGATGATTGAAAGTCGACATCTGGTAGTCTATTTGTGTGTAATGGTGGTGCTATCAGCTAGAAGAGTTTCAAGCAGACTATGATAGTAGATTCCACCATGGAAGCAGAGTATATCACTGCATCAAAAGCTACAAAGAAGGTGTTCTGGTATAAGAAGTTCGCCATAGAACTTGGAGTGATGCCATCAGATATCGTCCCTCTATACTGCGATAATAATTGTGTCATAGTCCTAGCTAAGGAGTCAAGATCTCACCAGAAATTCAAGCACATCGAGCGAAGATTCCACCTCATCTACGATTACCTCGAGAAGGATTACATCGAGATTAAGAGAGTCAACTTTATGAACAATATGGCAGATTCACTGACGAAGCCTTTAGGCCAGCAGAAGATCGAAGCCCATCTTGAGAAGATGGGACTTAGATTTATAGCCAATTGGCTTTAGGTCAAGTGGGAGTTTGTTAGATGTGTGCCCAAGAAGTCAGATTGGCTAACACTTGTAATATATTTCTAAGGATAATTTTATAATTTTGACTATAAATTAATAAAAGAATTATTTTCTATCACGGTGTGTATTTAAAGTGTGTGATACATCCTTTGAGTTAATGATAATGACAATTCATATTTTCAAAGAGTTAAAAATTTAAGATATGAATTTTCATAATTAACTCATAAACTGCTTCCGACCGTAGGATCATTACGAGGATAGTGATTGATGTGGAAGGTTGGTGTGCAATCATTTTCTTTAAGTAGATGAGTCTTGAGTCTATGGTGTGGAGACACCATAGTGAGAGTACAGATACTCGTTAGAGAATGAGGGTACTGAGCGTGACCACCTTGACCATTTATAAGAAAGTCTATCTTCTCGTCGATAACTGGCTCGATGTTGCAGTAGTGTGTCTGGTTCATTGACTTGAGATGCATCAGCAATTTATCTTGAGGGTGTTGTAGTTTGGCTACACCATAACTCAATCTTCTAGCCATTCGGAACCCTAAGATGTATGTTGGCTATAGTATGTTCATCGTAGGAATTGGATTGCACCAATAAGGATTCTGTTTACCTCGGTAGATGAGAAGTAGCCCTATGATGATCATGAGAATTGGGTCCATAAGCCTATGACCATGGTAAAGTGAAGATGATAGAAAGAGTTTCTATAAAGGATTTCACATAGGACTCAAATCGAATGATTAATTCATATGACGGATATTGGGTTTGACGAGTTCACCTTAACACTAATCCTGTCGGAACTCAAGATAGAAGAATTTAATCACATAGGTAGCTGCACTGAGAGGTTCACTTTCAATTCTGATGGGTTGCTACCATATACTGCTAGGTGTCACTGATGGATTTTGGGAGCAATTAGAATGATTTTAATGATCGATCATTCTAATTGTATGAATCAAAAAAGTTCTGGTCCATCAAAAGATGTTTCAATGATGGAGATCATGATACATCCATTATCATATGGAATTGAATCTAACTAGATCACATAAATAAGCGTTTGGGTCTAGATGTCATCAATTGAGCTAATCTAGTTCGATTGATTTGGATTAGATCCAATCAGGTTCAAGGTAATCATGCTAGCACACGATTGAGCCTGACTTTCTCCTTCTGTAATCTTTCTGATTCATCACAACCAAGTCAAATTTGATTTAACTCATTCTTGTATCTTGAATGAGTTTATTTTCATCTAACTAGAATAAGTCCAGGTCAGATTAATTATGAAAATTAAATTTATTCTTAGTGCAATTGGACTAGGGTCAATAGTTGACCTAATTGAGAGAATTGAGGGTCACATGATTAAAGAATTTTAATTTAGAAATTATTTTACTTTAATTTTTGGATATGTGATAGGGCACAAGTTATACTTTGGGTGTGCAAAATTTTATAATTTTTGAAAGTGCCTTGACTAGGCTTTGGTAGAGTTTGATTTGGATCAAACTCTTGAGGGAAGAGTCCTAGACGCACATGGACTCTTCTTTATCCTTTCATGCTGCCACCTTCTAAATGGATTTTTGGCATCAAAACTAAATGAGATCTGGGGTTTTTCATGCAGATCTGGTCCAGGAGTCTCAATGGTCAAATTAATAAGACTTTTTATCAAAAAGGGACTCTTTATGGTGCTATGTCTAGTATAAGAATGCTTCTCACAAAATTACCTCGATGTAATTTATTTTTTTCCACACCTAAAGGAGCCTTTTCTCTGATATCCATGCCCCCTCTATCCTCTCTCTCCCTCTCTTCTACATGCCTAAAAGGTTAGGCATAAATTTGAGTTGAAGGTCCAAGATTTTTGGCACAAGATTCAACATCTACGTGATGGTATTCGTGAGACAAACAGGCTGCCCTCAAAAGTCATTTTGAAGGCTTTTCAAATCAAATTCAGATCTGATTTTTGGAGAAGAGATTCATGAGAAGAAGACATTCAGATCCTATCCGAGTGAATACTGGTAGAGATCAGATGCGTGCATGGCTCCTTCCAGAACCTCAGGAATCAACTGAATCATCGCAGGATAATTAGGTTCCCAAATCATGTACTCGAAATTAAATCTAATTTAATTTTATTTTTAACTTTTAATATTAGATCTCTATGATCATATTCGAGAAGTCTCAAATCTAATTAGGATTTTAGAAAAAAAATTTTGAAATATTCCTTCAGATTCAATCAGATCTGAATGATCTTGTACCGAAAAAATAGGTTTTTCCTTCAGGGATAACCTCTTTGGTGTGGGAAACTGGGGCACAATGACCATTGGGGCATGGGGTTTCTTTAGGACAAACCTAGTGCATGTCCTAATGAGAGAAAAGAAAGAGACAAGAAGGGGTTCTTCTCTAGGATTTTCTTCCACCTTCTTCCGCAAACTTTTGAGAGAAAAGTGAGGAAGAAGTCTCTCTCAAATCCTCCTCTATGTCTTCATTCCTTAAACCATCCAAGAGAAAATAAAGAAGATCAAAGATCAATCATCAAGAAGGGATCTGCAAGATGCTAGCATGCCGCATAGATTTTCAATCACTAAACCTCCAATCTATGTTGAAGCCTTCAGTGGACAACCCATAGAGGCTAGATATTCTATGTGGCTCGAAACAACAACCTCAACTACAAAAAACAACAACTGGAGTTCTCGACCCACGATCAAGTAGAGATATGATCTCTATATTAATCTAGATTAGATCTAGACTTGATCGGTATTTATATGATGAATACCTCTTAAGTTAATTATTCAATTTTTATATTTAATACATGCATGTGTCATGTCAAAAAATCCTAGATCTAGAAGTTTTTACATGCTTTAGTAGATTAATATGATTAATCTAGGTCTTTTGCTTCCTCTGATTTCAAAAAAAAATTCAAAATAGATGCATGTAACCCTAGATTTTTTCTTCAAAAACAACCGCCTAACCAGTTCCAATTATAATGACCGACTAACAAACTTGAAAATTATTGTAAGTTATGAGAAGCTTAGCTATGTGATGGGCCAATACGTCTTAGTGTTACCAAACCGTCCAACTGCTGATCAACGAGAAGTGCTGGAAAAATGGATGGATGATGATAATAAGGTCAAGTGCTATATCATGGCATCAATATCTAATGAATTGCATTCAATGCCAGCATGAGGACATGAAGACTGCTAGGGCTATGTTGACTCATTTGCAAGAATTGTATGGTGAGGAGAGTCGATCTACATGTTACGAAATGTCCAAGAGACTTTTCAATGCTCTGTCCATGATCATTGTTTGACAAAGATCAAGAACTTGGAGGAGCTTAAGAAGCTCGGCATGACCATGCACAAGAAATTGCAAGTGGTTTTGATCCTGCAATACCTTACTAGTTCGTACGGGCAGTTTATAATAAACTACCATATGAACAAGATAGATCGCACCTTGGCTAAGTTAATGAAATATTAGTGACCATTGAAGGGACCTTGAAGAGTTTCAGGAACACAATTTTTGCTGTGGAGTGGTCTTTTACTTCCAAGAAAAAGTCTACCTGGAAGAAGAAGAAGTCCGTGAAGAAATAGAAGATAAAGAACAAGCCAAAGAAGGAAGCTCCTAGGAAGAAGGCCGTTGGAAAATGTTTCCACTGCAATGTTGCTGGCTATTGGAAGAGGAAATATCTTATATACCTGAAAAGCCAGAAGAAAAATAAAGGGGCACATCTTTAGAAGGTATGTCAGATTTGCTCGTAATTGAAACTGACCTTACAATTTTTTCTACTTCTAGTTGGGTCGTAGACTTTGGTTCTAGTGCTCATTTATGTACTTTTTATTAGATGTGTACCTTAGAAGCCAAATTGACTGTCACTTGTAATACACTTCTAAAGATAATTTTATAATTTTAACTATAAATTAATAAATAAATTATTTTTCTATCATAGTGTATATTTAAAAGTGACTGTGATACATCCTTTGAGTTAATGGTAATGATAATTCATATTTTTAAGAGTTGAAAATTTAAGACATGAATTTTCATAATTAACTCATAAAATGCTTCCGACCGTAGGATCATCATAAGGATGGTGATCGATCCGGAAGATTGGTGTATGATCACTTTCTTAGGATAGACGTATCTTGAGTCTATAATATGGAGACATCAAAGTAAAAGTATAGGTACTTGTTAGAGAATGAGGACACTGAGCATGACCACCTCGAGTAGTCATAAAAAAGTCTACCTTCTTGTCGATAACTAACTCGATGCTATAGTGGTGTGTATGGTTCTTTGATATGAGGTGCATCGACAGTTCACCTTGAGGGTGTTATAGTTTGACTATATCATAACTCGGTCTTCTAGCCATTTAGAATCTTGAGATATATATTGGCTATAGCATGTTCATTGTAGGAATTGGATTGCACCAATAAGGAGATCTATCTACCTCGGTAGATGAGGAGTAGCCCTATGATAATCATGAGATTGGGTCCTTAAGCCCAGGACCATGATAGAGTGAAGATGATAGAAAGAGTTTCTATTAGGGTTTTACATTGGACTCAAATCTAATGATTAATTCATGGGATAGACATTGGGTTTGACGAGTTCAACTTAACCCTAATCCTGTCAGGGCTCAAGATAGAAGAACCCAATCACATAGTAACTACACCGAGAGGTTCATTTTTAGTTCTGATGGATTGTCATCATATACTACTAGATGTCACTGGTGGGTTTTGAGAGCAATTAGAATAATTTTGATGATCAATCATTCTAATTGTATGAATCAAAAAAGTTCCGATCCATCGAAAGATATTTCGATGATATCGATGATGGAGATCACAACAAATCTCATTACCATACAGAATTGAACCTAATTGGATCACACAAATAAGAGTTTGGATCTAGATGTCATCAATTGAGCTAACCCAGTTCGATTGATTTAGATTAGATCTTATTAGGTTCAAGATAATCGTGCTAGCACACAATTGAGCCTAACTTTTTTCTTCTGAAATCTTTTTGATTAATCGCAACCAAGTCAAATTTGATTTGACTCATTCTTGTATTTTGAATGGATTTCTTTTTATCTGATTGGAATAAGTTCGGGTTAGACTAATTGTAGAAACTAAATCCATTCATAGTCAAATTGGACTAGGGTCAAAAGTTGACCTGTTTGAGGGAATTGAGGGTCACCTGATCAGATGCTTCTATAAAATTCTTTGGAAATTATTTAGATCTATTTTTTGGATATGTGATTTAGTATGAATTATACATTGGGTGTACCAAATTCTATGATTTTTGAAGGTGTATAGACTAAGTTATGATAGAATTTGATTTGGATCAAACTCTTGAGGGAAGAGTCCTAGGTGCAATGGACTCTTCCTTATCTACTCATGCCACCACCTTCTAGATTGATTTTTGATGTCAAAATCAAATGGGATCTGAAGATTTTCATGAAGATCAAGTCTAGGAGTCCAAATGATCAAAAAAATGAAGATTTTAATCAAAGAGAGACTCTAACTTGGCACTATGCTTTTGTATAAGAACCCTTGCACCAAGGTTCTTCATGAAGAAATATTTTTCATACCCAAAGGTTGCCATTCTAGATATCCCACACCCCCTCTATCCTCTCTCTCCTTCTCTTCTACATGTCTAAAAGGTTAAGCATAAATCTGAGAAGAAGATCTAATCGAATTTATAAAGAGTTCAGCATCTACGCGATGGTGTTCATGAGACGGACATGCTGCCTTCAGAAATTTTTTGAAGGACTTTCAGATCAGATTCAGATCTGATCTTTCGAAAAAAGATTTGTGAGGAGAAGCCATCTAAATCCTTTCTAAGTGGATATTGGTAGAGGCCAAGCATGTGCGTGGCTCCTTCCAGAACCTCTAAAAATATTAGGATCATCGTAGAAAAATCAGATTACTCAAACAAGGTATAAAATTAAATCTGATTTAATTTTTATTTTAATTTTTAATATCAAATCTCCATGATTAGATCTAAGAATTTTTAGATCTAATCATATTATTTAAAAATTTTTAAAAAAAATCTATCTCAGATCTGATCAAATCTGTACGATCATGCAACGGTAAATAAGATTTTTCCTTCAACTTGTATTAGAGCTGTGTTAGCAGTTCTTCAGATCTACCTTAGATCTAATTTTATTTTTATTTATAATCTAATATTAAAAGATTTTAAATATCACATTAGATATGATTAAATATAAAATTAAAAACTTAAAAAATTAAATATTTTAGATCTAATATTAATAAGATGCATGACTAGACTGGGTATAGAATAGTTTTATGTGTAGTCTAGTATGATCATATATTTATTTTAATTAAATATAATTTTAAATATATTTAATTCATATTTTTTAATATTATAATTATTATAATTATATTTAAAAATAAAAAATAATTTTTTTAATTTTTAATTTATTCATATGAGATATGAAAGATGCATACTTAGACGAGTCATAGAATAGTTCTATAAGATGTCTAAAATAATTTTATTTTTGATATGATCAAATTTAAAATTTTATTTTTTAGATTTAATATATGATATTTCAGATCTGAAAGTATATATATTGATAATACATGAGATGTATGTAAGACATGTATTAGTTAGATCTTTTTATATATGATATATGATCTAACTAGTTTGTAGTAAAAAAAATATATTTTTGATTAAGGAGTTTTCCATGGCCGTCCGGTCATAAAAACAAAGTAGGATTTAAAGGCCCACTTCTTCTATTTGATGGGATGTTCTTATAGCATGTAGGGGTGTTGTGCGTTCATCCTTAATTAAAAATCAGAACTTATTTTTCTGCAAAACCCTAGATCCTGAAATCCTAGGATTTTTATTACATGTTTTGTTCATAAACCCAAAACTTAATTAAAAATTAAGATTATGAAATTAATTAAATTTAAAAATTATGAATTTTTATATCTAAGACATTCATAAAATTGGGTTTGGACTTGGATATCTTAATTAGGTCTAGCGATTGATCAAACCAAATCAGGAGTTGGTTAGGTGGGATCAAAGAAAGCTTATATTTGACCAGCCTAATAGGATTAAGTCTGGATCAAGATCGAATCACATTGAGATGTGACTCGATCAAGTCAAATCCTAATTTGGCTTCGTGGTTTGAGCCTGGATTGTAGGCTAGCCCAATTGATTCTGATTCAATAATTTGGTGTCTAAGATAAGTTTGGCAGATACGACCGATTGATTGTTAATTGAGAGCTACTCAACTTGAATACATTCTTGTTGAGTTAATGGCATATCCCTTCCACCGGTCTCACTTATCTAGCCATTTATGTTGACCCAGTTTTGATTTGAGGTGGCTAACAATTCGAGCCAACCCATGCTACTAGGTTAGTCATAATTATTATGACTAAGTCAAGTCAAATTTAAAAAGACCTAAATTAAATCTTCCTAAGAAAATATTAAGTTTAAGATCTTCCACCATTGTAGATGTGCAGGTTCTTTTTGGGATTGATTATTCTCGACTGGATATAGTGGTTCAGTTACACCAAAAAGATGCAACCATGTCTATTAGGCATTGGATGCTATGGGTTAAAGGATGGATTGGGCTTAATATTCTAAATAGGGTGAGGAACCCAATCATAAATCCAATCTATACAAATGGTGGATCTAACTTAACTAAAAAGTGGATCAATATTTTAGATACGGTGCGATTCAAGAATTAGAGATCAGGTTAGAGTACACCATGATTAGAGAATCATTGATAAGAGTTGTCCATCCATCGGTTGATCCATCATCTATAACTGTTGGTAAGGTGGAGAGTCAGTTGGTGGGACTGCACCTTCCACTAGAAATCAATAATCATGGAGATTTTCACATCTCTACCAAGAAAGTGTAGAAATCCAAGTAAATAGTGGAAGCCTAATTTATTTAAAAATAATTTTTTTAAATAAATTAATTAAGTCTAATTATAAAATCTAACTAGAAACTTTGACTCTCTATAGAAAAATATCTACATCCAACCCACTAGCCCATATCCTGGACACCCATAGACTGATCAGATCCAACTACAAGGATTGGCTTCGAAACTTCAAAATTATTTTGGATTTTGAGAAGTTAACTCATATATTGGAACAGGATCCTCCCATCTTACCAGTCCGTCCATCTGCTGATCAGAGAGTATCTCGCGAGAAGTAGATGGATGAAGATAATAAAATCAGGTATTACATGTTGGGCTCGATGTCTGATGAGCTCCAGCGCCAACATGAAGACATTAAGACTAGCTGTTGAATATTGGCTCATCTGTAAGAGTTGTTTGATGAACAAAGTCACACAGCCAAATATCAAGTCACTAAAAGACTATTTAAGGCTCAAATATGTGATAGATAGTTGGTCCAAGATCATTGTCTGATGATGATCGAGGACTTAGAAGAGCTTGAGAAGCTCGGTGTCAAGTTAGATCAAGATCTATAGACTGACATAATTCTGCAGTCCTTGACTGATGCATATGGGCAGTTCATCATGAACTAACATATGCATAAACTTCAGAATACCTTGGCTGAGCTCATGAATATGTTGGTTACTACTGAGCTTTCTATGAAAGATTCTAAAGGCTCAGTACTTACTGTAGAGTGGACTTCTTCTAAGAGAAAATCTTTTGAAAAGAATAAGAAGTCTATAAAGAAGCAGAAGGTGAATGGTGGAAAGAAGAAAAAGGCAGAGCCGAAGAAGAAAGCTGCTGATAAAGAAAAATATTTTCATTACAACACTGATGGCCATTGAAAGCGGAACTGCCCTCTTTACCTGGCCTACCTGAAGAACAAGAACGAGGTAGGTCCTTTTAGAGGTATGCTTATTATAGAATCTAATCTTATAGTTTCTTCTGCATCCAATTAGGTGCTTGACTCTGTTCTAATGCACACTTATGCACTTCTATGTAGGATCTTGAGGATAGCAGGAGACTGAGAAATGGTGAGATGATCCTACGCATCAGGAATGGAGCAAGAGTTGCTGTTATGGCCGTGGGAACCTACCCTCTGTGATTACCGTCAGGATTAGACTTAGTACTTAGGGACTGTTTTTATGTGCCTACAGCAAGCAGGAATTTGATTTTTGTTTCATGTTTAGCACAGAAAGACTATATAATTAGTTTTCATAAGGACTATTATAATATTCTTTATAAAAGAAATAAAATTGCAAGTGGTTTTTTTATAAATGGTCTCTATCAGTTATATATTGATATTTCTGTGTTTAATATCGAGCAAAACATGAATGCCATAGGATCAAAGCAATCTAGGGATAGTCTAAATAATAGGCATCTTTGGCACCTTAGGCTAGGTCATATAGTTGAAGATAAGATTAACAAATTGGAAAAATCCAGGCTATTGAGTCCATTGACTTTCGAGTCATATATGATTTGTGAATCATGCCTTCATGGCAAAATGATAAAGCTCCCTTTTATGGAACATGGGGAAAGAGCCACAGACCGCTTGCCCTAGTACATATTGATGTGTGCGGTCCATTTGATATGCTGGCTAGAGGCAACTATGTCTACTTCATTATCTTTGAATATGTGCGGCACATTTGATGTACCAGTCAGGGATAATTATATCTACTTTGTCACCTTTATCGATGATTTATCATGGAATGGATATGTGTATTTGATGCGACATAAGTCTGAAGCTTTTGAAAAGTTCAAAAAATTCAGACTTAAAGTAGAAAAACAAATAGAAAAACCCATTAAGTTTCTTCGATCAGATCGAGGAGACGAATACCTTAGTTGAAAATTCCTAGACTATCTTAAGGATAATGGTATAGTCTCTTGATGGACTCCACCTGAAACACCTCAACTCAATGAGGTTTCAGAATGGAGAAACTGGATCCTATTAGATATGGTTCGATCCATGATGAGCTTCATAGACCTTTCTGAGTTTCTTTGGGGACATAGTCTGTTGACCACTATATATCTACTGAATAAGGTTCCATTTAAAATCGTTCCTACCACACCGTATGAGATATAGCATGGTAAGAAATCAAGTCTGAGTCATCTCAGAATTTGGGATTGTTCGGCCCATGTCAAGAGACAACAGACGGATAAGTTAGAGTCTAGGTCCTTTAGAGCTCAGTTCATAGGATATCCTAAAGAGTCATTAGGATATTATTTCTATCTTCCGAAAGATCATAATGTGATTGTGAGTCGACATGCCATCTTTCTTAAAAAATAGTTTATTCAAGATGGTGGCATCGAAAGATAGATTAGGCTCGAGGAGAAAGTCTCCTAAGAGCCACGAGCCAAGGAACCTATGAAACCAAATCAGATTGAGCTAGTCCAATCACTACCTCATCCACTTCATAGATTAGAAAGGATTTTTGGTCCCTCTAAAAGGTACTTAGGTACTATTTCAAAGGACGTAGAGAAAATATTCCTCACAGGAAAATGGGTTCATGGTGATGATTCCAAAACCTATGATGAGGCGATATCAGATATCGACTCTGAGAAATGGTTAGAGACAATAAAGTCAAAGATTGACTCAATATGCTCAAACCAAGTCTGGACCTTGGTAGATCCATCCGAAGGTATAGTACCTATTAGGTGTAAATGGATCTTCAAAACAAATATAGGTACCGATGGAAATGTAGAGACATTCAAAGCAAGACTCGTAGTGAAAGGGTATAGTCAGTGTGAAGGCATTGACTATCAGGATATTTTTTCATTAGTAGCCATGCTCAAATCCATCCACACATTACTTGCTGTTGCAGTCTATTTTGATTATGAAATTTGGCAGATGGATGTGAAAACAGCATTCTTAAATGGATATCTTGAGGAAGATATCTATCAGCCACTAGGTTTCACATCCAGTGATACTGATCATAAGGTTTGCAAGCTGCAAAGGTCCATATATGGACTTAAGCAAGCATCTCGGAGCTAGAATGCTCATTTTAATGATGTGATCAAATCATTTAGATTCATCAAGAACAAGGAGGAGCCCTATGTTTTCAAAAAGGTCAGGAAAGCACTGTTGTCTTTTTCATACTGTACGTGGATGACATCTTTCTTATTGGGAATGATATTCCCATGTTGACCATAGTCAAAATATAGTTGTCTAAAGAATTCTCCATAAAAGATCTAGGAGAGGCATCCATTATTCTGAGAATTAAGATCCATAGGGATAGACCAAATAGGATGCTGGGTCTCTCACAGAAGTTGTACATAGAAGAGCTGCTAAAGAGGTTTGGTATGGAAAACTCCAAAGAAAATTGTGCCCTTCAGACATGGCGTTCATCTCTCAAAGAAGATGTGTTCCTACACACCTAAGTAGATTGAACACATGAGCAAGATCCCTTATGCTTTAGCAATAGGGAGCCTCATGTATGTCATGCTATGTACACGACCTGATATTACCCATGCTGTGAGTGTCACGAGCAGGTATCAGTCAAATCCAGGCAAAGAGCATTGGACTTCTGTGAAATGTATCCTTAAGTACTTGAGAAGGACTAAGGATTTATTTCTAATCTTTGGTGATGGAGAACTCTAGGTCCAGAGGTATATAGATTCAGAATTTATGTCCAATATAAATGATCAAAAGTCGACATCTGAAAGTCTGTTTATTTGTAATGGGGGTACTTTCAGCTGGAAAAGTTTCAAGTAGACGGTGATAGCAGATTTCACCATGGAAGCAGAGTATATCGCTCCGTCGCAAGCTGCAAAGGAGGCATTCTAGTAAAAGAAGTTCATCGTAGAGCTCGAAATGATGCCATCAAATGCCGTCCCTCTGTACTGCGATAATAATGGCGCCACAGCCCTAGCTAAGAAGTCAAGGTTGAAAGGAAAATCCAAATTTCCCGGACTAGATTCATTTAGATCTGATCAGATCAAGAGATATATTTCAAAAATTTTTTTCTTTGATCCTAATCAGATCTGAGATGTCTTAGATCTAATTCTTATTATTTTAATAATTAAAATAAATTTAG
Source organism: Cocos nucifera (assembly GCA_006176705.1). Taxonomy (NCBI): domain Eukaryota; kingdom Viridiplantae; phylum Streptophyta; class Magnoliopsida; order Arecales; family Arecaceae; genus Cocos; species Cocos nucifera. The sequence continues at coordinate 248,782 of QRFJ01002105.1, read as the reverse complement.
ATAAATTAAATGAAATTTAATTTATCTTGAAGTGGGTAATCCTATTATCCGTTAATGATCCTATAAGCAGCGGAAGATTTTGGATCTAGCCATGCAAGTGCCTGACCTCTACCGGTATTCACTCAGGCTAGATCTAGAGATCCTCTTCTTCTCTATTACGTCTCCAAAAATCAGATCTAGATCTGATCTGGAGGATCTTCAAAACTTCTTTTGAAGATCAACAATTATCCTTTGCAGCAGCGCAGCCTTCTAGCTTTTAGTCGCCTTTCTCTCGTCTAGATTGCACCAACCAAGAATCCAAACCACTTTAGACGTGGAGAGGAGAGGGAGAAGGTGCTTTGGCGTGGAGGAGGAGTGAGAAGTAGCCTTGGGGCATGGAGAATTGTGATGCTCTTTGAGTTGGGTGTAGGGTCTTATTTATAGACTAAGCATGATCCAACTCTTCTTCCCAACCAATCACAACTCTTTGTAAAATCAGATCTAAATCTGATTGGTGGGAATAGAGTCCCCTGGATTCCTCCTTAGCAAGGGCTATGGCACCATTATTGTCACAGTACAGAGGAATGGCATCTGATGGCATTACTTCGATTTTTGCAGCAAACTTCTTGTACCAGAATGCTTCCTTCGTAGCCTCTGATGCAGCGATATATTCTGCTTCCATGGTGGAATCTACTATCACGGTTTGCTTGGATCTCTTCTAGCTGACAGCACCACCATTGCACATAAACAGACTCCCAGATGTCGACTTTCGATCATCTATATCGGATATGAAATCCGAGTCTGTGTATCCCTGGACTTGGAGTTCTCCATTACCAAAGACCAACATCATATCCTTAGTTCTTCTCAAGTACTTAAAGATACATTTCGTAGAAGTCCAATGTTCTTCACCTGGATTTGACTGATATCTGCTTGTACACTCATAGCATGGGCTATATCAGGTCGTGTACATAGCATGGCATACATGAGGCTCCCTATTGCAGAAGCATAAGGGATCTTGCTCATGCGTTCTATTTCCTTAGGTGTGCTAGGGCACATCTTCTCAGAAAGATGAATACCATGTCTGAAGGGTATTAATCCCCTCTTAGAGTTTTCCATACTAAACCTCTTTAGTACTTCCTCTATGTACATCTTCTGTGAAAGTCCTAGCATCCTATTCGGTCTATCCCTATAGACCTTAATTCCTAGAATAAAGGATGCTTCACCTAGATCTTTCATGGAGAATTCCTTGGACAACCATAATTTGACTATTGTCATCATGGGAATATCATTCCCAATAAGGAGGATGTCATCCACGTACAATACGAGGAAGACAACAGCGCTCCCACTGACCTTTTTGAAAACACATGGTTCCTCTTCATTTTTGATGAAACCAAACGTTTTGATCACATCATTGAAATGAGTGTTCCAGCTCTGAGATGCTTGCTTAAGTCCATATATGGACCTTTGCAGCTTACAAACCTTGTGATCAGTATCACTGGATGTGAAACCTAGTGGCTGTTCCATATAGATATCTTCCTCAAAATATTCATTCAAGAATGCCATTTTCACGTTCATTTGCCATATTTCATAATCAAAATAGGCTGCAACGGCAAGCAATTTGCGGATGAATTTTAGCATAGCCACTGGAGAAAAGGTATCCCGATAGTCAATGCCTTCGCGTTGACTATAACCTTTTGCCACCAGTCTAACCTTGAATGTCTCCACATTCCCATCTGCACCAATCTTTCTCTTGAAGATCCATTTACACCCGATAGGTACTATACCTTCTAGTGGATCTACCAAGGTCCAAACTTGGTTCGAGTGCATCGAGTCAATTTCTGACTACATTGCCTCTAGCTATTTCTCGGAGTTGATATCTGATATCGCCTCGTTGTAGGTTTTAGGATCATCACCATGAGCACCATTACCTACGAGGAACATTTCCTCTACTTTCTCTGAAATAATACCTAAGTATCTTTCAGAGAGACGGAAAACTCTTTCCGATCTATGAGGTGGAGGAGGTAGTGTTCTTATTGGCTCAATCTGATTTGGTTTCAATTGGTCCTTAGCTAGTTGTACTTGTGAGACTTTCTCATCAAGCTTAATCTGCTTTTCAATGCTGCTATCTTGAATAAACTATTTTTCAAGAAAGATGGCATGTCGACTTACAATCACATTGTGGTCTTCTGGAATGTAGAAATAGTATCCTAATAACTCTTTAGGATATCCCACGGATCGAGCTCTAAAGGACCTAAACTCTAACTTGTCCACTTTTACTTTTCGATATGAGCTGGACAACCCCAAATTCTGAGATGACTCAGACTTGGTTTCTTACCATGCCATATCTTATATGGTGTGGTAGGAACGGTCTTAGAGGGAACCATATTCAGTAGATAAATTAAAGTTAACAATGAATATCCCCAAAAAAAATCAGGAAGGTCTGTGAAGCTCATCATGGATCGGACCATATCCAATAGAGTTCGATTTCTCCATTCTGAAACTCCATTGAGTTGAGGTGTTCCTAGTGGAGTCCATTGAGAAACTATGCCATTATTCTTGAGATAGTCTAGAAATTATCAGCTAAAGTATTCACCTCCTTGATCTGATCGAAGAATCTTAATGGGTTTTTCAGTTTATTTTTCTACTTCATGTCTGAATTCTTTGAACTTTTCAAAAACTTCAGACTTGTATCTCATAAGATACACATACCCATACCTAGACAAATCATCAGTAAAGGTAATGAAGCAGACAAAATTGCCTTTAGCCGGCACATCAAATGGGCCGCACACATCAGTATGTATTAAGGCAAGAAGATCTATGACCCTTTCCCCATGTCCTATAAAAGAGAATTTGGTCATTTTGCCTTGGAGACAAGATTCATAAGTTGGATATGACTCGAAAGTCAATGGACTCAATAGCCCATTTTTCTCCAATTTGTTGATCCTATCTTCTACTATATGATCTAATCTTAGGTGCCATAGATATCTATCGTTTGGACTATCCCTAGGTCGTTTGGCATTCACGTTTTGCTCGATAGTTAGAATAGGTACATCAATATGTAGCTGATAAAGATTATTAATAAGAAAACCATTTGCAATTTTATTTCTTTCATAAAAAATGTTATAATGATCCTTAAAGAAGGTAATCACATAGCCTTCTTGTGCTAAGCATGAAACAGAAATCAAATTCCTACTAGCTACAGGCACATAATAACAATCTTTCAAAACTAAGTCTAAACCAGATGGTAATCGAAGAGGGTATGTTCCCACTGCCACTATAGCAACTCTTGCTCCATTACTGACGCGTAGGATCATATCTCCATCCCTCAGCCTCCTGCTATCCTCAAGATCCTGCATGAAAGTGCATAGATGAGCACTAGAACTAGAGTCAAGCACCCAACTGGATGCAGAAGAAACCGTAAGGTTAGACTCAATAACGAGCATACCTCTAGAAGGACCTTCCTTCTTGTTCTTCAGGGTGGCCAGGTAAGTAGGGCAGTTCTGCTTCCAATGGCCGTCACTGTTGCAATGGAAACACTTTTCTTTGACATCGGCCTTTTTCTTCGGCTCTACCTTCTTCTTCTTTGTTCCTTCCACCTTCTGCTTTTTCACAGACTTCTTTTTCTTTCCATAAGACTTTCTTTTGGAAGAAGTCCATTCCATAGCAAGAACTGAGCCTTTAGAACCTTTCATAGAAAGCTCAGCGGTAACCAGCATGTTCATTAATTCGGCCAAGGAATTTTGAAGTTTATGCATGTGGTAATTCATGATGAATTGCCCATATGCATCAGTCAAGGATTGCAGAATAATATCGTTCTGCAGGTCCAAGTCTAACTTCATACCGAGCTTCTCAAGCTCTTCCATATCCTTGATCATGATCAGACAGAGATCTTGGACTGACTGCCCATCACACATCGTAGCCTTAAAAAATTATTTCATGATTTGATACTTGGCTGCTCGACTCTGTTCACCAAACATCTCCTACAGGTGAGCCAACATTTGGCGAGCAGTCCCGATATCTTTATGTTGGTGCTGGAGCTCATCAGACATCGAGCCCAACATATAATATCTAGCCTTATTATCTTCGTCTATCCATTTTTCCAAAGACGCTCTCTATTCAATGGATGGACGGGCTGGTAAGGTGGGAGGGTTCTGGTCTAGAACAAGGGTTAACTTCTCGGAATCCAAAATAATTTTGTAGTTCCTGAGCCAATCTTTATAATTAGATCCAATCAGCCTATGTGTGTCTAGGATAGGTGCTAATGGATTGGACGTAGACATTTTCCTGCAGAGAGTCAAAGATTCTAGTTACATACTTAATTATGACTTGACCAATTTATTTAAAAATTTTATTTTTAAATAAATTAGCTCCCACTATTTTCTTTGGATCCCTACACTCCCTCTGTAGAGATGTGAAAATCTCCATGATTAATAATTTCTAGTGGGTGGTGCGGTCTCACCAACTGACTCATCACCTCACCTAACAGTTATTGGTGATGGGTTAGCCAATGAGTGAACAACTCTTGTTCAATGATTCTCTAATCATGGTGCACCCAAACTTGATCTCTAATTCATGAATCTCACCGTATCTGGAATATTGATCCACTCCTTAGTTAAGTCAGACCCACCATTTGCACAGACTGGATTCCTAATTGAGTCTCTCACCATATCCGAAATATTGAGCCCAACTCATCCTCCAGCCCATAGCATCCAATGCCTAATAGACATGGTTGCGTCTTTCCGGTGCAACTGAGCCACTGTATCTAGTCGAGAACAATCAACCCTGGGAAGAGCCCGTACATCTACAATGGTGGAAGACCTCAGACTGAATCTTTTCTTAGGGAGAATTGATTCAAATCTCATTAAACTAGACTTATTGATAGGAACGCGATGTTGTCGTTAAGACACCGTGTTTATTAGTTTAATCTGACTTCTTAAAATAATTAAAAATGTATAGATAGCAATGAGTCGGATCGAATCCATAGGGAAGGTAGTGTTTTTAGATTTGAAATCTTTGATATTTAAAAGAAAAAGAAAAAAAGAAGAGTTTTAGGATCAAAAGTGAAGTCGGAAAATAAAAAGCAAAAATTAAAAGGTGCAGAAATTTAAACTTGGTACTAAGATCTACTAGTTAGATCTTAGCATCTACTTGCAAAGCAATAATTTAAAGTGCAGAAATTAAATTACAATAAAAAAAGTAAGAAATTAAAATATAAAAATAAAATTTTTATTAACTAAAATTTTAGAATTTAAATACATAAAATTTAAAAAAAATAGATAATAAAATAAAATAGCCTGATCTCTGATCTTGGATCGGCATTGGCAGAAAGATGGTGTAGAAGCTCGACTCTTCTTCTCGGCACCCATTGCTTCGAAGTAGCCTTTAACCCATAGCCTGGCTTCGCCCTATACCAAAGTTTTATCTTCATCGGAGATATTGATTTTTGGAGGCCTAGGGTCCTTTTTATAGTGCTAGGAGGGCTGGATATTTTTTCTAAAGGCAATATGGGACTAATTACCTTTGTAATCATAAAAATCTGAATAAAATTTGAATAAAAACAACTCTGTTATGACTCTGGTAAATCTGGTAAAATTTGGCTATTCGATAGGAATCCAACGGTTCAAAAGTTGTCAAAATCGGATGCCTATCAGCCCAGATCAGGTCGGATTAAATTCTGACCGTTCGATCGCACTTCATCGAGGAAATCTGGCTGCAAATCATGCTTCAGGAGTCCTGATCACCGCTGGGAGCATTCTAGATCGTCGGATCGAAGCTGGAATCAGGCGCTGTCGTTCGATGGTGATCTGAGTGAAATTAGCAACCGAAAAAAATGCTGACCGTCCGATCTTAACCGCAATCAACCGCAGCCGTCCGATCGCGCAATCACTGTTCCCATGGACCGCGTAGACTGACCGCACCATACACCGCAACCAATCAACGCTTCTGTCGCCGAGTGAAATGACCAAATTGCCCTATGAGCCGCGATAAATTTCTGTAGACCCTTTAAGGGTCTAGGTCCACCACGTGGCAGGCTCTGATTCGCCGGATTTTGCTGAGCTAGCGGTCCACGTTTAGATCGTAGACCGGCTGATGGCTTCAACGGCTGAGTCGACTTTGATGGCTTGGCTTAGCTTGGTGGCTCGGCTTGCGAAGCCGGCTGAGCCATTTTCTTTTTTATTTAATTTTTATTTATTTTATATTTTTAAAAATTCATATCTTTACCATTTTAGCTCTGGTTTTCCTTAAACATATTATTTCGTCTGTGATAAGGAAAAATAGCTCGTTTCTATTAATAATAAAATTTTATTTTTTAATTTTATTTTTTTATTATTTTTAATTAATAAAAATATAAATTTTTAAAAAATTATATATATAAATTGATTAATAATTCTTAAAATTAATAATAAAAATTAATACTTTTATTGGTGAATTTATGATGCTTATCACATCCCCCAACTTAAGCTTTGCTCGTCCTCGAAGTAATGAAAGAATTTAGTTTAAATACCTTTTAACTTTAGAGTTTCGAATTCATTACCTAAGCAATTTTCAAATAGCCATTGATATTCAGTAGAGCTTAATGAGATATATCATTGGGGTATTAATACTTATCAATAGAAAAATTAAGTAAAGAACATTAATTTTTTAGAATTTTTTTCTAAATTATCCTACCTTTATCTCTGATCTGTCTAATTTCATATAGGCAGGTGTATTACTACTTTCGTCCTTCATTTATTGATTTTTATTTTTACATTACCCACTTTTTGATGCGAATATCATTGCTTACTTAGGCAACGGGACCCGGTTACTTGGTGGGAAACCAATATTTTTTTTTTTTTTTTAAAATGTTGTACCACTATTGGTAGTGGTCTTAACTCCTTAAGCTTTCTATTTGATCCATGTAGCGAGTCTTGGGCCAATGACTCCCAAACTAGTTGGCTTTAGAGCACTAGGTATAGAATATCCCTCGGACTTACTAGCTCGAATCAAATAGGCTATGAGTTAAGACTAGCTTTACAACGAGCTTCTTTGCCCTTTCCATCTTTTGATGCGAAACTCAATGCTTGCTTAGGCAAAGAGGCTCGGTTACTCAATGAGAAGTACTTGAAAACTATTTTATTAAAATAATTTTTTATATGAAGAAACGTATAGTTACCCTACACAAGCCTATAAAAAGTAGACTTTTCTTTGATGCTGTAGAAATAATTAGAAATGCTCCAAGAAAAAAAATTTTATGTTCTGGACTTACTCTTTATTGAATTTTCTTAATACTTGATTCCTCAATATCTCACAGATTCTCTGATCTATGCATCAATTTTTTTTAAAAAATGCTTAGTTTAATTCGATTCTTAAGCATAATTAGGTATCTAAATACTAAATACTAACTTTAACTTTTTCGAGGACTTAAAATTTTAAAAAAAATTTTATTTTTCTCTCCCCCCAACTTAATCGACATTGTCCTCAATGGAGAAGAAAAAAATAAAGGATGTATAAAGAACATGGAAGAATAACCTAACTAAGTATTTTTTTTTTTTGGGCCAGCACATGTCTTTACAAATTTGAGCTCTCCCTCCAACTTATTCAAATTATCCTAAAAAAAATAAACTAAAAGGATAAATTAGATAACAAATTAAAATTGGGTTGCCTCCCAACAAGTGCTAAGTTTACCGTCTTCAGCCAGACATAATGCAGCTCACTATCTGTGTCGAATATTGGATTGGACAAATTTTAATGATTTTGGATTGCAATCTCAGAAAGTTGATTTTTAATCCCATTATTGATATATTCACTATTAATTTTTGGATATAATTTATGATTTCATTCTCAGACCCATATTTATTAAGAATTTCTCCTATTTGTTTTCTAAAATGCCATGAATGGAGTTTTAGGAGTTAAGTTTGATTCAATGGGTGCTGGAATGGTGACTAAAGGCGGTTTTAATTCTGGAGGTAAATTAATGTGATTTTTGCTTAAACAACTCCATTGACATTTCATTACATGCCTTTTGATTTTTATAAGAAGAACCAGCTTCTTAGGTTGAAGGAAATAGGACATTAGGTTTATAAGTCTCGGGTAAATCATCTATTCTCTTTTCCTTATTTCTATTTCATTTAAACTGGAACTAGCATCAATACTAATTCCTAGCTTGGGTTGTTCTATGTGGTTAGTCTCAATTCCTGGCTTGGGTTCTTCTATGTGGTTAGTCTCAGTACTAACCAGTTTCTCTAAATTTTCATTTTGGTAGCATCAGTACTAGCCTCTACTCTACCTGATCTTGGTATGGGTCTATAAGAATCCTATAGCTTTTAAGTTCAGGAATTACTTTGCATTCTCAAATTGGAGATTCTTAGATGAAACATTAGATGATATTTAATCCAGGTGGTGTGGTCATTAGGTGGGGTTGTTTGAATTGGTAGGTTCGGTAGTTGATCTAGTTCCTCTCTCATGTTAGACTCAACTAATTGTCCTATTTGAGCTTCTAGTCTGGCGATTAGATTGCTGTTGAGTTAGAATTAATTGTTGAAGTTGGTTAAATCTATCATCAGCTAGATTGGTCTATTGAGGAGGTGGGTATGAAGGCTGATTATAATATAATGGCTGGTTAAACTGACTAGGTGACCATTTATTATGGCATAATTTTTGATAATTTTGCTCAAGTAAATTTGGGTCTGAGCCTGAGTCTATTGGGATGTCCAAGAAAAATTAAATTACTCCAATCTGAATTATATGAATTTGAAAATGGGTCATTAATCAAATTTAGAGTATCCTTAGTAGCTTGAACTTGTTCTTGGATAAAATAGGGAAACTGTCTTGCAGTCATAGACATTCACTTACATGAGGGTTGGACTAGCACAGATTGAATAATTCTTCTGATAATTAGAAGATGAGTGAATTGTGCAAGAGAATTGTTGACCAGGGTTAGGAGTGATCTATTTTCTGAGCAAGAAGGTCAACTTTACGCTAAAATTTGGACTATTAGGTTCATATTAGCCATTATTATGTTTAATGTGAATCAACCATTCAATTAAGTTCAACTAAATCAGAAAAAGTGATTTCCTCCATGCATGTATTGTGTAACCCAATGTATGGTTCAAAAAATCTTAGAAATTTTTTTTAATTAATTTTTTTATTATTATTTTATTATATTAAAAATTAATTTTTTTTAATTATTTTATTTGTTAATTTTAATTTAATTTAATTTAATTATCATTTTTAATATTTTTTAGTTAGTTTAATTTAATTTTTTTTATTTTATTTTTATTTTATTTTTAGAGGAGTAAGGAGAAGAGTTCTAAAGAAAAGATCCTAAGGAGTCCTAGAACTAAGAAGAAAGAGAAGAATTAGGTTTAATTAGGTTTGATGTTGGTTAGCAATCAAGTTGGTTAATCAATCCTGACTAAGGGTTATCCTAGATCTAGACAGCTCCTAACTGCCAAGGTCACCTTCAAGCCCTCCAAGTGTAGGATTAGCCAATCAACTAGCCAGGTAAGTGTAAGGTCGGTGGGAGTCCCCCCGTTGCTTGCCTTAGACACCAATTATGCTTGACCAGGTAAGCGAACGGAACTAATTAAAAACCACCTTCCTTCGGGCCCAGTCGTCCCTAAACCACTTTCCTAGACACCAGTCAAATTGACTTATCCTAACCCGGTTCAACTCTTAGGATTCCTTGTTCTATTAAGCTCGAGTTCCTAGGGTTGATGTCTAATTGATTTTAAAATTAAAGGCTTAGGTCAATGCAGGATGCTAGTGGTTGTTTGTGGCTAAGGAAGGGTGATCAAATTCCCATCTTATCTGTATTAATTGGGTTGTGCCCTTAATTTTGATTTAATATGAAATATGCACGAAGAAAAAAAAAATTCAATCAAAGGGTTTTATGCAATTTAAACTAGATGCATGTAACTAATTGAATTCTGAAAGACTTACCTTGCTGCTAGCAATCACCAAAAAAAATAAAAATAAAACTAATATGATGCATGCTCTAAATAGTTAGGGCTTCTAATCTTATCATGAGGCTTTTAATTAGGTTTAAATAAATATTTTTTTAAAATTAATTTAAAAAATAAAATAAATAAATAAATAAAATAAAAAGAAAAGAGAACTAGGGCTAGGATTAATCTCACCAGGCAAAACTTCTGATTCTTTTTGTTCTTTTTTTTCTGCAAAATAATAAAAAAAATTAGTAAGAAAATAAAAAATTTATTTTATAATTTATTTATAGAAAAATCAAAGAGATCAAAATTTAATATCGTGCCTTCCCGGCAATGACACGCCAAAAACTTGATAGGAACGTGATGTTGTCATTAAGACACCGTGGTTTATCAGTTTAATCCGACTTTCTTAAATAATTAAAAATGCATAGATAGCAATGAGTCGGGTCGAATCCACAGGAAGGTAGTGTTTTTAGATTTAAAATCTTTGATTTTAAAAGAAAAAAAAAAAGAAAGAGTTTTAGGATCAAAAGTGAAGTCGGAAAAATAAAAAGCAAAAAATTAAAAGGTGCAGGAATTTAAACCTTGGTACTAAGATCTACTAGTTAGATCTTAGCATCTACTGCAAAGTAATAATTTAAAGTGCAGAAATTAAATTATAATAAAAAAAAGCAAAAAATTAAATATATAAAATAAATTTTTATTAACTAAAAATTTTAAAATTTAAATACATAAAATTTAAAAAGAAAAGATAATAAAATAAAATAGCCTGATCTCTGATCTTGGATCGGCATTGGCAGAAAGATGGTGTAGAAGCTCGACTCTTCTTCTCGACATCCATTGCTTCGAAGCAGCCTTTAACCCATAGCCTGGCTTCGTCCTGTACCAAAGCTTTACCTTGATCGGAGATGTTGATTTCTGGAGGCCTAGGGTCCTTTTTATAGTGCTACGAGGGCTGGATATTTTTTTCTAAAGGCAATATGGGACTAATTGCCTTTGTAATCGTAAAAATTTGAATAAAATTTGAATAAAAATAACTTTGTTATGACTCTGGTAAATCTGATAAAAATCTGGCTATTCGATAGGAATCCAACGGTTCAAAAATCATCAAAATCGGATGCCTATCAGCCCAGATCGGTCGGATTAAATTCTGGCCGTACCGATCGCGCTTCATCGAGGAAATCTGGCCGCAAATCGTGCTTTGGGAGTCCTGATCACCGCCGGGAGCATTCTGAACCGTCGAATCGAAGCTGGAATCAGGCGCTGCCATCCGATGGTGATCCGAGTGAAATTGGCAACCGAAAAAAATGCTGACCGTCCGATCTTAATCGCAATCAACCGCAGCCGTCCGATCGCGCAATCACTGTTCCCATGGATCGCGTAGATCGACCGTACCGCACACCACAACCAATCAATGCTTCTGTCGCTGAGTAAAATGACTAGATTGCCTTGTGAGCCGTGATAAATTTCTGTAGACCCTTTAAGGGTCTAGGTCCACCACGTGGCAGGCTCTGATTCGTCGGATTTTGCTGAGCTGGCGGTCTACGCCTGGATCGTAGACCGACTGATGGCTTCAACGGCTGAGTCAGCTTTGATGGCTTGGCTTGGCTTGGTAGCTCGGCTTGGCTTGGTGGCTCGGCTTGCGGAGCTGGCTGAGCCGTTTTCTTTTTTATTTAATTTTTATTTATTTTATATTTTTAAAAATTCATATCTTTTCCATTTTAGCTCTATTTTTTTGAAATTTATTTCGTTGTGATCAAAAAAATAAGCTCTTTCTATTGATAATAAAATTTTATTTTTTAATTTTTATTATTTTTTTATTATTTTTTAATTAATTTTTTAATTAATAAAAATATGAATTTTTTAAAAATTATATATAAATTGATTAATAATTCTTAAAAATTAATTAATAAATTAATACTTTTATTGGTGAATTTATGATGCTTATCACTTATCATAGTCATAACAATTATGACTAAGTTAGTGGCATGGGTTAGCTCAGATTATTGACCACCTCAGATCAGAACTGTGTCAACAGATATGGCCAAGTAAGTAAGACCGGTGGAAGAAATATGCCATTAACTTGTATAAGAACGCATTCAGATCGAGTAGCTTCCAATTAAAAATCAGTCGGTCGTATGTGCCAAACTTACCTTAGACACCAAATTGTTGAGCCAAAACCAATTGGGTTAGCCTACAATCCAGACTCTAACCTCTGAGCCTAACTAGGTCTTGCTTGATTGTGACTCGATCTTGACCCAGACTTAATCCTATTAGGCTGGTCAATTTAAGCATTATTGATCCCATCTAACCAACTCTTGATTCGGTTTGATCAACCGCTTAGACCTAATTGAGCTACCCAAGCCCGAACCCAGTATTATGAATATGTCTTAGATCTGAAATTTTTAATTTTAGATTTAATTAATATTTCATAATCTTAATTTTTAATTAAGTAAGGTTCATAAACAAAATATGCACAATAAATCCTAGGGTTTCAGGATCTAGGATTTTACAGAAAGTAAGTTCTAGATTTTTTATTAAGGACGAACGTGCAGCACCCCTACACGTCATAAGAACATCCCATCAGATGGGAGGAGAGGATCTTTAAATCCTTCTTCATTCTTATGATCGGACGGCCAAGAGGAACGCCTTAATCAGGAACATGCAATACTACAAAATACTTTTAGATCTATATCATATATCTCATATACAAATTAGATCTAATCATAGCATATTTTGCATACATCTCATGTATCAAATCATACATATTTTTAGATCTAAATTATCTTATAATAATCTAAAAATTAGATTTAAATTGATCTAATTATAAATGATCAGATATTATTTAAACTATCTACAACATTACGTATGACATCATCACATAAGTCGAATCTATCATTATACAATATACTATAATATATTCTTCAATGATGATTAGTTATAATAATTTTTTTTTTAGATATTATTATAATTATTATAATATAAAAAAATAATAAATAAATAGATCTAAAATATGTTTTAATCAAATTAAATTAGAAATATATAAGACTGTTCTATAGAACTATACTATTTTAGAATTAGTCGTGCATATTTTCTAATCTTAGATCCAAATCATTTAATTTTAATTTTTTCTAATTTCAGATCTGATCACATCTCATATGACATCTGAAATTACTTATTTTTTAATTAAAATAAATTTAAAAAAATAGATTTAAATATTTTTAGAACCTTGGCTTTGATATCAGTTGAAAGAAAAATTCAGATTTTTCGGACCAGGTTCGTTCAGATTTGATTAGATCAAGAGATATATTTCAAAAATTTTTTCTTTAATTTTAATCAAATTTAAAATATTTTAAATCTAATTCTTATTATTTTAATAATTAAAATAAATTTAGATAAATTAAATTAAATTTAATTTATCTTAAAGTGGATAATCCTATTACCCGTTGATGATCCTGTAAGCAACGGAAGGTTCTGGATCTAGCCATGCAAGTGCCTAGCCTCTACCGATATTCACTCGGGCTGGATCTGAAGATCCTCTTCTTCTCTATCATGTCTCCAAAAATTAGATCTAGATCCGATCTGGAGGATCTTCAAAACTCCTTTTGAAGATCAGCAGTTGTCGTTTGCAGCAACACAGCCTTCTAGCTTTCAGTTGCCTTTCCCTGGTCTAGATTGCACCAACCAAGAATCCAAACCTCTCTGGATGTGGAGAGGAGAGGGAGAAGGTGCTTTGGCATGGAGGAGGAGTTGAGAAGCAGCCTTGGGGCATGGAGAATTGTGATGCTCTTTGAGTTGGGCATAGGGTCTTATTTATAGACTAAACATGATCCAACTCCTCTTCTTCTCAATCAATCATAACTCTTTATAAAATCAGATCTAAATCTGATTGGTGGAAATAGAGTCCCCCGAATTCTTCCATAGAGGGTGCCTAGACCAGTCAAAGTTGGTTCTTAGGAGAACTCTAATCGGAATCCAAAAAGAGATGGAGTCTCTATCCAACAGGGACTCCTGGGCGCCTCCAACTTGGGAAATGCTAAGGGTGGCGTGCGCCTCCTCCTTGCCAGATTCTGGCAGAGAAACAAGCCCCCATCAGCCCTCCAATAGATGCATGACATGTGAACAAAAGTCAAAGTGTCAATGGTAACATTTGACCAGTCAAAAGTCAACTTTTGACCAAATTTGATCATATTAAATTAAAATTTATTCTAGATAATTTTGTAGAACTATTCTACAACTAGTCTAAACATACATCTATTATGTCTCATATGAATAAATTAAATAAATTTATTTTTAATTTTTTAGATCTAATTATAATATTTATAATATTAAAAAATAATAAATAAATAGATCTAAAAATTATAATTAATTAAATTAAAATTATGATCATGTTAGACTACACATAGAATAATTCTATTCCTAGTCTAGTCATGCATCTCATACATCTTAGATCTAGATTTATTTAATTTTTAATTTTTTAATTTTAAATCTAATCACATCTCATGTGACATCTAAAATCATATAATTATTAAATTAAAAATAGATTAAAATTAGATCTAATTAATTTTAAAACTTGGCTCTGATACTAGTTGAAGGGAAAAATCTTGTTTCTTAGGTCAGATTTGTTCAAATCTGATTGGATCAAGAGAAATATTTCAAAAATTTTTCTTTAAGATTCTAATCATATCTGAAATTCTTCATATCTAATCTTATTGATTTGATAAAATAAAATAAAATAAAAATTAAATTAAATCTAATTTAATTATACTTTTATTTTGGATAATCTAATTATCCTGTGATGATCTTGATGTTTGCCTGAGGTTCTGGACGTAGTCATGCAAGCATCTGGCCTCTTCTTCTTCTTAATCAATCCTCCAAAAATCAGATCTAGATCTGAAGGTCTTCAAAAACTCTTTTAAAGAATAACCATTGTCTTTTGCTGCAGTGCTGCCTTCTTCCTTTCCTGTCGTCTTTTGCTTGCTTGGATTGCACCTAACTCATGCCTAAAACCTCTTAAATATGGTGAGGACAGAGAGGATCAGAGGGTGGCATGGAGAAGGAGGCAGAAAAGCTTTGTGGCATGGGCTAAAGCAGAAGCTCTCAATTCTAGGCGTAGATAGGGTTTATATAGACCCTGCTGCACCATGCAGTGCCACATCATCCTGGCCAATCATGACCCTTTGTACAATCAGATCTAAATCTGATTGGTAAAATGACATCATCTGATCTAATCAGATTAGAGTTCCTTAAAACTCTCCTTAGATGGTACCAAAACTGAGTCAAACAAGTCTTCTTAGCACCATCTAGGTTGATTTCCTGAAGCAACTAGAGTCCCATCTATATGGGACTCCAAACCTTATCCACATGGAAGGCGTGCACCTCTTGTCTATCTACTTTTTAGTAGGGGACAGGGGTCAAAGTTCTCTCCTATGGGTGCATGATATATGGATAGATATCTAAGTGTCAAAGGTCAATATTTGACTAAAGTTCAAAGACAAGATTTAGTAGATGACGAAAAATGATAGGTGTTGTCTTAAATTTATCTCATAAATTAAGACTACTCTTTTCTGATCTGGACAAGCTCCAGTCAGACCAAATAAAGATTTTTGAGTGAGTCCAAACATATTTAGCTCAGTTGAGATAAGTTTTAATGATTGTTAAAGCATAATATTAGGCTCAATCGTGTGCTAGCACAATTTTCTTGAACCTAATTGAATCTTATTCAAATCAATTGAATTGGGTTAATCCAATTGATGATATCCAGATCCAAACCCTTATTTGTGTGATCCAGTTAGATTTAGTTCTGTATGGTAATGGAATATGTCATAATCTCTATCATCGACATCATCAAAACACCTTCTAATGGATCAAAACTTTTCTAATTCAGACAACTAGTATGATCGATCATCCAAATCATTCTAATTGCTCCTAAAATCCATCAGTGACACCTAGCAGTATATGGTGGCAATCCATCAGAACTGAAAACGAACCTCTCAGTGCAATTACCTATATGATAAGTTCCTCTATCTTGAGCTCCGATCGGATTAAGGTTAAGGTGATCTCATCAAACCCTAATTTCCATCATATGAATTAATTATTCGATTCAAGTCTAATGTAAAAACCCTAATAGAAACTCTTTCTATTATTTCACTCTGCTATGGCTATGGGCTTATGGACTTGATTCTCACGATCATCATAGGGCTGCTCCTCTTCTACCGAGGTAGATAGATTTCCTATTGATGCAATCCAATTCCTACAATGAACATACTATAGCCAACATACATCTTAGGATTTCGAATGGCTAGGAGATCGAGTTATGGTGTACTCAAACTATAACACCCTCAAGGTGAACTACCGATGCACCTTAAGTTAAAAAATCAGAGACACCACTGCAGCTTCGAGCCAATCATCGATGAGAAGGTAGACTTCCTCATGACTGCTCAAGATGGTCATGCTCAGTGTCCTCGTTCTCTAACGAGTATTTGTACTCTCACTCTGATGTCTTTACACCGTAGACTCAAGACTCATCTATCCTAAAGAAGCGATCGTACACGAATCTTTCAGATCAATCACCATCCTCATGATGATCCTACGGTCGGAAGCATTTTATGAGTTAATAATGAAAATTCATGTCTTAAATTTTTAACTCTTGAAAATATGAACTATCATTGCCATTAACTCAAGAGAATAGAAAATAATTTATTTTATTATTTATAATCAAAATTATAATTTTGTCCTTTGAAATATATTACAAGTATCAACCAATCTGGCTTCAAGGGCACACATATCTAACAGAGATACCCTTCAGATAGGCAATGGAGCAAGAATTGTTACTGTTACCATGGGCACTTATCCTCTGCAATTACCATCTTGATTTAATTTAATACCTAGGGATTATTATTATGTACCTACTACTAGCAGAAATTTGATTTCTATTTCTACTTTAGCATAGGATAACTATGTATTTGGTTTTCATGAGGACTACTGTACCATTTATTTTGGAAATAAAATGGTTGGGCATGGTTTTATGATTAATAGTCTCTGTCACTTACATATAAATATACTATGAATGTATATGAGCAGATAGTGAGTACCGTGGGATCTAGGAGATCCATAGATGAGATAAACCTTAAGTGTATGTGGCATCTTAGGCTAGTTCATATAAGAGAAGAAAAGATTAACATACTGGAGAAAGAAGGGCTCTTGGGCTCGCTGACTACTGAGTCATATACAGTCTATGAATCTTGTCTTCAAGAAAAAATAACCAAGTTGCCCTTTGTGGGACATAGGAAAGGACCACTCAGATACTTGCCTTGGTACATACTTATGTGCGCGGCCCATTTAATATGGTAGCCAGAGGTTATCTCTACTTCATTACTTTTATCGATGATTATTCATGGTATGTGTATGTATAACTTATGAGACATAAATCTAAAGTCTTTGAAAAGTTAAAAGAATCCAGATGTAAAGTGGAGAAGTAAATCAGAAAAATTCTAAAGGTACTTCGATTAGATCAAGGAGGAGAATATCTAAGTAAAAAATTTCTCAGTTATCTCAAGAAAAATAATATAGTATCATAATGGACTCCACCTAAAATGCCTCAACTCAATGAAATTTTAGAATAGAGAAATCCGACCCTATTGGATATGGTTTGATCCATGATGGGCTTCACTAACCTTCTGTTATTTCTTTAGGGACATGCTTTGCTTACTGCAACTATTTAGTGAATAGGGTTTCCTTTAAGTCCGTTCCTACCACACCATATGAGATGTCATATGGTAAGAAACCGAGTCTTGGTCATCTTAAAATTTGGAGATGTCCGACCCATGTTAAGTGACAACAAGCGGACAAGTTAGAGGCTAGATCTATGAGAGCTCATTTCATTGGATATCCAAAAGTCTTTGGAATACTACTTTTATCTCTCAGAAGATTACTATGTGATTGTGAGTCGACATGCTATCTTCCTGAAAAAATAGTTTATCCAAGATGGAAGTAGTAGGAGGCAAATAGGGCTCGAAGAAAGAGTCTCTAAGAGCAATAATGAGTCATAAAATCTGAAGAACCTATTCTTAATGAGCCAATACATGGGTATTTCCTCTACCTTGTAGATCCAGTAGAATCTTCTATTCTCCTAAAAGGTACATAGGTATGCTTATAGAGGATGTAGAAGAAATGTTTCTCATGGATGATAGAGAACATGGAGATGATTCGAAAACTAATACGAGGCGATGTTAGACATTGAAATGGCTGGAAGCAATAAGGTCAGAAATTGACTTTATGTACATCAATCAGGTTTGGACCTTAGTAGATCTACCGAAAGGTATAGTATCTATTGGATGTAAATGGATCTATAAGAGAAAGATAGGTTCAGATGGAAAGGTAGAGATCTTTAAGGCAAGGCTCATGGCTAAAGATTATAGTTAATGCGAAGGCATTGGCTATCAGGACATCTTTTCGTCAGTAGCTATGCTAAAGTCTATTTGAACACTACTTGCAATTGCAGCATCTCATGATAATAAGATTTAGTAGATGGATATGAAAACTGCTTTCCTAAATGAATATCTTGAGAAAGATATTTATATGGAGCAGCCTCTGGGTTTCACTTACAGTGATGAAGATCACAAAGTCTATAAATTATAAAGATCTATTTATTGACTTAAGCAAGTATCTCGAAGTTAAAACACTCATTTCAATGATGTGATCAAATTGTTTGATTTCATCAAGAACAAAGAGGAATAATATATTTTTTCAAAAAGATCAATGAAAGTGCTGTTATATTTCTCATATTGTATGTGGATGACATCCTCTTAATTGAAAATGATATTCCCATGATGACTTCGATTAAGATGTGATTG
This sequence comes from Cocos nucifera, assembly GCA_006176705.1. Lineage (NCBI taxonomy): Eukaryota > Viridiplantae > Streptophyta > Magnoliopsida > Arecales > Arecaceae > Cocos > Cocos nucifera. The sequence continues at coordinate 230,022 of QRFJ01002105.1, read as the reverse complement.
TCAAAAGAATTCTTCATGAAAGACCTTGGAGAAGCATTCAACATTTTAGGAATAAAGATTTATAGAGATAGATCTAGAAAGATGCTTGGTCTCTTACAGAAATTATACATAGAGAAAGGGCTTAAGAGGTTCGGCACTAAAAACTCCAAAAGGAGACTATTATCCCTTAGGCATGGAGTTCATCTCTCTAAGAAGATATGTCTTAGCATACCTGAGGAAATTCAGTGCATGAGCAAAATCTTTTATGCTTTTGACATAGGGAGCCTCATGTATGCTATGCTATATACGCGTCCTAATATATCTTTTACTATGAGTGTCACGAGCAGATATCAATCGAATCTAGATGAAAAGTACTAGATAGTTGTGAAGAATATTCTTAAGTACTTGAGAATGACTAAGGATATGTTCTTGGTTTTTGGAGAAGGAGAGTGGAGGGTACAGGGATACATAGACTCAAACTTTATGCCTAATGTCGATGATAGAAAATCTACATCAGGATGTGTATTTCTATGTAATGGTGGTACTGTAAATTGGAAGAGTTCCAAACAACCGATTATTGTAGATTTCACCATGGAACTAGAGTACCTCGCCGCTTCTGAGACTGTTAAGGAAGCCTTCTGGTTCATGAAGTTTGTTGCAGAAATGTGAGTGATGACATTAGATGCCATACTACTCTACTACGATAGTAATAGTACTATAGCTCTGGCTAAGGAGCCAAGGTCTCATCAGAGGTCCAAGCATATAGAGCAATGATTCCATCTTATTCGTGAATATCTCGAGAAGATGTACATGAGGAGTAGAGAGTAGAGTCTATAGAGAATATGGTAGACCCGCTGACTAGACCGCTGAGCCAACAGAAGATTGAAGCTCATCTTGAGAAGAGTGCATGCTGATCCTTCTTGGAGAAGAAAGATCCAAATCAAGAGGAGCATTCTAGGCCATTTCTATGTGGATACCTGTAGAGGTCGAATGCATGTGTGGTGAAGGTGTGCAATGCAAGGTTTCTAGCCCTACTTTCAAAAAATTTTTGAAAATTAATAAATGTAATGAAAAAATATAATTAATCTAATTAATTATGAGCTACTGATCATATCAGAAAATCCTACACTAAGGATCTAAATATGATATATATGCTTTGAATTTGAAAACTACATACTAGCAATAAAACAATTTTACTACTATAGCTACGTGTTTAGAACATGATACCTATGCGGATAGTCGAACTCTGTAATTTGATTACTGTCGATGAGGTCTACTCATCGTGATGTAGCCACATAATGCATCTAGCCTCCGCAGATCATCCATATGAGGTCCTGGTCCCGATCGGCTCCTCTTGAGTGCTAGCTCGATACTGGAACTCTTCTACAACTGATATCGGCCAAATGGCTTTGATCTTCATCCATGAGCTCTTCAGATACTTTGGATTGCTAGTAGATGTAGTAGAAAAGTTGAGGAGATTCTCCCTAAAATTTGGTGGGCTCACGACACTCGTAGCTCACACAAACGCTTTCCGAACCCTAGGCTAAAACCCTAGGGTATGTACTCACTCAAAACCCTGCTCTCTCTCTATATTTTTTTTTCTTTCAAAATTTTGAAACTCAATTTCCTCATGTAGAAGTGGGGCTCATGAAAGTTTTTCTTTCTTCTGAAGTGTGCGCACGCCCCAAGGAAACACAATTTAAATTGCTCTCTTTTGCATTCAGAACGCATGGAAGGATGAGATCATGTTGGTTTTCGATTTAAATTCAAACTAAAACCACATGATCTTATCCATTTGGGGCATGAGATACCTAGGCGTGAGCCCCCTTTATGTATGGGAGAAGTTTCACAAGAAACTTTTTCTCATAGAAAAGAGGGTGCACAAAAGTGAGGTGGCGCATAGATAAGAATGGGATTAGTTTCTTATTTGAATCTCATTCAAACTTGAAATGTTAACCACCACCCTTATCCATTTGGAGCGTGGAGAAGGTGGGTGTGAGAAAGCTTTGTGCGTGAGAGAAAATTCACAAGAACCTTTCTTATGAATTTCAAATGGGTGCAAGAGAGATGAGGTGGCGTAGGAAGAGGACTAGTCAAACTAGTCCAAACCAATTTTATTCAATTAAACCAACTGAAATAAATTTGACTAGGCCCAATTAGATCAGATTAAATTCAACTAATTTAGACTTAATCAGGCTCAATTAAATCCTAATAAAATCAAGAATTGATCAAGCCTAACCCCTGTCAAATCAGGGATCAAACCTCCTTGGCGATTAGGTCAAATCATGATCTAATCGGGTCAAACCCAACTGAATCGAAATTAATTGGACTTGGTCCAAAAATCATTACTCAATCAAATTAAGTTAATTAATGATCAAATTACTAATTCAATCTCTCATAAATATAGAGTCCAAATCCAATGGATGTTTGGACAATAGAGTCCTATCAAAATGAAATTCTTGATTGAAGAGTCCCAAACCTATAGGATTCTTGATCCTAATGTCCGAAATGAGTGAAACTCGTGATCATAGAGTTCAAACTCTCAATCACAGAGTTTCAGATAAGTAGGACTCAGAGTTCTAGAGCAGTAAGACTCTTGGTCGAAGAGTCCCAGTCCAGTGAAACTCTTGACCACAGACTTTCAAACATTGAGACTCAGTGTCCCAACCTAGTAGGACTTTCGATTGAAGAGTCTTAGTCCAGTAGAACTTTTAATCATAGAGTCTCGATCGAGTGAAACTCTTCACCAGCCATCAGATTAGATAGAAATCTTTAATATATATGACCCCATGGGTTCGAACCTAAGCCGGTAGCACAGAAATCAATTTTTGTATCAATCAAAATGGCTATCTAGCAATGATATCCAACGTTCGGATAGATTAAATAGTTACAATCGTAACACTCGAAACCTACATGAATATGGTTACCGTATAATTCATCCCTTTGACCTCTATGCATAGGATGACGTAGAGTTAAACTGTTAATCCTAATAAATACATCTAAATCGTATCTCAATACAATCAGTTCTATGATCCCTCACTAGGACTATCCTAGCCAAGATTTTGCTAAATTGAAATCCAATTGAACACAGCTCCTGAATCGGAGTGGTTAATCCCATCTTATTCACATACTGACTCCTTAAGTACTTGACTATGCCCAAAAATCTTTCGATATTGAATTAAAAATTCAGATAGTTCAGCACCAAAGTATAGTGAGTTGCTTGAAAGTTACCATGATAGTCTCATATCGAAGGAACACTTATACCCATATTCTATCGAAGCAAATCTTAATAGTTAAAAAGCTTCGGAGTCAGTCACATTCAGTACAGATGTATCCTTATATCTTACTTGCATACCATACTAGTGTCTCTATACTCTTTGATTAAGAAGACAATCAATCTGTATGACACACAACGCTCTCCACTCGATAAATATTATCGTCCTTGGTAGCAACATATCATTTGGTCGCGAACAAGTTTAAGAACTAAACGACAAATCCTCCTTTGTCGATTCTAAATTGACCTAAGGACTTCACTACATAATAGGAGTTCATTAGAAGATGCTAAGATTATGATGAAAAATGTCAAAATAACTTTTATTCATTTATGAATTTATATACAAATACAAATATATAGCTCAACCATCAACAGACTGACGATTGGCTTTAGGACACTATTCTCAATATGTGGCTCTTCAGAAACCTACGAGAAGATTTTCATGATCATCAAATCATGATAAAAATCTCTCCACGCAAAGGTGAAGATTTGATCTTCATATTTTATTTTTATGTTTTGATTTTAAGGTATGATAGATCTTGGCTCTATGAGATGTGATCTCATAGATGCATGTTAGATTAACTTTCTTCTGCTGTAAAATTTTTATGTTAATCTTGCATATGTTTAAGAAAAACCTTCCGAGATGGGGGTAGCCTTACCCTTTTTCTTCTCCTCCTCCCTCTCTCTTTCTTGCTCTTCGCCACACTCTCTCTCTCCTTTCTATGGTCATCTGAACACCACCTCCACCAACCAAGGGATGGAGGGGAGGAGGCAGCAATAGGGGAGGACAAATTTGCATTATGAAAACAAAGAAAGAGAGAGAGGCAAAGGGGTGGAGATAGGTCGGGATTGGAGGGAGGAGTGGATGAGGCGACAATGTGGGAAGAAGGTGATGGTAGGTGGTGGTGTGGATCTACATTATAAAGAAAAAAAAGATAGAGAGAGAGAGGCAGAGGGGTGGAGCAGTGGAGATAAAATATTCCTCAGCTTTTCTTCCTCGTCTTCTCTTGTTAATGTGGTCGGCATGGACGATCGACGACCTCCTTTGCCTTTCTTCTCTTCCTCTCACTTACTCAAAAGAAGAAAAAGGAAATTGAGGAGACACCTAGTCCCAAACTTTGAGACCTTGAAGAGACCCCATCCCCTCCCTTCTCTCGGCCTCCTCTATTGATTAACAGTTTTCCAAAGCTAGAAACAAGGCATTGACAAAGCAGAAGAGGGCCGCAAATGGTGATAAGGCTATTTAGAGTTTTGTTTTCAAGGAAAGAAGGGGATGATTCATTTTAAGGGTCTTACAGTTGTCTCACATGATTCTCATGTGAATATAATACATCAATCGAAAGAAAGGCAACTAAAGAAGGAAAGCAAGGCCCATCTTATATTTGCTTTTATCACTCCCTTCTTCTAAATGGTTTAAAGAAAATAAAAAAATATAAACAAAGATATATTTCTATATGACAGCTAGAGACCCGGTTCTCCCCATCCAAACCCCATCTTGAAAGCCAAATAAAAAAAACATAATGCTAATCTCATTCTTTTCCTAATGTAGAAAGAGTTATCATTAATAATAAATAATGTGCCATAAATTTTTTCAAAGTATATAAATTATATGTGGTTTTAGTTGCAATTTTTTTGACCAGCCAAGATGCATGAGGTATGTACATATCCCATTTTGCATATGTAATTATTTTGCATATTAAAAATAATTAAAGTACCATAAGTTTTTTTATAATAGATAAATTAAATGTGCCTCTTTATTTATTTACAAAGGGAGAGAAAAAATACACTTTCTAGATAAGCTGATAGTGTCTCCACATCTGCGGTTTTTTTTAAATTTAATCGTATTTCAGTTAATTTTTTTATCATTTAATTAAATCCTGCGAAACGTGGGTTAACTGCCAGTTCTACATTTGCCTAACCATCCAGCCTTCGGCACGTGTCTCAAGGCCCAGGTTGTATCGTGTCTACGCTCGGTTTCTCCGGTCCTTCGCTCGTTTCCAGATACGGCAGCTCCATTTATTTACGAAAATGCGCCCCCGATCACCGCAGATGACCGTTCATCAAGGTGGTCCACTTTTACAAGCTGTTTGATCACTATCAGACGACTGCACTTGGCCTGATGCTCTCCTACTCCTCCACAGGGAGACGGGAGAAGGGTAGAAACCGTATTTGCTCGCTCTGCCCGAATCCCCTTTTCCATCCTCCTCTGACTCTCGCGATCCCGTAATGCCACTCCCCTCCCCACTTTCTTTCCCCCGAAGCTTTCCTCTCCCTTCGAGCTTCGAAGCCTAACCACTTCCATTTTCCTTCGATCCAAGAAACCCTAACGGAGAATCCTCGTTCCCCCAGAAGGAGATGGCCTTCATGGCGGTGCTCGAGTCCGATCTGCGGGCCCTTTCCGCCGAAGCCCGCCGCAGGTACCCGGCGGTGAAAGACGCCGCGGAGCACGCGATCTTGAAGGTAGCTATCCGTGTATCTCTCGTTCGATCCCCGTTCATTTACTTGTTCGATCCGTGCAAGGTTACCTTAAAATTCTTGAGGCTTTGGTGTTATTGCTTCAATTTAGTTGCGGTGGACTCCGTCACTTGTGATTGAAAATACACCCGCTTAAATACTAGAATTTAGATGAGTTATAGCTACTCTCTATTTATATCCATAGAAATTTTATATATTTAGTGGCTTGCGGAGCATGGGGTGACTTCTTGCGGTGGACGTTTAAAAGATTTATGAAGAGATTCTTTCGTAAGCAAGTGGGCATAGTAGATATCATATAGATTTGTTTGTTTTCTTATTAATTTTTGATATAACTAATCATGTTCCTGAAATTATACATGGCAACTGCAGGTGAACTTCTAATTTAGCTGTTTGCGTTGCTATAAGATGATTTTCATGAAACAGAAAATTATACACCTTAGGCTGAATGAACTGTTATTTTCATTTTTGACCTTGTTGTGTGGACTACTGAGTGAGTTATGTTTTAAATGTTATGTCTCATGATGCTGTCTTCAGCTACGTTTGCTGTCAAGTTTGAATGACATTTCTCAGAACGGGGACATATTGAGGATATTTCTCATGGCATGTGATGTCAAATCAGTAAAACTGAGTGCCATTGGACTATCATGTTTGCAAAAGCTCATATCACATGATGCAGTTGCACCATCAGCTCTGAGAGAAATACTTTCCACTTTGAAAGATGTAAGCTTCTCCCATATCAACATGCAAATTTAGAAAAAAAAAAACTATCATCACTTTTTCTATCCTTGTTGTTTGATGATGTATGCTTATACATGGCTATAGAAAATGCCCAGCTTGTGGAATGATATTCATCTCTATCCATGGAATGCCTCTTACTTTAGTTCGAATAAGGAAATGGTCTTTTTCTTCTGTCTGTATTATGACAAGTTTTGAACTATACCCTCAAAAAAAATTAACCATATGAGGATGCTGAGGTTTTGCTTTAAGACCTTCACATGGCTTGAACCCTAACTATCAATGTATACAAGATGTAGCATGCATACAATGTTATGGTATTTAAAGGACTTTCTTGTCCACCCTTTCAAGGTGTTAGAGGAATTCGGATCATGGTAGTTAAGAAACTACCTTGATTAGGGCTCTTAATCTTTTAACCAAGCAGATCTGTCGATAAAGAACTAGGTCTTTACTAACGTCGGATCTTAAAGAGAAAAAGAAAAGCAAAGATCAATTGAGAAGGAATGAAGGTCCTTGTCAACGTTTGATCTGTAGAATAATGGATCATTCTTTCTCTCTCAACATGATAGATGAAAATCTTGGAGGAGACACATATTCTCTTGGTGGAATAGGCTTGCGTAGGTAGATGGTGAAGACAAATCGGGGTCGTAGGAACACTGGATCTCAAGTAGATGAATGTTAAAGGGATAGAAAAAAGTGGGCCTCACATTCTTTCCTTATGGGGCGATTTTGGGTCTCACTCCCTCTCCCTCTCGAAGCGATTGACATAAGCATTTGTGGGATTTGTAAAATCATTCATTCATTTCTTATTCATGAAAAGTACAAGGGTTTGTATAGGATCCTAGGGTTCCTATTTCTTTAGAAATCCCCTACCCAAGGAAGAAATCCGTTCTTTCAACAAAAAAGTAAAACATTATGTCTGGTTTCCAAATAAAGTAATATACCATATCTATCTTTTATAGAACCATGGGAAAGAAATCAACTCCTTAATAAAATAAGTAAGAAATCAAGAATTTTTAAGGAATCACAGGGAAGAAAAGAAATTCCATGTGGGTACTTAATGCTTGGTACAACTTGGCATGAGGATCCGTGGGCACGGCACATACTAGCATGTGTATTTCTTCCCTGGGTGTGTGGAGAGTGGTGGCTCTAAAGGTGACGTGGTCCAAGCTTGTTTCTTTATAATGGTCTCTTTTCGAATGAGGCTCTAATCCAATACAAATTCAAGTATGGTCCTATGGATCCAAAACTAAATGCATCGAAATAACTAATTGACTGAAATCAAATAACTGAAGTAGAGTCAATCTAATCGAAAGTAGAGTCAATCAATGGGGCTTCTTCGATCCAAATCAAATCCAAATCATATCGCCGACTTCTAATGGCCCTGGTGTCCGCACCAATATTATTATTATATAGTGTAATAAATAATATTATATTATGCTATATTGTAATAATATTATTTTAAATACCATGTTATATTACATTATAATAATATTATACTATGTAATAATATTTTAATATGTGATGTTACATTGTATTGGTTACCAAAGACATGTTAAAGTTTCATGTCATTTTGAAAATGTAGTTACCAAACCGTAAATAGTTTTTTTGTAAAAGCTCTACTTCCAAAAGTTTCAAAAGCTCTACTATCAACAGCAATCCCAAATAGGGCTTAAGTGTTCATTGAAAAAGAAATTACTTTTAAAACAATACACATGATCAAATTATAACCAAAAAGGTGGAGTGTAAATTCATTGAAACCATTTTATAGTGGTCTTAAAATCAAAGTTTTCAACATGGAATAGAATACTATAAAAGCTTAACACATAATGCTCAATTAATTCATATAAGGATGGAAATCAATTAATTGTCAAAAGAAAGGATTTAATTACTTGAATATCATTGTAGTAAATGCTAGATATTGCATGTAAATAAGGAACGACCAAATTTGAGTTTTTCTTTCAAAAATTCAAATTATTTAAAAATAAGAAGTTGATTATCTGAACTTTAGTTCAAGTTTTGGATTTTTCATGATTGGGTTGGAATTTCAACTTTAAATATTGAGATATTTGTCAAATCTTAAGATCTCATGAGTTTTATTATACTTAAATACCAATGAAACTCATAAGTTGGTGCATGCCATAAATCTTAATTTGCAACATATCTCACCTAAATCACACTAAACAACAGTTAGCACTTTTGCAAACTAATTCATTTTCAATTTTTTGCATGCACACAGCATTATGCATTTATCTATGTACCGGCTGGGTTGTTACAATGGATTATTGCTTAATGCAATGGTACAAGTCTTGAATTAACAAGCGCAATGGCGTTGGTTTGAGTCCTGGGCAGCCACTTTGTGCAAAACAAATATCCAAAGGTTAGGTCCATGGTCTGCCATGCCACCCCATACCGTTCGATATGGAATGTACCATACCATACTAGTATTGTATCGATACGGTTTTTCGTATCATACTGACACTCAGTATGCTATCTCGTACTTTATCAAACTACGTACCGACACTGTAATAGGATAGTACTGGTATAGGATTTGGTACTGAGATGGCAAATCTTGGTTAGGTTTATCCTTTGTTTGCCCCTCTTATGACCCCAAATTGTTGGGATCATAACTGTGTAATGTGGTTCTTTTTTCTTTTTCTTTTCTTTTTTTGTTTATAGGTTGTGTTGTTACAAGCAAAGCTCCCACTAGGGTCGGATTCTTTGGAAGGCTGGCAGCATGTGAGAATTATTAACCGACTGCTATAAAATATGTAGTAAACAATTGTTTTTATGTTATAAGAAATTGAGTTTAGAGAAATTTATCTGGGAATTTTATGGGCTTTGAATTTTAAATATACATTTGAAATTTGGTAAATTTGTAGGGAGATATTTATATGTTTCTTTGAGATAACTTCATGTTTATCTTTTTGATAAAGTTAATTGAAAGAAATCTATTATTTCATATCTTTCGTACTCTAGAAGAGGCAGGGTTCCATTTCTCTTTTGGGAGGTGTGGTTTCGTTTATGATGTTTTTATCTTAAAATTTTTCCTAACATTTTAAACTTCTCTTCTTCTAGAACCCTTGCAGGTCCAGAAAAATTTTTGAGAGCCGCTTACTGTTATTGTATGAGATTGATTTACAATGAATAAGCTTGGTATTCCATATCCATGACTAGCTTTCCCATGTTATCTTGCTTGACTTTTCCCAGGTCAGGAATTCAACACCATTCCTAGAGGGTTAACATCATATGGATAACCTGTTGTAAGAGTTGTGTCCAATCCTCTTATGGAACCTTTTCACCATAGATTTTGCTCTATAGCTTTCACTGTTTTATTGAAAGAAAAAGGGCTGTAAAATGAAAGTTGTCTCAAAACAAAAGCAAAGATCTGTCCCATCTATATGCTCATGCTAAATTTTGATGGTAGCTTTATAGATGAACTGGATCCCTTCTATATTGCCAGGCTTTGTTGAGCTTATAAGTGATTTTAATGGTGAAAGCCTTTTAGTGGTTTCTAAGCCAAGTGGTGGGTCAAGACCTTAAATCAAGTAGTGGCTTGCTATTCCACTTAAACTCTCAGAATCGCTTATCTCTACTATGTATGATGAGACTCTAATAATGTTACTACTTCATAACAGATGAAAAGTCATAAAAACTCGGCTATTGTAGAGGTAATAAAGGTAGCTAATAGGTGAAACATTTTCTTTTTACTTTTTACCTTCATAACATAAAAGGTAAATTTTCTTGCTAGGTGAAAAAGTGTTTTCCTTTGGATCCCCTTTTGCAACATTATCTAGCTTCATTCTTTAAATAAATATCTTCCCAGCATCCACCTAGAGAAAAAGATGTGGATTAGAACCTTGAACTATTTCTGATGTCCAACAAAGATTTGTCTTGACTATTTTGGGTTGGCTTTTTGAAACTTTTGCTGTTCACATCTGTCAGGAAGTCTAATTCCCAAGAATCAAATCTAGCCTAAAATCTCAGGCAAATATGAGATTTTGTAACAACTATATTTACCCCGGAATATGAACCTGAAATCATACTTCCTTTCAAGCTCACAGCTTCAAGTGAGCTTAACTGATGGGGCAAGCCCATCTTTGGTCCTTGAAGGAAACCAACTGGCATCAGATATGTACAACAAACACATCGATTCTACAAACTTGCCAAGATGAATGCATACTTATACATGTCGTATATAAATGGGAATTTTGGTTCTGCTGATAATATTTGGCAGTTCAACCTATTATAACCTTCTGCTCGGTTTATTGTTAATTGCAAAGATTTGTTTGTGGTAAATCTGTTTCCTGATAAGGTGCCACTCTCCACATATGATTATTCAGATACTAATGTTTGATGTGAAAATCTTGCAGTTGGATTTCTTATTTTTTTAAAAAATTTTTGGAACCTTTCATTGGTTTCCAGCTGAGAGGTTTATGACATGACAGCTCCAACATATAATCTAGAATTGATATTTTCATGATAACTGGCTGCATTTTATCCAACCATCTATTTTTGTTTTTTTTGTTCAGCATGCTGAAATGGCAGATGAGAGCATTCAACTCAAGACCTTACAAACTATACTAATTATATTCCAGTCACATCTACATCCTGAAGATGAGGTAAATAAGGCAGTATTTTTCTATGTTCTTGTCTCCTAATTCTAACCATGTTTGCTAACCTTAGTAACTCAGTTTATATCCCATGTGCAAGTGAAGACAGTTTGATGGATGCTTTTTTGCGGGATTTTATTTTAGTTTCTTTTAGGAGGGTTGCAAGATAAAATTTATTAAAGGTATCCAGCTCTGTGGAAATTTAGTTTCTGTACATTGAGTGCTGCAAATGCTGTGGAAGATGGCAACTAGCATCTATCTAGGTGGTTGCTACTTCAGTTTATATCCCATTTGTAAGTGGAGACAGTTTGCTGGATGTTTTTTTGTGGGTTTTATCTAAATTTCTGTAAGGAGGTTTGCAAGATAAAATTTATTAAAGGTGCCAAGCTCTGTGGATATTTAGTTTCTGTGCACTGAGCACTGCGAATGTGACCTGGAGGTCATAGGTTCGAAACATGAAAACATCCTCTCTGCATATGGGGGATAAGGCTGTGTACATCTCAAACTCCCTAGGCCCCGCAATAGTGGGAGCCTCGTGCACTGTGCGAAGTTATTGAAAACTTGATATGAGACCTTGAGATTTTATTCTCCTTAATATTAAAGGATTCTTGTTAAATTAGGAGTTTTATTCCAACAGGGAGATATTAATTGAAAACTAACTAGAAATTGCGTGATGCATCTTGAACATGGTGTCATGCTGCGGTTGTCTGCTAAATCTTCATGTACAGGGGACAAGATATTGCATAGAAGTACTATATGGACTATGGAGCATTAATATAATTCTTAAGGTTGACATCTGGAGTACTTGAAGGCTCTGGTGATGTCTTTGCATGATGCAAATGGGACTCTTATTGTGATAGTCCCGCATTGGTTGTTCAATAATAAAATCACCAGTATATAAGGCTTAAAAAGTAGTCTACTAAAATAACTAGGCTTAAGTATTTTGAGCCGCATGGTTCAGGCCTTAACAAATTGTTTGGACAAAAGACTGCTTGGGGCATTACACTTATAGAAGGTAGAAGCTCCACAGTATTAGTGGAAGAGGAAGGCTTCGAGCTGTGGGAGAAGTAATGGGAGTGAAGATGGAGAGGAAAGGGCTTTGAGGGCCAAAGGAACTACTGGATATGTGAGATCATGAAACATGTTAGAATGTGATGTGTTGTGCTTGTGCTGATAATGGGGTATGTATCATGGTATCTCGTGATGGTCACATGCCCAGCCATGTGACAAGGTTTGCGTCTACAAGAATAGATTTGTTCCAGTTTGTGTTTGTGCTGGATTTACGAGAATTTTGATTGAATTATAGGGGTGCTGGTATGGACTGTCACCATGATATGGGGTACATGCCCTTGTATTGTGCTTCTTACTAGCAATGTAGGAACAATAACCTGATCCACGTTAAGATCCATTAGGAAGGCATCCTTAGTAAAATGGAATATGAGGTTGCATCCTTAACTGTTTCACTCCTCAAAATGCTGAGATGCCAACTAGAGGGATATATCATAATGGTGCCATGGTGCTCAAAGTCAAGGTTCATTGAATCGTCCCAAGCCGGACGATTTAGGGCGTGCCGGTATCATACCGGTGGCCTACTGGTGTAGTTCGGGCCTCAATTCGGAACACTGGCAAAAGGAGGGGGAGGAAAGAGAGGAAGAGAGAGAGAGGAGGAAAAGAGAGAAAATGGCTAGCAGTGACCGCCATGGCCCGTCGAGGCCATTGGAGCTCTGCCCGTGTCCAAATAGATGAAAATAGATAGATAGAGAGGTAGAGGGAGGGAGGGAGAGAAACGGAAGGAGGCAAAGGCGGCTGGGAAGCTGGCGGTGGTTGTGGAGGCCCCAGATAGCTGTAATCCCTCATGACTTCCGCTGGCTCGAAATGAGGGGTGATTGATTGGGCTAATTTTTTTGCCCAATTCATAGTGAGTCAGCCTCCCCCACCTTTCGTTTCTCTCCTTCCCTCTCCCCCCCCCTCTCTCTCTCTCTTTCTCTCTTTTCCTCTCTCTCCCTCCACAGTTTGATCATCTGAGAGCCTCTATGGCCCTTCGATGGCCACCGCTGATATCTCTATTGGCCTCCCTTTCATTCCCTCCCTCTCCCCTTCTCTCTCTCTCTCTGTTCCCCTCTAGTTCACACTCTTCTCTGCTTTCTTTGCCGTGTAGCATTGGGCCCGATATGGTCCAGTATGGGGGTGTACCAAACCATACCCATTGGTTGGCCGGCATGGGGTTCGGTTCTAGTTCTGTGTACCTTGCTCAAAGTTATTATAAAGATGACCACATGCACTTGAGGGGAGCACTGTTATACGGTAGGGAGAAGATGAAGTAAGCAAGCAGGCTGAAAAATTGCAAGATGACAAATAGAGGAGGAATTAAATATGATGAACCACAGGGTGTGATTTTGGAGTGGCTTGAAGAGGTGGTGATTTAACAAGGCAAGTTAAAGATGAGTTTAGTTTCTAGTTGATATTTGACAGTTTTCAAAAAGACAGATGAATAATGCATAAGTAGTCTCAAGGAGGTAACTGTGCTTTAACTCAGAAGCATCATGATCACATAAAGATATGACTACAAAATTATCGGAATCATGATAGAAGTTCTAGTTGATTAAAAAATTCCATGTGTAAGAGATGCCCATGTGATTGCCAAGGTCTGAAGATAAATTTCATTGACAACAAGGGTTAAAAGTGCAGGTATGCAGCGAGGTGGGACTGCAGATGGGAAAAAAATGTCCCATTTATTGTCTAGATTTGTGTGAAGGTTCATTTGGAATAGATATACTTGTTTGTTAATGAAGCATTGGTTGAGTATGGGAGCATCTGGGTCAAATGGTCTCCTATAGGTTTTGAAAACTTGGTTTCAGTTTTAGTTCATTTTGAGTGTATTTTCCCATGGTTTTAGAAGTTTGGCCAAAAATTGCTTAGGAACACTCAGAAGGTTAAAGAATTAAAGGAGAATTAAAAAAATCATAAAAATCATTGCTCATCATTTGAGTTTTTATGGTATTGTCTGGGAAGTTTTGGTGTATTTCATGTTAAACAATGAAAAAATTATAATTTTTCAAAAATAGAAGTTAATTTTGTTTCTCATCAGTGTAGACTGTAGTGTCATTCTTTTGTTTAAAGACAATCTAACACATGGCAATGAATGCGACAATAAGATCTGTGCTCTATATAGAATGTCTAAACCTAAGTCAAAAGGTATACTTCTATGCTAAGTTATGTTTTGAAGAAACATTGTGCAATATACCAAATCATCCCTAACAAATGTTCGTATGTATAAATATATGTGCATGTGTGCATGTGTGTGTGTGTGTGTAAAATATTTGGCTTCAAAAGTCAATTTGGTTAGAACTTCAAATTTGATTATGGTTCTTAGTGGGTTTTGGTTTATACATAAACATTTCAGTTTTAAAGTTTTATGGGTAACAAGTAAATAACACCCTATGTTTTATGTCGATTTGCCAATATTCCTTTGCATCTCCAATTGTTGTAATGTCAACCCTACATTTCCCAATTTATTGCAATGTCCCCCACTGACCGCCCAATTTGGGACGGAGCTCATTGTTGGTGCATACGTGGCAAATTGTTGAGGGTTAGCTGGCTGATGTGGATTTGTTGGGTCATTTTAAAATAAGATGGAATATGACATGGATTCAAAAGAGTTAAAAGACCAAAACATCCTATCTCCTTCGTTAACCTTCTCCCTAAGATGGCCATCCAACCTCCATCGGCGACCCTCCGGCCACCATTGCTGCTGCCCCCATCCCCTTGATCACTGCCACCCCCACCCCTATCCTCTCCTCCTCTCTCTGTCTTATTTTCCCTCTCCCTTTCTTACCTCCTCCTTTTCTCTCTCCCATCTCTTCTCCCTCTCTTTCCAAAACTTGGGTGAAGAAGATGAAGAGCATTGCTGAGAACTTTTTGTTCTTGTTCTCTTTCGAAAGCAGAGAGCTGCTTTTGGACAAGAGGGCCAACATGAAGGCAAGGGTGGGGGCAATATCCTAAGGATCTGACAGGAGGGCCAATCTAAAGGCAAGCAGCACACCCAATTCTCTCCCAATCAAAACCCATGTGATATCCTAAGGATGTGACAGGAGGGCCAACTTTAAGGCAGACAGCACACCCAATTCTTTCCCCGGAGGCATCCACATTGTTCTCCATTGTGATTTTGATCTTGGGGACCCTGTTAACAGAAGCCTTTGCCATGCCTTGCACACCCCCGGTTTCGAAAACATCGAGAGCCTCCTTGAAGGGTGCGTTCAAAGCGCACATCTGCACAATATGACATAAATTATCAAGAGGTACATGCTTCTGTTTCCCTTCAATTTGGCAAAATTTAAGTTGCTAAAGGATTTTTCAAGAGAAGTAACACTGGCTTTAAGGAAGCTAAAGGATCTTTCAAGCATATAAGTAACTTCGACTTTCAGAGGATTACTAGTTATAAGTATATGTGAAGCTGTTTGAGATATTCTCTCTCAATTCCATAGTTTGTTTCCATTGTTTTCCACTTACCACATACAGATTTTCTCCAGATTCCTGATTCATTTGAATGCCATAGGGTGACAGATTTTCAATAACCTCCATCGAGAAAAGAGCTCCAGAAATGGTTCCAACTCCAATCCCCTGGAATACACTGCCCTCTGTTGCTAGGCCTATCAAACAACCAGTCACCACCCCTGTAAATAAACTCACTGCAGCAAAAAAAAGAAACCAAAACAACAAAGTGAAATTAAAATCTGACTAAGTTAGATTTGTCTTCATAGAGTAACTACTAAATTTAAAGTAATAATTACATGATGAAGTTCTGAGTTTGTAGCAAAATCCTTCAAAAACCAATCTTTTTTCTTGTCATCATAGAATCAGGAATCAATGAAAGATATATAACCATCACCAAATTCATCAGATAAAACCAAAAATGTTCTAGTCTTTTTCCTTTTAATCACTCTGTTTTCCATCTTCAATCAATTTCCATCTGCAAGAGTCCAACTTTCTCAAATGGAAGCCACAGAAATGCCATTAAAAACATAAAAGAACAGAAACACCCAATAAAACTGGACAAAAATTCCATTCAGAGGTAGAACTAGATCCAAAAGCAGCACTCTGTTCTGTACTACCATCAACCAAGATCTGATTTTTTTTCTTTTGGAAAGAGAGGGAAAAGAGGAGAGGGAGAGAGAGGAGGAGGAAAGAGAGTGAGATGGAAAATAAGACAGGGAGGAGGATAGAGGTGGGCGCTCTGGCCGCCGAGGGGATGGGGGCAGCAGTGATGGTGGCTGGAGGATCGCTGGTGGGGGTTGGATGGCCATCTTAGGGAGAAGGATTGAGGAAGGAGATATGGTTAAGATTAGGGCTCGGGTATTTTGGTCTTTTAACTTTTTTGAGTGTATGTCATATTCCATATCATTTTAAAATGACTCAATAAATCCACATCAGTTACCAACTCTCAATAATTTGCTAGGTATGTACCAGTGGTGAGCTCTGTCCCAAATTGGGCGGTCAGTGGGGGACATTGCAACAAATTGGGAAATGTAGGATTGATATTATAGCAATTGGAGATGTAGGGGAATATTTGCAAATCAACATAAAATGCATGTTGTTATTTACTTTTTACCCAAGTTTTATTTACAACTTTAAACTGTCCTAGAAGCTCTTGCCAGTAATGTGCTATGGTTAAAGTAAAATTGCCAAGTTGATCTTGCACCCAGATGAGTGGTATAGTAACTGCTTGAAGTTTGGTACTCATGGGCCCACCTTAGGTCCATATTGTCCTTGATAGTTGGAAGTTGACAATATGGGGATGAAGGAACGGCTTTGTTGAGGTCATTAGTTGGGCATAGTTTAATTGTTGATCCATTGCCAATTTGATCTAGAAGAGATGAGGCATAGATAGAACCAGGTGTGTCATAGGTTGCCAGAAATTGATAAAGATGCTAAATTGGAAAAGTGCCACCAAGATGGCTCACATATCATGTGTCGGGACATGCACCAGAGTGATTATAATTTATAAGTAAGTGACTTGGTTTTGGAAAACCATAATCAAATAACATTTGGCTAGGTTCCATTTTAGAATATAAAATTCCACTTCTTAGTAGATCAGGATTTTGTTTTAACTGGCACTAGCAACAAATAAGTCGGTTCTATCTCAATATAAATGGTTAGTTCATCAGGTTGGAATGATTTTATGGGATAGCACATGAACATGTGGTTCGTGTTGTTTAGTATCCAATATCTAGGACTAACGAGTGTACCATAAGATAAATGATGGACATTAGTGCTAATATACTGAACCCGAGTACTACATGCAATGTTTGACACTCTATACCTTCACTTATTAACCTTTATGGTGCATGTTAGTTTAAAAGAAAAGTTGTGAAGCAATTTTATCAACATAGATTCATGTCCCAGATGGTTGTCTCACGAGACATCTGGATGGGGCATCAGCCTAAGTGTTGGATGGGATTGTCCCACTGTCATGCCAATGCCCTGTTTGGCATATCCCAGCATCCCTTGTCCCAAGTGTCAGGATGGGGTGGCATGGTGGCATGTCCCGTTCCATGGAAAAACCGTGCAGCCCCATCCCACAGGATTTGAGTCATTGGTTATCAGAGCTTTTGATGAAGTGAAACGTGTTTCTTTGTTCTCCCTTTGTTTCTCAATTATAGGTCTGGAAACTCCAAGTCCATGGTTTAGCTTTATTTCTTTTTCTTTTTCAAAGTCTAGAATAAGTTCCCAAACAAACTTATTGCACACCAAGTGAAAAGTTGGTTTGACGCTCCTCTTGTTGGATTCTTTTAAAGATATTTTAGACTCTAAAATGATAAAGAAATATTCATCTTACAAGATATAACTCTTGGATTTTTCTTTTCTTTTTTAATGAGAAAACTCTATTTGAGATGACAGCATATTTTAATGGCTTTTGCTTTGTTGATAACTTTGTGGAAGGTTGGACTTTTCTAATTATTTTTGAATATCTTTAGCATGAAAACTTTAAATTCCTTATTTCTTTATTTCTTTAATATTAGATATAGATTAGTAGAAAATCAGCACCCTCTTAAACATACCATTGACATGGACTCTGCTTTCTTTATCCCAGGACAACATGGCTCAAGCTCTTGGCATATGTCTCCGGCTTCTCGAAAGTAATCGGTCTTCTGACAGTGTGCACAAGTATGTTTCACTGGAAAGTATTCTTAACCACTGACATTGAATGAATTTCATTTTTTAACCTTTTTTAATTTCTTTTTGGGTCCAGTACTGCAGCAGCTACTTTCAGGCAGGCAGTTGCTTTAATTTTTGATAATGTTGTTTCTGCTGAATCACTCCCCTCTGGCAAAACTAGTTCTGGAAGTCATCTCTGTCGAAGTAGCTCTGTCACTGACGATGTTAGTCGCAGTTTCAGTCATTCGATGTATGTAACAGTATCTCTTCAAAATATTCTTCAGACACATGTTCAAAATATATCTAATGATAGTTATACAATTACGTAATTAGATGATTATATATGTAAGTGTACTAGTATATAATGATCAGCATACATGCATACAATTATTTGTTCGATACTACTTTTTAAAATATAAAGATTCTGTTACTGTTTAATCACTAAGGATGTGACAGATCAATGGAGGTTTCTGGAGGGCCAACATTGCGGGAAGGTCTAACTAAAGCAGGAAAACTGGGGCTTCGTCTGCTTGAAGATCTGACAGCACTTGCTGCAGGTGGCTCTGTATGTGCTGAATGAAAGCTAACGGCCCTGTTTAAATAACTGGAAAAGCATCTATATTTTCTTTTTGTTTGCAAATCAGTAGTCATTTCACATGAAGTCATTGACTTTTATATTTATTCACTTGTTTCTTGTTTTTAGTACAATCTAGACAAACATGCTGTACCAACATTCTAAAGTGTTTTTTTTCCTCCTGTTCACCATCTTTACCAGTCTATTTGGTTGCGAGTTCATTTGCTTCAACGTACATTTGCTCTTGATATACTTGAGTAAGTATCCTATCTTCTTTTAGAATAGTATTTTAGCTCATAAAAAATTCAGTTTAATTTTATTCTTATTTGTTTTTAGATCCGATGCTACCTACTTTTGAGTCAATTCAGCAGTTAGATGTAGCTGATTATGTTTTTAACCATGTCTTATGTGATGACTTTTGCTTAGACTTTTCTCCATTATGATTGTATTCAAAGATGTCATGCTGTTGCTCATGTCTTACTGAGGTTTAACATTTCAGAATGAACCAGTTCATTTTGGCTGGAAACTAGCTGAAACTGATCCCCAAAGTTTGGTTTTGGTCAGTATTAGGTTGATTTCAGTCCAGATATGGTGGTTTCATCGGTTTCAGGAAAAGCTGATTGAATTTAGATATAAATGTTATTTTATTCAACGTTACCAGTCATTTTAGGGTTTATCCATTTCTTTAACTATGTTTGGCTGTAAGTGTCAGTTTTTGGTCTTTTTTCATTTTTTAGTCATGAACTGACCTTCAAGTGATATTTCTTTGTTTGAGATCTCTCAATATGATATGTACTGTACAGACCCTTTGCAATAAAAAAGGGAAATCTGTTTGTGCAAATCCTGCTCGGGTCACACCTCAATCATTTGAACCAAACATGGATTGAGCGGGTCAGGGCAGATCGAGACAAGTTCACCCTGACTGAGCCCACTGGTCCCTATTCTAACAGTGCTATCTTGTACTGCACAGTAACTAAAACTGCCCCTTTTGCAATCATTCTTTACTATATAAAGGTAGGAGGAAGGGAGGGGCTAGGGAAGACTGACTACCTAGGGAGTTTGGCTTGCAGGATTGAAGCTTGATTATTGGTTTTTGGGCTAGAAAATCATTTTAGCTAGGTGAATCTTCTCCTTCCTTTTTTCTTTATTTCTTCGAAAATCCAAATTTTGTGTTTAATTGTATAAATCATTGGAGGATTTGTCAAACAAGCATTAGATGTTATTTCATCATTGAAGTCATGCGGAAGAATGAATATAAGATCAAAACCAATGTTTGGTTTATGAGTTTAAACTCAAAACCTACAGGGATGTTGGCCATATCTATGCATACCCATTAATACAATTTGTTGGCACAGTTGCCGATATGGCATATACTGTATGGATCACTAGTTTGTACAGCCCTGTACCTTGACATTTAGAATCTTGGTTTTCAGTTTAAATTTTTGGAAATTTTTTGAAAATTAAAAGCATTTGGAATTCAACGGTTGAAAAAGAATAGATAGCTTTCCGACTGCTGGTCTGTACAGCCCTGTACCTTGATATTTAAAACATTGGTTTTAAGTATAAATTTTTGGAAATTTTTAGAAAATTAAAAGCATTTGGGAATTTAACTTTTCAAAAAGGATAGATAGGTTTTTCTAGACATAAAAGACATTTTTTGGGTCTTAATGGCAAGCCTTTTAACGGGACACGAGAGACATGGAACATCTTTAGTAAGATTGGGCCAAAAATGGATTCACAACATTCAATTTGGATTTATTAGATCAGAGCTTACAATTTCAAAGGCAGTTGGATGATGTATGTCTCATTTAGTCTTCTTTGTACTTAGCAGATTATCACTTTGGTACTTGATATGATAATAAACTTAAATTAAGCTTCATATGGATACATAGATCTATGTTAGTTTGTTTTAGCCTCGTACATATATTTAAATTGTTAGGCATTTAATAATCAGATTGCTATCAGACTTTGAATGTAGCATGATTTTAAGTTTTTAACATTTTAATTGGTTATTAATGGTTTTAATATTCTTTATAAATTTAGACTCTTATCCTGAAATCACCAAATTGAATATCTTAATTCTTAATATAATGGATGATAAAATGTTTTCCAATACACTCCCTTCTGTTTTCCAATACATTAATCACCTATACAAAATCAGCTTAGGTGGTTACAATGTCTGTGAATGACCGTAGAGACATATTTTAAGTGTTATGTGAGTCTTTGCTACAAGATTTGCCATACCAGTTCAGTGCATATCAACCGTATGGTATTGTATTGTACCATCGCTGAACTGGTATGTGGTATTTGGGGTGGGGGGGGGGATACTAACACTCGATATATCGAACTGGCCTCCATATTGGGTGTATTGACACTATAATAGGATGGTACTTGTATGGGTTCTAGTACCAAGATGGCGTGCCTTTCTGTACTGCTTTATAAGCCTTATGTTGATTTTGAGCCACTTTACTAATTCTGGTCCTGATTCATGCATTATACAGGTTCATTCTGTCCAACTATGTTGCTGTCTTCCGAACCTTGGTTTCTTATGAACAGGTTTCTGTCTTGTTTGCTGTAACTTTTTGTTGTGAACCTCTGTAGCTCTGATTTCTCGAGCATTTTAATGTGAGCCAATTTGGCATTCACTAGGTCCTATGCCACCAAATATGTTCACTTCTTATGACTTCACTTCGGACTAATGTTGAGGTAGTGTACTGGTACCTGATAGTTGGGATAACTTTTACTGATTCTTGGCATAATATTTTCTTCCATGAGGAAGAGATTCAATTTTACCTTGATGCACCGTCTTATGCAATTTCAGCTTGAAGGTGAAGCTGGGGAACCTACTTTCCGCCGTTTGGTCCTGCGTTCAGTTGCCCATGTTATTAGGCTCTACAGCTTATCCCTTGTTACTGAAACTGAGGTATCCTTTTGCCTAAATATTTTATGCATGTGTGCATATGGAGTGTTTTGTATGTGCTCATGCATGGGTAAGATTAAAGTGCTGGCAATGTATTGCATGTTTGTTGATCATGGATGCATGTACAGAGCTGTTTATTATGTTTATAATCTTGTTATTTTTTCAAATCTGACATTACAGGGTTGATGAAACTTATTGCTTCTATCATCATGAGTTAAGTAAGACAATCATGTAGAATTTATGGACATCCTTGTGCTTTTGAATATGAAATGTGACCTGCTTTAGTCTTTTCATTCATTAGTTGGCTCTGTCCCAGTTTATGATAATTTTATTGGACTTGAATGTACTAATTTAAGATTGTTTTTCTGTTAGCCTTTTCTTGATTTGGAGCCAAAAATCATCTACTTCAGGGAAGTTTCATGGATATCAGATTTTGTGAAACTTTACCTAGTATTTAAGGCCGAATAATTGCATTTTGGATAAAGATGAAGGAACAAAAAAATTATGAGAGTGGGGAGGGGCTTGTCAGACCCATAGGGAGTAGGTGGCGAGTGCGGAGAGGGGCGGAGGGAGGACCTTGTTGGAGCTAGATAGCATAGTTGTACACTGTTGATGTTGTTGCTGGTGTTGTTATAACATGTAAGAAGAAAGGAGTGGAGAGAGTGATAGGGAGTAAAGAGGAAAGACTGTAGATGGATCAGGGGATATCACTTGGATTTAGGCTTCTACCTATTTCCTTAATATTTTATGACTACTAAATTACTAAAATGCCTTAAAACTAAAACAAAACTTGATGTAGAAACAGGAGTAAAAAGGTCATCTGGTTTCCATGAATTAATGTATCAGTTATTCGGAAATTGTGTGAGTTATTGGTTTAGCAAGAAGACCAGCTGGCTTGTCAGTTTCAGCCAGGTGTTATGCTTTCTTGGTTTCGCCAGTGATTTGGTTCGTCAGGTTCTGGTTTGACTGGCCATGCCGCTTTAGCTGATAACTATGAGGTGCAATATGTACATATACATATGCATATTTGTAAGACATACATATGTGTCCATTTATATACATATTTTTGTGTGCATATCTTGTATGATAGCACAAACGCACACATAACAGCATACACCCACATGCTTGTCATCACAGCATGCAACACACTAACACAACACTTGTAGCTACCCATTGCCAAATAAACATAACACATATCGTCATGAAGATACTGCACCCTTTTTTTTTTTTCCACTTTGGCATCTTCGTGAGGCACATATAAGCTAGGCATTCTTTTGAGTGGCTCAATGAAGTTGTCTTACATTGCGACTGTCGAGGCATTGAAGTTGTGTCCAGGAGTGCCTTATGCCTCAAAAGTGCCTTAGTGCACCTTAAACAAAATTGTTCTAAATATGAGCCCAACATCAAGTAATCATTGAATCTCATTTTCCGCTACTTTATGTAGAGCTCAGCATAATTTGGGTTCATTCATTTCAATCTTTGTCGCAGTCTTGGGTGCTGACCTCTCACATCTGAGTTGTGCTTGTAAATAAAATTGTAGAGAGGTGAGCAAATGAGGAGTCAATCATTCCAATAATCATTGGCAGCTTATAAATAGGCCTTACAAGAAATATGTTGTATTGCAGGTACAACATAAAGATGGCTCAGTGAATTGGGCCTAAAACATGGACCAACCCATATAAAGAAAGAAAAGGAAGAAATAATCAATAATAAACACTTATTCTAACATTTTCCCTCAAGTTGGAGCATATATATCGTGCATGCCCAGCTTGTTACAGAGATAGGAGAATCGTGTAGAATCCAAGGCGTTTATGAAGAGATTAGCAATCTGAGCCTCAGTAGACGTAAATACAGTGACAATTTTCTTGGATGAAGTAGCAGTCAACCTCAATACGTTTCATCCTTTCATGAAATGCTGGATTATTGGTAATGTAAATAGCAGCTTGGTTATCACACCTCATCTTTTATAGGCTCTAAATGAATAAATCCCAAATCAGCTAATAGAGATTTTATCCACATCATTTCACAAGCCGTGTGGGCCATTGCCCTGTACTCAACCTTAGCACTAGACCGTGCTACAATATTCTGTTTCTTGCTTCTCCAAGTGACCAAGTTTCCACCTATATATGTACAATATCTAGAGGTGGACCTTTTGTCAGAAACAGAACTAGCATAGTCTGCATCAGAATAAGCCTCAATCAGCAAATGCTTGTTCTTTTTGTACAACAACCGTTTCCTTGGAGAAGCTTTGATGTATCTCAAAATCCTCAAAACGGCTTCCCAATGACACTGCTTTGGCTTCTGCATAAACTGACTCAACAACACAACAACAAAGGAGATATTTGGTTTGGTAACAGTTAGATAGATTAGTTTACCTACAAGCTTGCGATAGCGTGTCCCATCTGGGAAATCCTCAGCCTTCTGATCCCAAAAAATAGGTTGTGCAACTATCGGGGTGTCTACTGGTTTACAACCAAGGGAGCTTATTTCCTATAGTAAATCAAAAGCATATTTCCTCTGAGAAAAGGAAATACCCTCCTTGTTGTAGGCTATCTCAATTCCCAAGAAGTACTTGGATCGCCTAAGGTCTTTCATCACAAAATGCCGCTGTAGAAAAGTTTTTACATCAGACATACTAGTCGGGTCACTTTCAGTGAGAAGAATATCATCAACATAAACAACTAACACTACCAATCTAGCTGGACTCCGACGAACAAAAATAGAGTGGTCTGCATGACTCCTTTTCAGTCCAACAGCAGCAACAATCCGGCTGAAATTTTCCAACCATGCCCGTGGACTCTGCTTGAGTCCATATATTTCTTTTTGAAGCCTACAAACTTTCTTCTCCCCCTGAGCAACATACCCAAGAAGTTGCTCCATGTAAATTTTTTCATTAAGATCACCGTATAGGAAGGCATTCTTTACATCCATCTGAAACATTTTCTAGCCCAAATTTATAGATAGAGAAAAGAGAACACGAACTGAATTCAGCTGAACCACAGGTGAGAAGGTCTCAAAGTAGTCAACTCCATAGGTTTGAGTGAACCCTTTCGCAACAAGTCGAGCCTTATACTTGTCAAAAGAGCCATCCGGACAGAATTTCATTGTGAAGACCCATATGCAAGCAACTGGTTTGACCCCGACAGGTAGAAAAATTAGATCCCATGTTCTGTGGGAAAGTAGAGCCGATATTTCCTCATTCATAGCAGCCTTCTATTTGGGATCAGATAGTGCATCCTGATAATTCTTTGGCATGGAAATAGAAGAAAGAGATAAGGCAAAGGAATGATGAGAGAAAGACAGATGATCATAAGAAACATGGTTGGCAATAGGATGTAAGGTAACACTCCATTTTTCTTTTTGCAGAGCAATAGTTAAATCCAAATTTGATGGAGTGTAATCCTGCTGAGGTGGATCTCCTTCCAAAGATGACAAAGATAGCGGCAGAGTATGTTCGTGATGTTTATTCTTGCGTGTGTACACCTTCAATGGTGGCTAATTGTCCATATCTGAAACAATCGCCTTGAGGAACAAGAGGTGGAGGAGGAATAGGTGGAATGCTAGATATCACTGACTGTTTATGATGGTAAGAAGTTGTTTCAAAAAAGGTGACATCAACTAACACAAAAAACTGCTTTGAGACAAGATTATAATATCGATACCCTTTTTGAGTACGAAAGTATCCAACAAAGACGAACCGAATGGATCTGGAAGAAAGTTTATTAGAACCTGTCCCAAGGCATGAACAAAGCACAAACACCCAAAGATACGAGGAGAAAGAGGAAAAGGGTTGTGAGAAGGGTACAAGAAGGAGAAGGGAGTTGCCCTAGATAGAATTGACGAGGGAACTTGGTTAATTAGATAACAAGCAGTAAAAATTGATAGGATTTGTGGTGCTCCCAAGCCTTGGGAGGCCACAGGAGGAGCCAGGGTGTCGGCTTCGGGAGTCTAGGATGGGCATGAATCTTAGGGCTAGGATAGTTGTCCTAGGTGAAGGCGGCGTGCAGCTTTGCATGGAGCTCGAGGTTCAAGTGTAAGGACCTTGAGGGGCTTGGTAGGTGCTCCGGAGACCTGGGCCATAAGGTGGAGCAAAGGATCAAAGCCAAGGAAGAGAATCAGCCAAAAACAGGTGCTGGTTGCTCGGGCTGAGATCGAGCCGGCTCGGAGCGCAGTCGAACCGACTATCTCAGGCAGACAGAAATGGCATTCGGGCGTGACGCAGCCGAGCCGGCTCAGCTCCTGAGCGAGCCGGCTCGATGGGTGCGAACTGAACCGTTTGGGTTCTGTTTGGTCTTGGATTGGGACTAATCCAAGGGATCTTAAGGCCTGGTTCAATAGTGTCTTAAGGGGGCTAACTCATATATGGGTCGGATTCAGATTCAAGGGATGAGAGCATGTGAGACATATGTACATGGGCTTGGTGAGTGCTTTCATTAGGTTAGCCTAGGAGAGTTTTTCAGCTGGGATTTGGGTTTATTAGGATTTATGTGGTATAGCATAAAACTCAGGATATATAAACTCAAGTATTGTATCTTTACAGTAGAGTGGAATACCATTGAGCTTTTCTCCTTAAAAACTCTCTTCTCTCCTCTCTCTGGTTCCAACTTTAAGCCCTAAGGTGCTGTCCATCTATACTTTGTTCTTTTTCATATTTTTGGATTAACACCTAGGTTCGCGCAAGAGATCGGATCTACGACCGTGGTTCCGAGCAGCCGTAGGTAGAACAATTGGTGTCAGAGCAGTACCGATTGTTCCAACACTTGGTATTAGAGCCTGGTTGAGCATGAAGGAGGAAGAATATCAGGTTTCAGTAGAGATTAACAGCGAGGTTCAGATCTAAGGCTTTCCTGTAGGATTCATGAGGAAGAAAGAGATCACAGGGCTGCTGTCCACCGTCCCTAGTCAAGGTATTTTTTTAGATCTATCTGTTTGCTATTTTTGATTCGTACGATCATGGAGAACAGCGGGTTGAAGGTAGGATTTGAGAAGTTTGATGGAAAAGAAAGTTTCACTATGTGGAAGGCTAGGATGGAGGATCTGCTGGTTTAGATGAGGCTAGATTCGATCTTGGAAGATAGACCGATGGAGATGACAGACAAAGAGTGGGTGTCCTTGGAGAAAAGGGCATATGCCACGATTAGGGCTTGTCTGATAGATGAGGTGCTGTATGGCATGTTGGAGGAGAAGACACCTAAGGATTTATGGTTGAGGTTACATCAGTTGTACATGGAGAAGAACATGTGCAACAAGCTGATGCTGAAGAAGTAACTGTATAGCCTTCGGATGCAGAAGGGCGAGGATGTTGCGGGGCATATTCAGCGGTTCGATCGGATAAGCATAGATTTACTCAACATTGGGGTGGATCTTGAAGAGGAGGATAAAAGTTTATTGCTGCTATGTTCGCTATCCGGGAGCTTCGATTTGTTGGTAATGACGTTGCTGTATGGTAAGGAGACGCTGGTGTACAAGAAGATCGTATTAGTTCTCAGGTCCAATGAGCAGTGGGAATGGATGACGAAGAGGGAGGTCTTCCAGAAAGGTCTCGCGGTTTTAGAAAGACCAAGAAAAGGGAAGAAAAAGGTTTAGCGAAGGGGCAGCAAGGGGTCCAAAAGATGCTTCAAGTGTGGTGAAGCAGGGCATTTTAAGCGGGAGTGTCCGCTTTGGAAGAAGTGCAAGGGAGGAGAAAGATCTGATTCCATCGATTCAGTCACTGCAAGTGAAGAGTCGGATGAACTCTTGGTGGTCTCGGAGGAGTCCGTGGGGTGCGGTGTATCTGAAATTGCTTTGGACAGGTCTACGAAGTGCGGAGGGTCCAAAGGGGCAGTGACGATGTCCGAGGCGCAGCGGTAGGCTCAGCAGTGCAGCATTGAGTGGTTGTTCTCGGGAGACTCGGTTATAGAGTCGGCTTCTGCGGCATCAAGGAGACTTCGATTTCAGATGGAGCACCGGGCAGAGGTGGCTTCACAAGTGGAGAGATGTGATACGAGTTCAGAGCGAAGGAGTATAGGAGGACCAATATTCTAGCACCAATGCCGAAGATGCACAGTTCCAGGTGGAGTAACACATGCGGGAGGACCGGTGAAGTTCTGAGGAGACCGTGTCAGGGTATGCAGTGGGTGCCGGCATAGGATTGCTGTAGATTCTCTAGGAAAGTTTAGGACAGATGGTGCAACTGCTAAGCACAAGGGTGCCTATAATTTCAAGGATGGTGCATAGGAGTAAGCCAAAGTCTTCAGCGTTGGAGGCGGTCATCCCAAAGGCCTCAAAGGAAGCTCAGTAGTTGAAGAAGAACGACCATGTTAAGGTGTGTACAAAGAGCTGTCAGGGCATGCAGCGACAGCAGGATTGTGCAGGAGAATATTGCCAGGGGTCTGCCAAGGCTTGGAAGCATCAAGATGGAGATTGTTAGGATTTGTGGTGCTTCCAAGCCTTGGGAGGCCACATGAGGAGCCAGGGTGTCGGCTCCGAGAGTCTAGGATGGGCATGAGTCCTAAGGCTAGGACAGGAGTTGTCCTAGGTGAAGGCGACGTGCAGCCCTGCACGGAGCTCGAGGTTTAGGTGTGAGGATCTTGAGGGGCTTGGTAGGTGCTTCGGAGACCGGGGCCACAAGGTGGAGCAAAGAACCAAAGCCAAGAAAAAGAATCAGCCAAGAATAGGGGCCGGCACGGGCACGCAGCCGAGCAGGCTTGGGCGCAGTAGAGCCGGCTGTCTCAGGCAGACAGAAATGGCGTTTGGGCGTGATGTAGTCGAGCCGGCTCAACGAGTGTGAACTGAATCATTCGGGTTTTCTGTTTGGTCTTGGATTGGGACTAATTTAAGGGGTTTTAAAGCCTTGTCCAATAGGGTCTTAAGGGGGCTAACTCATGTATGGATCGGATTTAGATTCAGGGGATGAGAGCATGTGAGACATATGTACATGGGCTTGATGAGTGCTTTCATTTGGTTAGCCTAGGAAAGTTTTTCAGCTGGAATTTGGGTTTATTAGGGTTTATGTGGTATAGCATAAAACCTAGGATATATAAATCTAGGTATTGTATCTTTACAATAAAGTGTAATACGATTGAGCTTTTCTCCATAAAAATTCTCCTCTCTTCTCTTTCTGGTTCCAACTTTAAGCTCTAAGGTGCCACTCATCTATACTTTGTTCTTCTTCATATTTTTGGATTAACACCTAGGTTCGCGCAAGAGATTGGATCTATGATTGTGGTTCCGAGCAGCCGTAGGTAGAACAATTGGTATCAGAGCAGTACCGATTGTTCCAACAAAAACAGCATCTCCCCAGAAGGTTTTAGGAACACACATCTGATGCATGAGTGTCCGAGCCACATTAAGAAGATGATGGTTTTTATGTTCAGCAACTCCATTTTGCTGAGATGTATAGCTATAAGAAGTTTGATGAATGATACCATGATCAGCACCAAAAAAATTCAAAAAGAGAAGATTTGATATACTCCAAAGCATTATCAATACGCAGAATTTTAATAGAAGTAGAGAACTGATTTCTGATTTCATTATAAAACTATTTAATACATTGAATACTTGTGACTGATTCTTTAACAAGTACAACCAGGTCATCCGAGAGTGGTCATCTATAAAAGTAACAAAATACTGAAAACCAAGAGTAGTGATAATAGGGCTCGGACCCCAGGCATCTGAATGGACTAAATGAAAGGGCGAAGGACTTTGCTTATTGACTCAAGGGAAAGATACTCTGTGATGCTTGCCTAACTCGCAAGTTTCACACTCAAAGACTCTGAGATGCGGGAACATTAACAAAGGACTTCAACTTAGGCGGAGCAGGATGGCTCAGGTGGCAGTGCCAAAGATATGGATCATCAGCCCAAAAAGCTATGTTATCGTTGTAATAATAAAGACCACCACACTCATACCTGCCATCAATCGTCCTCTTCGTCTGGAGATCCTGTATAAACAGTAAGACGGAAGAAAGGTGATGGAATAGTTGTAGGCTCGTGTAAGACAACTAACAGAAAGAAGATTAACAGGAAACTTTGGAACGTAGAGAACTTCAGAAAGAGTAAGTGAAGGAGACGGATTAATAATACCAATCCCGAAAACTGAGGAGTGTGACCCATCAGCAATAGACACGGATGCAATGGATGAGGACCAGGAAAGAGAGGAAAACAAAGATTGAGCACTTGACGTATGACTTGAGGCACCAGAGTCCATGATCCAGGAGTTGTGGGAGACATTAGAGGCACTACCTGAGGTCGAAGGAACAACATGGAGTGAAGAAGCAGTCTGTTGAATAAGCCACTCCAAATCTGCCTTGGATAAGGTGATGCTATTGTCCGCAGAACCAACAGAGGGCATACCAGCTGTAGTAGAATCTGATGTATATGAATCAGAAGTATTTGCAACTCTTGCGGTGTTATTCTAGATGTAGTCTGGAACACCAAATTTCTGCCAACATTTGTTAGATGGACAATTGGTCCGACCACAATGAACACGAGGAGGAAAAGTGGGTCGAGGGAGAGTGGATTGGCCGCGACCTCATCCTCGAACAGCAAGGGGCTGTCCATTGCAATCTCTACTGCGGCCAGTAGCATATGCACCATAGTCATAAGGACGACTCGCAGTGTTAGCAAAATTTTCACTAGATCCAGTAGAATTTTTAGATCCTGAGGATGAAGAGCCTGCTCGTAAAACTTGAGATATAGCCTCATTAAGAGTAGGAACAGTTGGATCGGATAAGATCTGTGTGCAATCATGGCTCAAAGACTGATTTAGCCCAGATAAAAAGATGGCAACATAAAACTCCTCATGCTGAGCCTTGATGACTCTAGGATCAGTGGAGATGGGCTGGTACACTTGAAGCTCATTTAACTTCCTAGATAATTCAGTCATGTATAGAATGATCTCCTTGCTTTAAGGCAAACAGTTCTTCGTACAATGAGAACACTCGAGAAACATTATTTTCATCTGAATAGATCTGCTGTCCACATCTCTTTTGCTAAATGAAGGAAGAGAACATTTGCACTCACATGATTCTCCATACTGTTTACCATCTAGCTTATGATTTGGTAATCATTTGCTTGCCAAGAGGAGAATTTTTCATCAGTATCATCCGGAAGAGCCACATCAAGGTGATGTAGTTTTCGCTGCTCGCCAACAAGTAGACGAAAGGCTCTTGCCCACAGAAGATAGTTCGACCCATTCAATTTGACGGTTGTTGCAATAGTTATGGTAGATTGCTTCATTTCCATAGAAGAAGAGGTAATAGAATTATTGGCCATGGCAGTGAGAAGATGAAAAATAAAAAATCTCCTTTATGCGCTGTCCATGAGATGGCAGATCAGCTCGAACGGTCCGGTGATGCTCGAAGGAGGCGGAAATACTGGTGGAAACCCTAGAACAAAGGGCGCCCTACCAAAAGAAAAAAATAGAACTGCAGACTGGAACCCTAGAAGAGTGAGTTCAGCAGCCTGCAGAAGCCAGAAAGAAGAGAAAAAGAGGGGACGAGGGTTTTCATTAGGGATTCTGGGCAGCAAGGACCTTTTCCTAATCAAACAAGGAGAAGATGTAAGGGAGGTGGCAAGGAGTTTCCTTGATTCTTCACTTGGACGGTGCCTAGGGTTTTGGAGAAGATACTAGGGAGTCTGAGAGAGAGAGGAGAGAGAGCGGCGCCTAGGGTTTTTTTAACCCCATGGGGGTGGCTGCTCTGATACTATGTAAAGAGGTAAGAAAAGAAGGTGTCAATCATTCCAATAATCATTGGCAGCTTATAAATAGGCCTTACAAGAAATATGTTGTACTGCAGGTGCAACATAAAGATGGCTCAGTCAATTGGGCCTAAAACATGGACCAGCCCATATAAAGAAAGAAAAGGAAGAAATAATCAATAATAAATAATTATTCTAACAAAAATAAATAAAAGGGATATGCCTTTAATTAAATCAAGGAATGTTCATGCAATCACATTGTTGCACTCTTCTTTTGGTTCGTCCATCCTTGCACTATTTGCAAGAACCTTGTTAAAAATATAAGAAAGAAAACAATGCTTTCCATACAATTGTAGCCACTAATCTTAAGAAAATGGGCTGCTTCCTAATAGACTCCTATCTTTTTCTCCCACTTACCTAGAGGGAAAGGTTCCACTTTGAAGTCTTCAAGAAATAGTTCAACCAGTCAAAGTAAGGTCCATTTAGAGTGGGTAAATAAAGAAGAGAGAATAATGGACAAGAAATAGAAAAAGAAACTCTTTTTTCTTTATGGAAAGGAATATTGTGGGAACCTTTTCTCACATCATATGGCGAGGAGATCATCTATATTTATCATTGAAAATATACAAGAGATTTACAATCGTAATTATACAAAAATAGAAAGAAATAACAAATGATCATAATCATACAAAGATAGAAATGGATCCTAATGATCATAATTATATAAAGATAGAAATGGATCCTAGGGTCTCTCCTATATTCAAAATTCAAAATTCAAAATTTAAAATGTTGCCCAAACGGATTCCACTGATTATGTGATCCGGTTCCTTTTTCCACACTCTCCCTCAAGCTGGTTTGAAGATATCTTCCAAGGCAAGCTTGCTTACTAGATTCTTGAACTGTTTCTTATACAACCTCTTAGTAAGAATATCAGCAATTTGATCAATTGTTGGAATGTATGGCATGCAAATTATTCCATTGTTAAGCTTCTTCTTGATGAAATGTTTGTCCACTTCTACATGCTTTTTTTTTTTTATCATGGAGGACTGGATTGTGGGCAATAGAGATGGCAGCTTTATTATCACAGTAGACTTTTATTGGTGAGGGGATAAAAAACTTTAATTCTTTAAGTAATCTTTTTGTCCATATCACCTCATAAATTCCATGGGCTACTGAATGGAATTCAGCTTTAGCACTATTTTTGGCTACCACATTTTGTTTCTTGCTTCGCCAGGTGACAAGATTATCTCCCACAAAAGTACAATAGCCGAAAGTTGATCTTCTATCAGTTACACTTCCTACCCAGTCTGCATTGGTGTAAGCTTCTATTTGCAAATGTCCTCTATTTTGAAATAGCAATCCTTTTCCAGGTGTCCCTTTTAGGTATCTTAAGATTTTGTAGGCAGTCTCGAAGTGTTTTGATCCAGGTGAATGCATAAATTGGCTTACCACACTCACTACAAAAGCTATATCAGGACGAGTATGTGATAAATAGATGAGTTTATCTACAAGTTTTTGGTACTTTTCTCTATCCACCACCTCCTTGGTTTCTGTAGGCTACAACTTCAAGTTGGGTTTATTGGAGTTTTGGCTATCTTGCATCTGAGCATTTTAGTTTCACTAAGTCCGGGACGTACTTTCATTGGTTGACGAAGATTCCGACCTTGGATCTTGCAAATTTCATGCCAAGAAAGTACTTTAAAGCGCTCAAGTCTTTGATCTCAAACTCGTGTAAGTTCCTCTTAAGTTCTAATATGTCGGCACTATCATCATCGGTCATTATTATATCATTTGCATACACAATCAAAATAGTTAGTTTACCGATTTTTGAGTGCTTGAAGAACAGTGTATGGTCAGCTTGACTCTGGATATAACTGTAGCTTTTTATTGCCTTCCCAAACATCTCGAACCACGCCTTAGGTGACTGTTTGAGTCCATACAAAGATTTTTTCAGTTAGCATACCTTGTTGGTCCCGAAGTCCTTAAAACTGGGCGGTAGATCCATAAACACTTCTTCCTCCAAGTCTCCATTTAGGAAGGCACTTTTTACGTCAAGTTGGTATAGAGGCCAATTGTAGTTTACCGCCAGAGAAAGAAAAACTCGGATTGAGCTTATTTTTGCCACTGGGGCGAAGGTCTTTGGATAGTCAATACCATAAATTTGAGTGAACCCATTGGCAACAAGCCTGGTCTTGTACCTTTCAATGCTTCCATCTGCCTTTCACTTTATAGTAAAGACCTACTTGCATCCTACCATTGTCTTGCCTCTTGGTAGTTCTATAATCTCCCAAATCTCGTTCTTTTCAAGAGCATTCATCTCCTCCTTCACCGCTAATTTCCAATCCGGGTCACCTAGGGCATCTTGAATAGATCTTGGTACATGCAGGTTAGAAATATTTGAAATAGATGCTTTATGGTTATTGAACAATTTTTGATAAGATAGATACTTGGCAATAGGATGATTGGTATATGATCTTGTTCCTTTTCTGATGGCAATTGGAACGTCAAGGTTAGACAACTTAAGAGTAGATTTAGAATTACATTTAGTGAAAGAAGGACCATCATTGGTGTTGACTGAGTTGCAGAAGATATATGTGGATCAATAGTACTTCTCTGAGGCTTTCGTCTAGTATAAACCTAAAGCTTGGGTTTTGATTACTCGGATTCATGTGTAATAATTCTCCTCCTATTTCAGATTCCATCATGCTCGGTACTTGTGGACTAAACAAATCCTTTTCTTCATTATTTGGATCAGTTATTTCCTTGGTTTGTTTATCAAAGTGGATTGGAGTTTCAATGAAATTTAGTAGTGGTTCAGAAATTTTTTCAGAAATTTTCCAAAAATTATCTTCTTCTTCAATATTCTCCCCCTGAAGATGATTTTTATTGAAATAGGGTTGTTTTTCCATAAAAGACATGTCCATGCTTACATAAATCTTCTTTGTTAGTGGATTAAAACATGTATACCTCTTTTTATTTGGAGCATATCCAATGAAAACACATTTTTCAGCCTTGGGATCCAATTTGGACCGAAAAAATTGTGGAACATGAACCAAACAAATGCATCCGAATGTTTTTAAAGGCAACTTAGAATACACCCGAAAATTCTTTAAAGTAGGTAAAGGGGTTTTAAATTTCAAAACATGAGTTGGCATTTTGTTGATCAAGTAGGAGGCAGTTAAAACAACATCTCTCTAGAGGTATTTTGGAATATTCATAGAAAACATGAGGCCCTAGCAACTTCAAGTAAGTGCCTATTTTTTTTTTCATACCATATATAATTGGAACTAATATCCTCGTCCATAGAATTCATAAGCCAAGTCATTACCATTGAGTTTTCAGCATCCTAGGTTGAGTAGGTCGGATCTGCACTGTCCGGAGCTGGTGTATCTCCTATCAAGTAGCCGATTTTGCCTCTTCCTCTGATGTACATACAAATCGATTAAGACCAGCGTAAGAAGTTATCACCATTGAGTCGAATGATGGTAATTTGGACAGGATGAGATTTAGTAGTAGAAGGGACCCGAGGAACATGGGTCACGACAGCAGGACCTGGGTTGGTAATAGCAGCAGGGCTTAGATTAGTGGATGGAGTTGATTGGGAGAAGACGTCAGACATGGTGAAGAAAAATTAGGATAGCAGCGGCGTATGGGCAGTGGCTGTGTATGGGCGGCGGCTATGAATATGCAACGGCTACGCTAGGGCAATGATAGGAGTAGAAAAAATCCTGCTCTGATACCATATGGAAAGAAATATTGTGGGAACTTTTTCTCACATCATATGGTGAGGAGATTATCTATATTTATAATTGAAGGTATACAAGAGATTTACAATTGTAGTTATACAAAAATAGAAAGAAATAACAAATGATCATAATCATACAAAGGTAGGGAAGAAAGAAAGGGAGAAGAAAAAGAAAGATAAGGAGGAAAGAAGAAAGAAAAGAAAGAAGAAGAAAAGAAAGAAAACAGGGAAGACAAATAGGAAAGAAAGGAGATAAGGAAGAAATGAAAGAAAGATGGACAAAGAGAGAGAAATAAAGGAAAGAAGGGGAGAGATATGGAGGGTACCTATCAGGACACTCGACCTGAATGGCTATTGACGTGACGAGATAGTGAGGTGTCTCGTTTTGTGGAGAAACCAGGACACCTCCATCCCACGGGATTTGAAACCTAGATTAAAACCTTGAGATTTTAATATACGAAAAAAATATTATGAAATATTTTATTTTCAAATTTCTTTAATCTTGATTTAAGGTAAATATTTATTTTTTAAAAGCAATATAAGATTTTATAGGAACAAATTTAATTTTTATGAATTTGGTAAAGCTCATCAAATTTAATAAGTTCATTAACTTATTAGTCCTTGCTAACCGTGTTGCTTCTATGCCAAATCAAGTTAATTGGTGAGGTAAAGAACTTTGGTTTACTAGGTAGGGTTAAGAGTTAGGATGGTGGATAATGGATATGGTCAGGTATAAAACTTTGTTATCATATTTTATTCTTTTCTTTTTTGGGGTTTATTTGCATTTATAAAGTATCAAGCCCCTATGGGTTATGAAAAATTTGTCTTCGTTATAATAGACTTTCAAGGTGATATCCACACTGCCTACGGCCTTGCCTAGGGAGAAGTTTACTTTTATAATATGTTTACACCTTGTGATTCATGGGGAATGTGTGAAATTGACCATGCATTTTTTTATTGATCTTTTTAATTCAGTTGGTGATTACTCCTTGAAAAGGTGATCTGCATTTCCCTTTGCCTTTGTATGTTTTCAACTGGTACATACATATGCAGTTTGGTAAAAGATCTTGTTAGTGTATTTTGAGGATATATTCTTGGTGATTGAATCTTAAAGATAAACAATGGAATAATGGTTATGTATACTGAAAAGAAAGACTTGGTGGTGGTGGGGGGGGGGGGGAGCACTAAGTTGGACCTAGATCAAGTCAGTGACTATAGAAGTGGGAAAATCCTTCAACTTAAGTATGCTATCTCTAACCTAATGTGGGAGTCCATGTCAGCTAAATCATGATGAAATCAGAAGATAAACTTATTATTTGATTTCTTTGTTCATTATCTGAGGGATGAGCCTATTTGAAGCCCTTTATTTTTTGCCTTCCAACATGATAAGTGTGTCTCACTTGAGTGAAAACTTTCTTCTCTTAATTTCACTAGCAGTTCAAGTGGGTCAGGTAGACCATATTACAGTTCAACCTGGCTTTAATTTAACCCATATCTGAAATCCGTACTTCTGTATTGAGCATGAATGCCACACCAACACCCCAAAACTCAATGAAGCCAGATTTAATTTTACTGTTATTGGGCTCAACCTTGTGAAAACTATCTACCTCTGACTCAAGATTTCTTTTAGTGCCAGATTCATCATTATAAAATCGGCCCTAATTCAACTTGAGTTGGACCTAACACAATTTGAACTAGTTAAGTAAATAGTCTTAGTTAGAGTCTAAATCTTAAAACTACGTTCAGTTTTCACGAGGATGATGGACCTGATCCATTGTGGTTTATCTTGGTGGTAGTGTACAGAACTGGAGAAAAACCAGGTCTTGGTATGCATCTGGGATCCTTGGTCTCTCTTGAGTGGATAATCTTGATCTATTTCGGTCTATTTTGGTTGGGACATATGGGGATTGTTGCACTTGACAATAGATATGGCTTAACATTGTAGGACAGCATTATTTCTAATTTATTTTTTGTTTTTAATTTTTCTTCTTGTTCTTGTTTTTAATGGTTGTGCTGGTTCCTGTTGGTACCATACTGATACCGTACTGTTTGATCATAGACCAGGACAACCCTGGTACCAATATTTAAGATCATGATTAGGTTAATCTGTATTTGCAGGTAAATGAACACACTGCACATTTATTTCCAACCATGCTAATCCATGATTATTGTATAGCATTAAGTTGGTCCAAATTGTGTACGTTTATATTTGTCTGCTGGTCCATGCTAGTGCATGTTGGACTGATAGATATTAGCTGGCAAATATCCATGTTGTTTGCCATGAGCCTTGGCATGTGGCTATGCACTTGATGGGCATGACTCACTGGGCAGGGAACATTACATACCGTGCCAGTTTGTGATGGAGGATGGGCATGACACATAGCACTTCAATCTTTGACTAATCTTTATCCTCTCCTTCAGCCTTTCATTCACCAAATTACCAAAAATAGATGCATGCAGAAGCGTGTCCATTCATACTTCATTACGAAATGTAGCTGGAAAGGAACTGACAAAGAAGTGTGAATAATGCTAAAATACCTTTGCTTATATGAAGGAAAATCAAGGCCATTTCTGTAAAGAGATATTATAACATTTTATGACCTTAACATACTCAGATTATATGCATGTAATGTCAAGGATTGAAATGCCAAGCATACCGACCTTGAAGTGGTATATTGGGGGCCAAGACCCTGAAATCAGCTACCTGTATCGAGGCATATCGATCCCATAACAAGGCATATTTACCCTGTACCACTAAATTCATTTATTTTTAAATCTTTTGTACATCCATACTGAGGCATATGGAGACATGCAGCTCATACCTTATTGGCAGGCCATGTATGTGGTATCAATCCTTGAGATTGGAATCTTTGCTTGAAGTATGAAAAGAGATTGCTGTATATAATGATTTTAGCTTGTGACTACTCGTTTATTATCATGGGGAACAAGAATTAGATTGACTTGCTAATCTACTTAAATTCTGGTCCTTACTTTTATTGAGACACTGGATTCAGTCATGTATTTTCCATAGTGCATTCTGTATTTTGCTAGAACCTTGTTTTCAGTAGAAGCTAGAGCTTTTATCATGATGTTTAACCGCATGCCTTATACTCTTTCATATATCTTCTTGACATGATATTCTAGTGTAGTGTCTATGCATGGCTTTATTTGCTGATAATCTAAAACTTATCTTGATATATGTTCTAACATTAGAGGTGAAAATGAGTTTGATGGACTAGGATCCAGATGGAAGCTGACCTGATTTTGACGTGCCATAGGCTCAGAATTTAGAGTATGGGTCAGTTTTGAGTTTAAATCTTGTTGCCCAGGTATATAGAGTATGGTCTTATGCAACTATATCCAATCCTACTGGACCTAATTAGAGAACAGTTCAAAATGTTGGAAGCATCTTAGAAGATACGGATCCAGTTAGAACCCAAGCCAGAATTGGACTCCTAAACTGTTTGGATATTAGGCCAAACATAAATCGGAGACAAATTTTGGTTCAGCCTGGTCCTTAAACCTACCTGACCCACTTGTACCCCTAACAAATTATTGTGACCATCATTTTTGGTTTGGTGGCCCATTTGGTCAATCTTTTATTTATTTGTTTTTCATTCAGAGTAGCTTTTGATATTTTCAATAGTTGACAACAAGAACTATTGTCTCTACAGGTTTTTCTCAACATGTTGGTAAAGGTTACTTGTCTTGATTTGCCACTCTGGCATCGAATACTTGTTCTTGAAGTTTTAAGGGTAATTTCAGCAACTACTGTAATAAAAAACATCTGCACTTTCATTTCGACTTGCATAGTCAGTGAGTTACAACATTCTTCAAGGTGGTTAGTTGCTAATGAGTGCTTGTTGTTTTAGGGCTTTTGTGTTGAAGTGCGGACATTGCGTTTACTTTTTCAGAATTTTGATATGTAAGTTTTCATCTGATTATTCTCTCATTTGTGGAATCCTGTAGATATGCTCCATGCCCTGATGGACTTGGGGAAATTATTACTTGTATTCATATTATTTTTTGGAAATTCATTGATACTGAAAAATTCAAGTGTAGCTAATCGACGCACCATATGTTTTCTTCAACTTGTGTGCCTTTTAATTATACGTGATATGACCATTCCCGTATCGAACTGGATCGATGTGGAATCGATTCGGTTCGGGCCTGTAATTCGAGAAATCACTGAAAATCAATCTATACCACATCAAACCTCTCTGAACCGTGCAGTATGACGCAGTTTTGGCCAGTTCTGGTGAACTGACTGGTACCATAGGGTGGGGTGGGTGGGGTGTATGGTGGGTAGCTTTTATATGTCGAGGAGGCAGAGAAGCATTCTTCTCTGTCTCTTCATTTGTTTACATTTAAATAGAACAAAAAAAAGAAATGCCTCAAATCGTGAAAGTCTCCACAATTTTCTCGGAAAGTCGAGATATTTCAAATGAATTCAAGGTAATCCAAGTTTCCCTCTCATTTATTTATTTATTTATTTATTTTTTTGCAGCTTTTGACCAAAAATTCACAATAAATAGGAAAATAGGGGGAAATTATGCCAAAATATTTTGATTTTGGTAAGATATCATTAAATGTTGTAGATCTTTGGATGATCTACAAGATGATGTTAAAATCATTAATTTTCATTAATTATATTTATTTTAAAATTAAAAATATATATTTGAAATAAAAAATTATAAAAAAATAAAATTCAAAATATAGCTATAAAATTGGAATATTGTTTAGAATGATTCAAGCTACTTTTGATGTATGCTGCGCATAGTAGTCTAAGCTTATTTTTGAATAAAATTAAAAAATAAATAGGATTTAATATATGTTCATGGGTTTAGAAAAATATATGTAGTATCCATGATATGTTTCTACTTGGATCTAAGCTTAAATGAATTTTAAAAGTTTTTGAAATTAAAAAATATTTTTTAATTGAATAAATAATAAAAAATATCTAATTAATTTAAAAATAAGTAAAATTAGTAGTATATTTTAGCTAATTCAGAAATTTTATTTGAAGCACATAATAGAAGTATTATTAAACCTATAGAAATGAATCCATCAAGTAAGGACCTAGAGTGTGATATTGGTTTGGACTATGGCGAGATGCTCTCGACGCGGCAATACAGGAGATGTAAATAGTGCAATATAGAGTTCAAGGGAGGAGGGATGACCACATTGAAGTAGTACTTAACTTGTGGTTACCCGATTAGCCATGTGTTAGAAATGCCCATAAGAGGTTCGATAGCCGATGAAGAAGTACTTCACTGATTTTAAAGTAGCGAAGGAGAGGGCAAAACGGAAGAGGGTGGAGGTGGAGCCAAGCTGCAGAGCCACCTTTCTATCACTTTAGACAGTTAGAGGAGGACTCCATTTCAAATGACGAGGATGCACAGATTGAGGCTGTCATTCAAGCAAATTTGCATGATCAATACCAATTGGAGGAGATGGCTAAGTATAGAGGATGATTTGGACCGTCATATTATGAATCGGGATTTGGCTTTACGACCGCTGGAGAGAGTCCAAATTCAGAAGGACCTTAGTCAGGGAGACCATCAGTAGAGGCAGGTATAGTATTTCATCTATGCTGGATACTTTTGGCAGTAGAAAAATGTCATCTAGAGAGATTCTAGCAGGAGCCATCATCTATGACTTGATAGTATGCTGAAGAAGGATAAGAAGGATGTGGCGAGCTATTGGATCATGGTTTCACTTCAGCCATATTCCAGCGAATGTAGTAGGCAACACATACTATTGCTGTGCCATTTCATCTATATTGACTGCCGGTTCGAATATAGATCCTTTATGATTTAGGGACATCTACGATGAACTTCTTGACGAGAACAAGGAAGATCAGTAGAGATGAATTTTTTCTTATAAGAATAAATGGTCCACATATGGACTGACAGTGATGTGTGATGGTTAGACCGATCCTACCAGACAGAGCATCACTTGACATATTTTGATGAAAAAATATTTTTTTACAAGTCAATTGATGCTTTAGATATGATGCATGACGCCATGTACATCCTTGGACTAATGGAGGTGATTGATGCGGTAGAAAAGTAGAATATTGTGCAGATCATAGATAATGGGCCGCAATATAAGAGTGTCAGGGAGTTGCTGATGGGGCCACGACCGCATATTTACTGAACCCTGTATATTGCACATTGCATCGACCTCATGTTGATGGATATTGGGAAGCTTCGTAGGGTGCAGCATGTAGGGGATTCAGTCTAAACTATAACTAGATTCATCTATAATCATACATGTGTCTTGTCACTGATGTAGATATACACTAGGAGAGAGATCTTGAGATCGGATGTCACACGGTTTGCTACAAATTATATAGTATTTGATAGCCTTCTGGACAAGAAAGTAGTTTTACGTTAGATGTTTGTCAGTGCTGAGTGGCAAGAAAGCAGATATGCAAGGGCCGACACTGAGGAAAGTCATGTGGAGAACTTGGCGATGAGTCAGTCATTCTGGTAATGAGTTGATAAGATACTGAAGGCTATTAGACCGTTATATAAAGATACCCCCAGATGGGCTTTTTGTATCATATGATGGAGAGAGCAAAGAAACAAATCAGTGAGATAGATCCGAAATATGTCCAGGAATACATTTGTATCATCGAACGATGATGTGACTATTAGATGGGTAGGGACTTGCATCTAGCATATAAGCACGAAATCAAGAATCCTCTCAGAATTTTCTTGCTCCTATACTTGTATAAGTATACTTAATCATTTCTAGAATTTATCTGTAGCTTACTACCTGAATTCGAGGTTCTAGTACACCATAGCTGGGATGGATATGGATAACGAGCTTCTAAATGCTTTATGTAATGTGATATATAAGATAGTGCTCGATTTAGAAATTGCAACTATATGTCTACAAGAGGTATGTTAGGTTAATTGAGGTGTGAGCATTTAACTGAACGTGGTCTTTAATCAGTACCATATTGTTAACAAATATATTTTTCACAGACGAAATAATTTAGGGAGGGGACGGACAGCTTTGGACTCATCGGCCGTCGTAAGCAAAAAAAGGATGAATACAAATAAATTAGATATCAACAATGACAATACTTTGTTGATATTACATGCCTACTATTTTCATGCAATCTGATACATAATTTTGCTTAATATTTTTATAGAGGAATGGTGGACTTGTTTTGGGCAGTTTGCAAATAATTTGAAAGATGTGGCTATCTGCATCCTCTCCTAGATGGTTTCCTCTAGTGGCTGTGAGCGCAATTGGTCAACTTTTTATCTTATCCATAGCAAGTAGAGAAACCGTCTGACACAGAGGTATCTCAACGATTTTGTATTTGTTCATTGACTCTAATTTGAGGCTAAAATGCATCCAGGAGGAAGTATAGTTGAAGACACGGATCTGACGATATGATTATGCTCTTGATGATGAGGATTCGATGATCAGATGGCTTGTAGGCCAGCAGTAGGAGTCGGAGCTTGATGCATCGAGATCCCCTCAAGGACCAACCAGTTTGATAGCTAGTGAGGTTAGGGTGGATCTAGGGTAATGGGTAGATAGATATATTCCACATAAGGTTCCAGCTGATCAGGCACAGCCTGAGGGGCCACTAAAGAGTAATTCATCTGGTGATTCCATGTTAGAGACATCCTCTCAGAGATTTGAGCAAGAAATGTTTAGATGAGGTCGATCATCTCAATCAGAAAGAAGACATTCATCCTCTCAAGCATAGCAAAGTCGGTTGTAGAGGGGTATGAGGGGAGACTAGGCAACTGCTCAGCGAAAATGCAAAGGAAAAGGAAAGATAGTTATAGCCCCAATAAAGAGAGTGGAGGAGTCAACTCAGATTCAGAGACCAGGGAGAGTGATGACAATTCTGACGGTCATGGATTTGGTGGCGAGGGAGGGAGTGAAGGATAAGAGACCACTGTTCTTGAGATGCAGCCACAGGATGGTCTTCGATTCATTGGTGAGTTTCAGTATATGCATGCCACATAGGATAGGGACCATGGTGCACGAGTTGATAGAGCCTGCGAGGATACGATTTCATATAGGCGACAGGTTCCTAGAGGTCATTCAGCATATGATGCAGTTGCAGATGACCTCGCACATAGAGTATGATCCATGAATGTATCAGGTTCATCCTCGCATTATGGATCCTATTACTCGCAGGCAGCTTATAATCTATATGGGTATGGGTATGGTGTGTCTGAGGTATCGTCTTCCAGCGGCTACTATCCTATACAGTCCGAATTATCTTACGGACTGGATTTTGCTACCTGTATATTTGGATGGGCTTCTCCATAGTCATACCATCAATCTGAGGATACCTCTCAGAGCCAGAGCTTGAGCGAGATATCTAACATGTCCTACAATCCAGAACGGATGTCTTATCGAATGAGCATTCAGGATTAAAATGCTGCTTGGTTAGAGGGATGGGTTGATGTTCCTCCTGATTGTGTAAACGATCTAGATATCTACGAGCGTCATCGACACAAAACGAAAAACTAGGTCAGTATATCTTGAGGTTAGTACGTTGTACTTTATACTTTTAATGCATTTAATGCTTTATTTTAGATTTCTTTTATTTTATTTTGGAGTGCTTGAAACATTGTATAACATAAATAAACATTAATTTGGATCTAAAATCATTCAAAAATAAAAAAATAATT
Source organism: Cocos nucifera (assembly GCA_006176705.1). Lineage (NCBI taxonomy): Eukaryota > Viridiplantae > Streptophyta > Magnoliopsida > Arecales > Arecaceae > Cocos > Cocos nucifera. The sequence goes on along the minus strand of QRFJ01002105.1, from coordinate 186,197 downwards.
GATTGGACTGAAAAGAAACTAAAAAAAATGAAAAAAAATGTATGTTGGTACGGAATTGGCATGCAATTGTGTATCAAGTGTTGGTTCGGTATGGTACTAGTACCATACTGAATCGGTCAGGAATTGGTATGGGTCCTGATATCGGTTCTAAAAACCTTGGATATTACTTTACTTACATGCGTAATTTTAATTAGTCTTTTTTCTTCTAAAGTTTAAATTTTACTATTGTCACATCAGACATGCATGCGAAACATGGCAGCTGCTTTTATACATTTTTGAAATCATGACGAGAACATGCCTGATGCATCCTCTATTTTGTGAATCAGCACATGTTGATGCAAAGCAATGTTGAAAACTAGCTGCATGCTTGGCCTGATATTCAAGCTTAGCAGCTTATGAAGAGCTTGGAAAGAAGCAACTGAATCAAGGGAAATTTGTTGACAAGGTTTCAATGACATAATTAATGCAGAAAAATGATGTTTGAGTAGTTCCGTCAATGGGGAGATCATATTGCATATTCACCTTTTGTATATGTTACTTAGCACACATGAAAGAGCTTTGACAAGGTTTAGAAAAGCAAAGGCATGAGGAGGAGATTGGGGGTGGGATGGCTTGATGCAGGGTTAGCTTGACCGGTACTGGTGCCTATACCAATCGGCTATCAATTCGGTACGGTACCAATACGTACCATGTAGAGTCAAGGTGTATTGGAGATGAAGGATCGGGGTGAGAGGAGGGGGGGGGGGGGTGAGGGAGAAAACTCTAACCCTAATCCTAGAAGGAGGATAACCGAGGGGAGAGAAGGCAAAGGAGAGAGAGGGAGAGAGAGATGGAAAGGCATACAGGGTGTGGGCATTGGTGTTGTTGTTGATTGAGGGCATTGGTGTTGGTGTCAGCATTAGTTGATGGTGATGGTATTGGTGTTAGGTACCAATGGAGCCTCCACTGATGGCATGGCGGGGTTTCAAAGCTTTGGCTCATGGTGGAAGGAGAGAACTAAGCCACGCGGGGGTGGGGGTGGGCCTCAAGGTGTTTTGAAGGCCGAAGTATCCTGGTTCCTGGCCAATTTAGTTAAGTATGGCTTGAACTGCCTGGTTTGGCCAACCCTAATGGTTGGGTAGTGTTATTAAGGCACTCGCCTAGGTGTGCCTAGGCGCTCAGGTGAGGCGCCCTTGGCTGAAAGCACCTCAGCCTCCTCTAGGCAAGGCGCCTTCAGCCAGGCGAGCGCCTCTGCCACCTAGGCGCTCGCCTGGAGTGAGGCACAAGGCGAGCGCCTTTGGCGCCCAATTAAAATTGGTTTTGTCTCTTGGCTATTCAACTTCCAATTTAATAGCTGCAATTTACTTTAATTGGAAATTACAGCTAGGGATAATAGATAAATCTTTTAAAAGAACAAAAAGAAATGGTTCTTAAGTAATTTATTAAAAGAAATTAAGAGACAAATAGGTTTTAAAAAGGACATTAAAGTATAATACTAGTTTAGAAAGTCTGGTTGATTGGAAAGTTGGGCATGCGGATGCTGAGGATGATTTAGTGTTTGGTGATGACGATGACTTGACATGGGGTGCAGTAGCTAGGGCAACAGGTATTGGAGAAGGAAGAAAAAATATCAAATTGCAAGCAAGATCAAAATCAGCAGCAGCTTCGACTTCACATTTAGAGCCACCAGACTTAAATCATGAAGAGATTAGTTCTAGTTTAAAAAAAAGAGATTGAGGAGAACATAGAGAACGACCTATCTGATGATGGAGGAGATGATCATTATGACAACTTAGGCATAGAATCTGATGAAGACTTTTTGTTTTAGATTTTTAGAATAGAACATTAGACTACCCTCTATAAGTAATGGAGAAAATAGAAAACTCAGAAAAGTTTTTTTGTTTCGGTGTGGTGTTTAGACAAAAAATCTAATAAAGACTTTTAATTTTGGATTAGATCATTAGAACAATAGATTATAATAAATACTTTTAGTTTTAGAATATACTATATTTATTTTCTATTTTTCTTTTTTTTAAAAAAATGGTGTCTACTTTCAATCAGGCTCGTGTTTTCAGTGCCTAGTGCCTCAGGCATTAGACAGCCGCAACAACCTTGTGGTTGGGTGGATGGAGAACATATATGAATATAGAGCTCCTGTAACTGTTTGTAAGAATTACAGGAATGAAGGTGCTTTATTAAGTTCTAGTAGCTTTCATATAAAATGCAAATAGTCCTTATCTATATTTATGAAAGGAATGGTGAAGGTTTGTGGGCACTGTGACTTGGATAATGACATGGATGTCAAGTGTCCCAAAGAATCCAGAATGGCAATTCAAAAAAATTGGGATAGAGGGACATGGGTATATTGGCTTACAGTCTCAAAACTTTCATCTAATCACTTGGCAAAATGTGGATTATTGAAAAGAATTGGGATAGATGAGGATTATTGTGTTCATGTTATATCCTGTTGTGTCCGGCATACCGTGCCATGTCCCTCGGGACATGACAAAAAGAGCCCCAAGATATCTTGTCTGGGTAGCATGTAATGGGAGAAAAAAGATTTTAAAGCATCAAACCTTGTTCGATCTAGCTATGTCAATCATTAAATCTTTTAATAATTTTTAGTCTCTACTCAGGCAATGGAGTAAGAGATTCTAAAGGATCAACTTTTTTTTAATCTTGGTATGCCAATTATTGGTTTTTTTGATAATTTTGTTTTATCTCTACCTGGACAATATATGGAAATATAGAATACAGGAGCTATACTTTCTTCTTTCAAAATAATAAAGGACATTGTTGAACATTGAGAGGGGTAGTTTGGTGGGTACTGAAGATGAAATTTATATTTAGTATATGTAATGGAAGTGGCTTTTAATGTAGTTAGGACAAGTGAATTTTATTATGTACATGCTAATCAAGTGAAAGTTCTACTACCTGGCACTTTGTACATCCTTGTCTGTTGATGATAGTAGGTCACTTATGATGGGAATAAAATTTTGTTAATATATGCATAAAATAATAAAAATATTTAGGCCAGAACATACATCGCATAGAATGCAGTCAGACAAGGAAAATAGAGGAAAATTAGTTTCACATAGATTTTGATAGTTTTGTTTTTATAACTGGGAATGATATAGATATGAATGTTCTGAGTGGACATAGACTTAAATAAGTGAAGGTCAATATAGTGCTTATTGATCACTTGGTGTTGAATAAGTGACCTATGGTGTTGGATGACAAAGCCTGATGTGTATAAGTTGCTCTATATTAAGATATAAATTTTGTATGTACTTTTCCTAAGGAATTGTCATTAAGGACTCACCTGTTTTTCCGGATAATGATTAGAAGTAGCACATGTTTCTCAATCTCTTCTCAGAATTTCCATTTATGTCATTTTAGACCTATCAATTCTTCTTCCCAATACTTCACACAGTACCAGAGCTTATCTAGAATGCCCTTAATCTTTGTTGCATGTGCCAACTACCTTTTAAGTTGGTAATCTCCATGACTAGGGCTATAAAAAACTTGAGCTCGATTGAGTTGGAGTCAGCTAATCATGCCCAACCTGGTGTCTAGGTCAACATGAGCTTTTAGGGTCGAACTCTGTCTTGGCTTTTCAAAACTTGAACTAGTTTGAGCTTGACTTAGGCTGCCTTTGATTGAGCTTGCTGGTCGCAGGGATTGTGAGAGAGCAGCTAAATGAGGGTCTGCAGTTGATTACAACATCTTCTTTTTTTCTCTCTTCCTTTTCTTTATGAGTTGGGGGGGTGGGAGGGTGGGGGCATGGGGGGGAGTAACATTGAGAATCTGGTGATTTTGACAATGGTGTGGGCTGTGGGCTTAACAGGAAGCTAGAGGTCAAGGTGGCGGCGAAGGGGCTGAGGATGCTTAACGACCCAACTATCATGATTGTTCTCTGGAATGTGCAGTAGTTGAAGATGAGAAGCATTGATCTCTGGTCTTCAACGTTACATAGTGACAACTGTGTCAAGAAGAGTTGGACATTGGAACCTCCAAAAAATCAGACATATGGTCACCTCTACATTATATTGATGTGTCTGTAGCATATAGTAAACAATATATTTTCCCAATTGCTTTCTAACATTATAGAATGGATAAAACCTTCACTAAATGTCATGTTACACTTGAAAACTTTTAGGTATAAACGCCAACAGTTGATATAACCACGATCAAGGTTTGTCGTATTGGTCGGTACTTGGTATTGTATCAAGCATACTGTACCGATGCTGATCTGGTATGCAGTCTCATACCATACCGACACTCAGTATATGTTGCTGTCTTATACTATATGGGAGGAAAGAATAGAGGGTAGGTATGGTATAATCTCTAGTAAGGGGGTTGAGTGTTAAAACTCGAGAGATGGGAAATAATGATTAGAGCTGGCCAGTTTTGCCCCCATCAATTTAATTGCTAGATCGCCATCTCAATTGTTAGATGAGAAGTCAAACGGCTAAGCTAAAACTTTTACTATAACAGATTTAAATTATAAGAAACATTATAATATAAAATGGTAATTTGGTAACCATTATTGTTCTATAAACTTTTAAAAATGTGTGTTTATTTTATATTGTGTATATTTTTCAGGCTACATCAAACACAATACGAGTGAGCTGACCCATGGTTGTTCTGTACATCTATATTTCAAGCCTAAAACTTTGCTCATGTTCAGCTTGTTTACCATTTCAGCAAGAGAATTTTTAGCTGAATTTCGAGCCACAAATTAGTTCCTCATGAACAACTCGCTTCTTTGACAGCCTTATTCTTTATGAGCACAATTCCTATATACATACATACATACATACATACATATGTACTTTAGTACATACATACATATATATGTGCGTACGTATTCCTTTTAAGCCCTTGATCTGTTCCTATGTTGCTAAGATCCTCGTTGATACTCTACCCCATCATGCTCAACCTTTTCATTCTTATGCCTTCTTTGTTGTCTAGCATATTAAAAAAACAATGCTAGGCACCTTACTACCACCTTATAATGTTCTTCAATTTTCAAAAAAAAGGTGGATTGATTATACATACAAGGTTTTGAGTCTCGTGTTATGCTCCCATGCAGTGCATGCAAGGGTATAGTACATGACATGGTATTCCCCTAGTATCCACTCGTTGTTTGCTGAAAGGAACAATACCCCCATGCCTATAAGGGTCGATACAGCAAGGGATAAGGAACTGATATGGTATGGTATGATTTGGTGTTGATTCTTGAAGCTTCTCTCTGCTTGATCCACAAAATCCATATGTTAAATATGACATTATATAACCCTGCAATCATTTTCTTTCATTGGTTGCAGGCTACAAGAGCTTGTAGCCTTGTTACATAATACATGTTGGCCTTGCATCATTGGGATGAACTGGTCCAATTGAATTGCACTAAGCTGTGTATTGATCCGATCAAATTAGCTAACTTGCCCAAGCATGTATTGGTTGTGACAAAACTCAGAACGATTACCTCAGGGTGAGTTGATATTAGGATTTCCTTAAATGTGGAATGAGTTGCTGACATGGGGCTATTGACGTACCTCTAATTCTAGATAATTGACCCATAATTACGAACATGATATATTGCATATCTCATGTTCAAATTTGGATTAGGGACTTGATTTGTTTCTTTTTCACTAGCTTGTATTTTGCTTGAATTTAGTCTGCAGAATTTCAACCCTTCTCCTTTTCCTTTTTATTTCAAATTTGCTTGCAACTTTATTCTCATTTCATCCATTGACAACATAGCTCATTTCCTTTTTCTATTCCTTCTAATATTTTTATTAGTCGTTTATGCAAGAAAACAACCTACATTGATGACCTTCCTAGTATAAATCCTAATATTGTTTTATATTGTCATTTTCATTATATCAAAGCTAGTTGCTTGGGTTGTTAAGAGACCATTTTTTCATAGATGATGACCCACTTTGCTTATGACATAACTACTTAGATGGCTTATGCCAGCATACAAATTATTTCTTAAGTATCTTGTCCAGGCCTAGGGATGCTAGTAGGTTGTGTTTGGACCATCTTTTGGGTGGTTTAAGGAAGTTACTGTGTCTAGTGGGTGAATTATAGTCCCATGTTATTATTGCTGGTGCCACAACAGTTACTTGGTTACAAGTTTCACTGATAATTGTTTTGTTTTTATTTTCCCACTTTCTATTGGTTGTTTATTATTTGATAGAGTGACTTGATTTATTAAGTTACTTGAATTATTGCACGTGTTTTTTGAAAAATAATTTACACTGTTGTCTGAATTATAGGGGAATATTGCAGTTTTACATAAGGTTATCATGTTGTCTGATGGAAAGTGTTTGCCGAAACTTTTCTTTTTAGTTTTATATATTTTTAAACTTCATTTAGGTTTTTTTTTTTTTGTGGTTAAATACAATCTCCATAGGAACCAATCTAAGAGCATGTCTTGCACCCATGCATTATTGGGTCTATTAATTTCCTACATATTGCAACCACATCCCGAAACATTGGTAATTTTTCTTCTTTCATCATCCTCTTACTTGACTTCATCATGAGTCCCATATATCCAATTATATGATAGTGGATGTGATTGTGTATCTTATCGTCATCTTGTAAATGGGGACCGCTTCTAAAATCATTTGGTAGTTTATTTTACTATAGTTATTAAATAAATCGCCACCTGACCAAAATAGCTCATTTTTCACTCATGTTTTTTCTTATCTTATGCAACATCTAGCCCTAATGGGTTATTCTTGGCATCCGTCTTGAGTTCTTTAATTAAGTTATCTGAATTCTTTGCTTCCATTTATTGATTTTTTTGCCAAAAATAGAAATAGAAAATGAACTTTAACACAACGAAAAATTAAAGAAAGCCAAGAAGATATGCTACATATCAATTTGGAGTAGCCTGAAACCTTTGCTTGCATTACCATCATATAGTGCTTTATACCTTAACATAACATGAAGAAGATTTTAAAAAGTTTTTTTAAAAAAATATTAAAAATATATGTGAACCATAACCATAAACATTACCATCTTGCTCTACCCAACTGCCAAACTATCTAGGATTAGCTTTGTGGATCCTTGTTTATCATAGCCTCCGTTAAAGTTACCTTAGGCCCTCACCTTTTCTTGCGTCAACACAAACTAAAATATCTCCTTATTGTAGTCCCTGTTATATGTGGTCACGTTGAATTAAAAAGGTGTTTTTTTTACTTTTTGTAGAAACATATAACCTAGTATATGGATCAAGGTTGGCCATCTTGGTACCAGATCCTGTATCACTACCATCTGGTTACCATGTTGGTAAATCTGGTATGGGAGCCGGTTTGGTGTACTGACACTCAGTATGCTTTCCTATTCCATGTTCTAGTTCGGTACATGTATGGTACAGTTTGGTTAGTATGCATCGGTACCAACTAGTATGGAAAACCATATGGATTTTGGTTATTTTCTGATATTGAATGAGCAAAAGTAATGGTACAGGATTTTCTTCTTTTCTACTTTTGTTGGCACAAATATAAATATAATGAAATATCTTATAGTCTTGCATTTCTTTTTAAGTTCCTTCTGCCCAAACTGACACACTTTCAGTTCCTCTTCAAACTAACAAAGTTCGAGTTAATGTGGTGAAAATGTTCCTTAGAGCCTCAAGAATAAGATGAACAAGTAAAAAGGAAAATAAAGAAATAACCTGAAATGAATAGGAATAGTTTTTCAAGTTAATTCTAGCCAAAAACTATCTTATGCCTAGAGCACAAAAGTTTGTGTGAAACCTGTTAGTTTTGATTAAGTGATCAGTTTCAGATGAAAGTTTTCTGTACCTGCTGTGCCAGGCCAACTAGATTGTTATACTTTTGAAAAAATGGTGGTTCACATAATGCATGATTTGCGGAAAAAAAGAGAGAACATGTTGCCATCATGTACAATTAGCAAAAAACTAGAAAAAGGATTCATTTGGAATTGTCTAAGCTAAACTCTTTAGATTATAACTATTTAGTATGAGAATTTGTTCAGAGGTGAAGCACTGTATTGTCAGCGTGACCCTAGGAATATGTGGCACGTGTTGACTGACTGACTAGAGCAGCAGAGACTATTCATGAAATGCCAAGGAGCATGTTGTCATTGTTTATGAAAATATCAAAAAGTTGTTGGTACCTGAAAATGCCAAGGATCATGATATAATTGCATTGTGTTTAGAAGTTTTTTCTTTATATTTTATGTATGCATGCATGACTTAACAGAATTAGATGTCATGGTTAATTCTATGGTTTTCTTAGTCTTTTTTGAGGCTTTGTGTGTATTTTAGGTGTTTCTTTACTCAATTATTACCTTTTTGTGTAGGGATCCAAAGAATACTAATGTTGTAGAGAACATGGTTAAAGCACTTGCCCGTGTTGTTTCGACTATTCAGCTGGTATGGGTTCATTTATCTTTTCTCTCCAGCTGTTACACAGTGATTTGCTGTCCTCATTTATTGCATTTCTTCATCACTTTATAGTTAGTTATTGTGGAATAATTAGCATACCCAGACTGGTTGCCTTGGAATAAAATTTAAACTACCATTGGTGCTGATCCCCTCACTCTTTTGTATGCTCTATAGTTTGTGACTTGCATTGATTGGGATATTTTGCTCTGAACTCACATTATCCTGTGCTCTAGGCTAAATAAGTGTTTGTCTTCAGAAAGCTGGTTAAGAGTCTTACTTGCTGTAGACTCTTTCCATTTCAAGCAACCCAACCATCCTTTTATTCATCAGTTTATTCTTTTCATCAGCTGATGGTGAACTGATTGAGACCGTTCCTTCATGTGTTTGCCCTGCTGAGCTGCATATCTGCATTGTATGTCTAGTCAAGACTAAGAACTTCACAAAACTTAGATATAAATATTCAACAGTGTTGTAAAACTGCTCACCATTGTGTGAAAACATGGAAATAATAGTGAAGCATGATTTACATTTGATGCTAAATTGCCCAAACAATCAACTCGGACATCTAGAGAACAATTTTCATAGTTCAACCAAAGTATTGTTCTTTTTGTCAACTTTGTCTTCATGACAAGAGGATTTTATGGAATTATGGAGTCAAAGTGTCATGCCCCCGGCCCAAGAACGCAAGCCAATAGTTGCGATAGTGCCGCATACTTATAGAGTACTCTCCCCACAAGCATGCAAGGCATTTCAAATAGATATTAATGCGACAATGTGGAATTAATTAAAAACACTAAAAATCAAAATTTAAATTTATTAACCAGACCAATGGTATCCAAATTTAAATGTCTTACACCAAATAAGTTTTACAAAAAAAAAAAGGGTCTAAGTTCAATGAAGTTGATAGTGTCAAATCTCGCCTCTAAAACTCTCTCCCCAAAAATATAATGCCCACGTATGTAATCAATTATCTGAATCTGAAAAATAAAAGAGTGGTGATGAGCTTGGTAGCCCAGTAAATAATGAATATCTGAACTAGACTTTTCAAATATTATTATAAGATATGATATTCGAAATCAATGTCATGAATACATAAGAACATATTTCATACTTAAATAAATCTGATTCGAATCAAATAACGTATAATTCAACAGCCTTAACTATGACCATACTTATCCCCGTGGCAGGGTTAGAATAGAAATAGTGAGCTCAGACAAATACCAATGCATAACCCCCATTGCTAGGGTCCAGAATCCAATGTATAATTCACATTGGCAGGATCCAGAGTCTAATGCACAATCCCTATCGTTAGGGTCTAGAACATAGTTAGGCTAAGAGCACAAATCCAACCTGTATCAAAGCACTTTTGCAAGATAACAATATATATCATAATTCCATACATATTCCATAAACCATGATGTTCTAAAATCTCAACTTGAAAATCACTTTCTGTTTAAAATACAGTTTCTTAAATCATACATAATTTCGGAGATTGATTATTTGCTTTCAAAATAAATTATGAAATATCTCGAGAAGACGGTTCATTACTTACCTTTCGCAGAATACTGAATGAACAGATCGATTAACCTTGAGGGAATTCTTTAGAACCTATTATATAAAATTATATTCTTGCATTAATTTTAATTCATAACTAAATCAAAATAAAATCCCAAATCAAAATCCCACTTAAAATCGAACCAAAAATTGGGTGTGCCTCTCGGATTAAGTTTCTAGGATAAGATCAAACCAATCATGAAAGATGGACCTCAAGTTTCACCAATCCTAAGAAAATAGAGAGAACAACAAGCATGGTAAAGAGAGACAAATCTAAAGGGAGAAAGTTGGTAGAGAGAAAATAGAGATAAAATAGAGAGAGGTGGAGAGAAAATAGACTAGAGAGGAAAGAGAGAGAAGGGAGAGAAGAAAGAATTTTTTTTTTCTTTTTTTTTTTTTTTTCCTTTTTCTTCCTTCTTCCTCTTTTCTTAATGTAACATGGAAAATCCTTCTTCCCCTTGTTCTCGAAACAAAGGAGATCCTCATCCCAGTCGGCAACACCTATGGTCAGAGGAGACCCCAGCGGCGACCACGACTTGTGTTTGGTGACTGGCGGCGGCAAATGGTGCTGGAAAATCAAGGACGAAACACGAAAAATAGGGGAAATTGGTTATCAGCATTATCAAGAGATTTCCGTTGGAAA
>QRFJ01002105.1:148096-170596 GCA_006176705.1 Cocos nucifera | reverse complement strand
CAAACAATATCATATTAAACTATGGTTGTGCAAACTTAGATTTGAGACAATATTCTTCTCCCTTCCCTTTTTTCTATCAAAAGAGGGTGTACAAGGCGATAAAATCTGATACCAATTGTTTTAGTTTTTGATCAAAAAGGATGAATCTATTATGTTTAGATCAAATTATTTTGATAAGTCATTTTCAATTGATACCAATAGATTATGCAAGCAAAACATAGAGAGATTTACTGTTTAAATTCAGATCTTCCTTTTCTTAAGAAATGTCACTCAATTTAGTTTAGAAAAGATATGAAATTCTTTGAATTTATCTTAAAAGATGTCATATAAGCTATACAAAATCAGATTTAAGACAAAATGTTCTTTCCTTTTTGTCCAAAGAAAGCAATGGAGTGCAAGGCAGAAAAAATCTGTTTGATACCAATTATGAAACTTCACTTAAGGATGAATTCTTTGATACCAATGCAAAACATGAATAAATAAGATCACATTAAAGCTCAAGTATAAGTGAACCAACAAGTCAAGCAATAAATAAATGCCTATTAATGTTTTGTCATGAGATTCGTAAATTATGTCTAGGATTTTCATTTGGAGTAAAATATTTTTCAAGATTCAGCTTAATACCAATTAATTATTAAAAATCATGATAGGATCAGACCATGTAGAGTATAATTGAATAAAAAGTAAAATAGAAATGATTTTTCTAAAGCAAATCAAATAACTAGAACAACAAAATAATTTCACGTTTAATATTTCAATAATGTTTTCTCTTATTCAATTCAAAATTATTTCTTCCTATATTTTTCATAATGAATGCTAGAAAACTTGACTTTCTTAACTCTCCCCCATGCCAGAAGATTAACTTTTCTTAATTCTCCTATTTCTTTCAAATCAAGCATATTTAATTAATTTAAATAAGCAACCATTTCTTCCTCTTTGTTTTGCAAGCAAAATACATATTGAGTCAAACAAATAATATCAAACAAATTGAATTTCCATAAAAAATGAAATTTTCATTGATTAGTCAATGGTGATTACAAAGATAAAATCATGAAGGCATACAAAATGTATGAGAGCTAAATCCTATATAGATGTCAAAAATAGATTGAAAGGGCCACTAAAGCTGTGGAAAGGAATCCTACCATCTTAAGCAAGTATATGTCAGGATAATCCTAAGGTGTAGGTCTAGGTTAGGTAGAACGAGAGGGTAGTCTAATATCTCCAAATGATTGGGCCCGGTAGCCATCCTCACTCGCTGCAGTGAGTGCCTGAATCAATCTTCCTGACTCATTTTTAACCAATGATAATGCCTCCATCTGATCTTATCACGTCTGGTGTGCCTCTGATATGTACCTCTAAAGTTCTGTACAGACTGACGCTACGATCTTGATGGAGAGTCTCTCAACAAATGCATCCTCATCCAGTCTATCAGGTAATCATAAGCTAGTATCTGGATGGTTGGTTTGTGAAAGTGAAGCTGTCTCTATTTGTACATATTGTTCTGCTGGCTCCTTATCTTGATATATACTGATGTAGGCTCTGCTGTAGGAGTCTCATTATCATCTGCTATAGCATGGGAGCTGATATCCTTGATACCCTCAATCATCATCTCGATCTAATACGAATCTTAAATATACAGTTGCTTGAGATAATCCGAGGTGCTCCTATCGGTCTGTATATGTGTAGCGTGCGTCCAATGCTATTAACATTCATCTAAATTTGCACACCTTTCACTTAGGAAATTAGACTTCTTCTTCCTTTGGGTGAAATGCTTTTGGGGTGTCATTGGAGAACAAGGACCATAAGATTAGAATAGAAATGGAGAGGAAAGGTCCGATTTTAATGGGAGAGGGGTTTGAAAGGAATTACAGCTCCAGAAAATTGACAATGGAATGAAAGAGCTTTGGGATATTTTAAAATAGGAGAACTAATCCCAAAAAAAGGATTCGACTCCTGCTAAATCAAGAGTCAGCTCCTGAAGAGAGATCGACTCCAGTAAAATTGGAAGTCGGCTCCTCGAAGTAGAAAATAGTTCAAGCAGTTTTTGATGTCAAATCGATGATAAAGAAAGATATTTAAGTCAAATTGGGGGATCAAGAATTAATCATTCATGGGGACAAGATTATCAAGTCAAGGGACTCATGTAAAAGAAAATCTAGATATAGGCTTTATGAGTTTTGGTTGAACTATGAAATTTCAAATCCTTAGGAATAAGCTAATATGCAATGTAATTCAACACATCAAGTACTTGATTGTTATGATCGAATGTCTTATCTTCAAGTACTTTATTTCATGCAAAATTTTGAGAAAATTCTAAGCATCTTATGGGGAAGTGCCAAAAATTAGTTTTTCTTATAGGTTTAGCAATTAAAACATTCATACCCAGTTAAGCAACTTTTAATTTAAGTTCTTCAATTGTAAAATCGATATGGAGAGGCTTGAAATATCATGCTAAATTTCAAGATAAAACTGTTTCATTTATTATATGATATATAGAGGAGAGCATATTAAAAAAAAAATCAAAATATTTAAATTATTACAAGCATCAAAATCAATCATACTTATCAAAATATAAAAGGAATCATCATATGTATATTAATAAATCATTAAAGTCAATATAATCAATAAAACAATTATTGATGGTGTAATGTAAGAAAGATATAAAGTTTACCAAGCATCATCACCCATCCTAGTTCATTTCTAAGGCATCCTTCTACAATAGTTTTCTCTTTTCATTCCATTGGATCCTTGGAGTACCTGCAAAATCATTTCATAATTTTTGGTACCCAAGCTTTTTTGGGTCCATAGGAGTTAGTGCTCAGGTTTCTTTTGGAACCCAAATTTGTTTAATTAAAGTTAGGCCAATTCTTTTAAAATTACATTCTGAAATTCTGTAACCAACCTTGTTACATTTGAAGCATTTAATAAGATAATTTTCAGTTGAGGCTCTTGTTAACATATTTTTAGTGTGTTGCTATTTTCTCAAAGGATTGAAACTAGTTTCTGCTTTATTGAAAATAGCTTTATTTTTATCATTTACCATAGATTGAAGATTTTGAAAGCTAAGGATAAATTTTCAGTTATGGATTTCAAAATCTCAATCTTTCTTAATTTTTCATTTTCTTTCAAAAGTTCTTTCTTTTGTTTTAGAAGATTTTCATTTTTTTTTAGGAAGAATTTCAAATTTTTATATTCTGTTTTTAGCTCAATATTTTTTTTAGCTAAAGAACTTTTAGATTTTGAAAGGATTTCTTTTTCTTTAACTAAGGATTTTTTAGATTTAACTATATTCTCTTTTTTCTTAGTTAGAGTTTCAATTTGTTGTAAGAAATCTTCCTTTTCTTTGGTCATGTTTTCCATATTTTTCAATAGATCTTCTTTTTAACTTAAATTTTATTTTTCTCTTCATCTAAAGATAAGTTAGATTTTTAAGATCTTTGTTTTGTGGCCTTACCTTTTTATGTTCATCTATTATATCATTGAAGGCTTCATATAATTCTTCAAAAGTAAAATTGAAAGACTTATTAATGTTTACCTCATCATCATTTGCTATGAGGCAAGAATTTATAGCATTCTTCCGCTTTCTCATTTAGCTTTTCTTTATCTAGCTCTCCCTTAATTATTATTTTCTCTCCTTTGTTTCTTCTTCTTTTTCTTCTTTTCATCCTCATGAGCCATGAGGCATAGGTTGGGGTGAGCTTCCTTTTCTTCTTGGGAGCTTGATTCTTTTATTTGATTTACTTCCTCATAAGTTCTTTCCAATTTCTCCCATACATATTTTGCTAAAATATTTGAAGAAATTGCATTAAATACATTTAAGTCCAAGGAGCAATAAAGCATATTCATGGCTTTAGCATTTAGGTGCATTGATTTTTTATCAACAAATGATGCATTGTGTGTGTGACGTCCATTGACAATAATCTTCCATAGATTATGGTCATGTGCCAAAATGAATATTTTCATCCTAGCTTTCCAATAGGTAAAGTTTGAGCTATTAAAAAGTGGGGGTCTATCTATGGAATAGCTTTCACTAAAAAGAGATTCCATTTTGGATTGCCAAGATCTTTAGCTCTTGATCTTTAGGTCAACAATTAATAATAGAGCACCTGCTCTGATACCACTTGTTGCCCAGAGATAGCAACCCAAGAGGGGGGTGAATTGGGTTTATAAAATTTTTGCCCAAATTTTAATTCTAAACATATATGTGCTTTACTTAAATTAATTCAACTTGATATGATTTTGTAGTGTATGCAGCGGAAGCAAATGTGTATGAAAGTATGCAAGAATTATGGCTAAGCTAAATAAGTAGTAATACAAATAAAGCAAGAAGTAAAGACAAGTAAAGCAAAAAAGTGAAGAATACAATCACAAACACTCAAAGTTTATAGTGGTTCGGAGCCACCCGCTTCTATGTCCGCTCAAGCTTCCCTTGGGATTTTTACTATAATCTTTCCTTGATTATATTGTGTTTGTTTTTCCGGGCTTACAAATAAAATTCAGTTGGTTTTCTGAGCTCACTAATCAAAACCAAACATCGTTATTTTTTTAGGCTCACTAACAATCCAGTTGGTTTTCAATGGGAGGACTAACCATAACCTTTACAACGTCCAATTGTGGGCTTGGACCGGTCTAATCCTCAAGTTTCTTTTCTCCAAAGAAACTTGTAAAGAAACAAAAATACAAGTATAAGTTTCAGCACAAAACAATCTTTGAAGCTTGAAGAAGTTGCTGTTGAATTGCTCAAATGATGCTTCAACTTCTCTTCTTGATGCTTGAGAGGATATGGAAGATGATGGAGATGGATCCTCTTGAAAGTCCTCTAATTTTGAAGGTTGGTTCCTCTCTATTTTCTCTCTTTTCAATGATATTCAATATTTTCTCCAAAAAATGATAATTTCTCTTTCAAATCCTCTTGACTTGTTTTCGAATTGAATCTCTAGCCTTTTATACCTTTAATTAATGCCGGAGGATGAGTAGTAGCCGTTTGTAGTCGCTGGAGACAATTTGGGTAGCATTAATTGCACCAAGACGGAGAAAAAAATAGCCGTTACAGGATTTTCCGTCGCAGGGGGCGACCCATGGGTTGGGCAAGAAAATTGGTTTCTGTTCTGCACTCAAGACCTGCGGAGGATGACCCAGGGGTCGCCTCTTTTCCATGGGATGACCTACTGGTCGCCTCTTTTTTGCGTGCCACTTCCAATTTTGCGTGCCAGCGTGCCAAATCAAAAAGGGTTGACCTTGAGGTCGCCCCCTTTTGCCCAAACTGCCATTTCTTCATTTTTAAGCTTCCAAATAGTTGGAGAATGTCTCCAAATAAATTGTTGTCATCTTGAAAGATCTTGAGGCTTCCAAAAAACTTCAATTTTACTTCCAACTTAAGGAATTTGTTATTTTGACCATCTCCAACAATTTCTTTCAATACAAAATTTCTTGATACTCTTGAAATAACTTTTCAAAACATCTCCAAGAAAAGAATTCATTAATACCCCTCTCAATTGTTTTGTGCTCATCAAAATCAATCCTAAGGACAACAAAGGGCAGGCAAACAACGATGATTTTTGTGAGAAAAATCTAAGGGATTGAGGCCTTTAAATAGACCTCTATGGGGAAGAATTAGAGTTCAATTACATCTTGATTTCCTAGTGGATTTAGGACTTTGATCGGAAGAGAACTTTTTCGGGAGTTCTTCTGCATGTTTCCCAGTTTCCACCGAATTTCCGGCACATGCAATGTCGGTGCTGGCAATGTATGTATGTATGTATGTGTTGGGTTGGTTTAAAAATTTCAGTATTACATTCTTTCCCCGACGAAATTTCTTACCTGTGTTTTCGAAGAGCTGTGGATATTTTTATTTCATCTCATCCTCCAGTTCCCATGTAGCTTCTTTTTCTGTGCGATGACTCCATTGCACTTTGACATAAGGAATAATATGGTCTCTCAGCACTTGATCTTTACGATTTACCATCTGCACTGGATGTTCTTTGTAGGATAGATCCTTCTGAATGTGCAAAGTCTCAAGTTCCATGACATGATTTGGGTCTGGCATATACTTCATCAACATAGAAACATGGAAAACAATGTGCACTCCAGCAAGTGAAGGCGGTAAGGCAATTTGATAGGCTACCTTACCAATTCTTTTCAAAATCTCAAATGGTCCAATATTTCGGGGATTCAGTTTGCCCCGAATACCAAATCTCTTGACTCCTTTCGAAGGAGATATTTGAACAAACACATGTTCCCCAACTTGGAACTCTAACTCTCGTCTTCGGACATTTGTATAACTCTTTTGCCTACTTTGGCTGCTTGAAGTCATTCTTTGATTAACTGAGTTTTTTGGACTGCTTGCTGTACAAGTTTAGGTCACAATAATCTTCACTTACCAATATCATCCCAGTGAATTGGTGACCGGCATCTTCTACGGTATAATGCTTTGTAAGGTGCCATTCGAACACTAGCTTGATAACTATTATTATAAGCAAACTCAATCAAAGGTAGGTGCTCATCCCATGAACCTTTCATATCAAAAATATAGGCTCTCAGTATATCTTCTAAGATCTGGATAGTTCTCTCTGACTGGCCATCAAACCGTGGATGAAATGCTATACTGAAATTCAATTCAGTATCTAAGGCTTTATGCAAGCTCTTCTAAAACTGCAATATGAATCTAGTGTCTCGATTTGATACAATAGTCATAGGGATTCCATGTAGTCTCACAATTTCCTTTATATATAATCTTGCTAGCTTTTCCAAATTGAAACCAACTCTGATAGGTAAGAAGTGTGCAGACTTTGTTAATATATCTACAACTACCCAAACTGTATCATTACCACCAGGAGTCTTGGGTAACCTAGATACAAAATCTGTAGTGATATTTTCCCACTTCCATATTGGAATATCAAGCCTTGACCTGTTGGCACACCAAGCATTGAGCCACGAATTGAGCAATTTCTCTTTTCATATTATTCCACCAATGCATTTTCTTCAAGTCTCTATATATCTTTGTACCACTAGGATGAACTATGTATCCTATCTGATGAGCTTCTTGAAGAATTTTCTGTATAAGTTTTGAATCCATAGGTACGCAAATTCTGCTTTGGAATCTCAGAGCCATCATCATAAATCCTGAATTCAGATTGATCATTTGATTCCACTAATTCTTTTACCTTCAATAATTGCGGATCATTACTCAAGCAGTTTTAATCCTTCCTATGAGTATTGGCTGAATTCTCGTATTTGCTAGTTGTACCTCTGAATCATGCAGTCAAATTTCTTACTCAAGTTTTCTCATATCTTCCAAAATTTGCCATTGATTTGTGATTAGGACCGCCAAGTTTATCACGAACTTTCTGCCCAAGGCGTCGGCGACTATGTTGGCCTTATCATAATCGTCCAATAATTCTAATCATCTTCTGTCTCATATTTAATTCCTTTTGAGTGAAGATATATTTCCAACTCTTATGATTAGCGAACACTTCACACCTTACTCCATAAAGATAATGTCTCCAAATTTTAAGAGCAAAGACCACTGTTGCTAATTCCAAATCATGCGTAGGATAATTCTGCTCATAGGGTTTCGACTGTCTGGAAGCATAAGTCACCACTTTATCATGTTGTATCAGTACACATCCAAGACCCTTTCTAGAAGCATTACTATAGATCGTGAATTCTTCATTGTTTGAGGCTACGGTGAGAGTAGGTGCAGAAACTAATCTTCTCTTTAACTCTTGGAAACTTTGCTCACAATCCTCAGTCCATTCAAACTTGACTCCATTTTGAGTTATATGAGTCAAGGGTATCGCTATACTAGAAAATTCTTCCACAAATCTCGTGTAGTAGCCTGCCATTCCCAGAAAGCTGCGTATTTCATATATATTTGTTGGCCTATTCCACTGTACCACAGCCTTTATCTTCTTTGGATCCATGGAGATTCCATCTTTAGATACAATGTGTCCCAAAAATGCTACTTTATCCAACCAAAATTCATACTTCTTCAATTTAGCATAGAGTTTCTCATTTCTTAAGATCTACAATATACATCTTAAATGTTCCTCATGCTCCACTATATTTTTAGAGTAGACCAATATATCATCAATGAATGCCACCACAAATCGATCTAGAAAGGACTTGAACACTATGTTCATTAAATCCATAAAGGCATTGCTAAGAATTCATAATGTCCATAACGGGTTTGGAAGGCTGTTTTAGATATATCCTCTACTTTGATTTTCAACTAATGGTACCCTGTCCGAAGATCAATCTTAGAGAAAACTTGAGCACCTTGCAATTGATCAAACAAATCTTCTATTCGAGGTGAAGGGTATTTATTCCCTATAGTGATTTTATTCAATTCCCTATAATTAATGCGAAGTCTCATGCTTCTGCCTTTCTTTTTCATGAATAACGCTGGAGCTCCCCAAGGTGACACTATAGGTCGAATAAAACCTTTGTCCAATAATTCTTGCAGTTGTGCTTTTAATTCTTTCAACTTAGTAAGGGCCATCTGATAGGTAGCTTTGAAAATCATACTTGAACCTGGTACTAGACCAATGGCAAACTTAATTTCTTTATATGGTGGCAACCCAGGAAGATCCTCAGGAAATACATCTGGAAATTCCTTTACTACAGGGATATCTTCCAATTTCGGTTCCTCCTGTTGAGTATCCATTACTGTAGCTAAGTACCCTCTACATCCCTTTGTCATCATTCATTTGGCTTGCAAGGCCGAGATTATATGTAGAGGAGTAACTCTTGTACTTTCCATAAAACTAAAATCTGGTTCACTAGGGATTTTGAAATTCACATACTTTTTATGGTAGTCAATTAAGGCATGATAAGCGGCAAGCCAATCCATCCCTAGTATCACATCGAAATCCTGCGTATCTAATACTATTAAATTAGCAAGCAACTCTTTATTCCTTATTTTGACTTTACGGGATTTGCATATCGTGTGAGTATTCATCATACCTCCTCCTGGTGTCTCGATACATAATTCAGTTCTCATAGGTTAACATAACATACTATGTTTCTTAACAAAAGTAGTGGATATAAATGAATGTATGACACCAAAATCAAATAAAACATAAGCATAAATATCGGATACTGAAACAGTACCTGTCACCATTGCATTGGAAGCTTGTGTATCTTGTTGGGTAAGTGCATAAACTCTTCCCTAGGTTCTAGGTTTTTGACCTCCATCCTTGTTTTGTCCATCGTAAGTTCTCTGTGCAAATTGATTTCCAATCCTTTGCGGACAGTTAGTAATCTTATGATCTATTTGACCACGGTTAAAGCAGGCACCCATAATCCAATGACAATCCTTGTCAGCATGATTTCGGCCGCATCTAGAGTATTGCTCACCATCAATCTGAGTCTTATTATCTGCTATTCCTTTAATTGAACCTCTGGTGTTCTTACTATTCTTCTCCTATATATTAGTAGATTTCGCTCTCTTCTTTGACTCCTCTCTTTCTACACGTTCTTCATTGATCTCTCTTTCAATCATCAGTGCTCTGTTTACCATATCAGCATAAGTAGTCAACTCATATGGTACCACTTATGAATTTATGAACTCGTTCTCGCTCACCATCTACTAATCTTGGAGCAAATTTAGTCAGCTCTATAAATTTTACTTCATATTCAGTCATACTCATATTCCTTTATTTTAGATAAATAGACTCATGCTCTTTCGGGTTCTTATGCTTTGAGGAAAATACTGGTCACAGAATGCGATCCAGAATCTCTCTCAGGTGAGTTGTTCTCCATCTTCTTCATATTTGCGCTCTAATCGCTGCCACCAGTTGAACACTACACCTTGTAGTAAATAGGTTGCATATCGAATCTTTTCATCATCATCGTGGCACTTCTGGATGGCAAATGCTTTCTCCATCTCCATCATCCAATTGTCGTCTTCCAAAGGTTTAGTAGTCTCTTTGAACCATGCAACCATGTTGCGTCAGTGAAGCATGTTAAATCATCTAATGCTCTAAATTCAATCATACACTATTTATTTGTTTAATTTTAGATATGTTCATTTTCTTTATGTTAGTTGGTCCATATGTGACTTTGATTTCACATCACTTGGCTGCTAAATGTTGCCCATCAAGTCTTTTGCAGTGTTACTTTGACACTGGATATGAGTACTAAATATCCAGGTGTTTTGATGAATTTGACATGGGAACCTTAAACCTCAAAAGCATAGACATGGAGACATCGGCATTATATATTGAGATGGACAAGAATCTAGTTGATTGGATTTCTTGTTAGATTCAACCAATCTTGATTAGACAATGGGGGCTTGATATGGATGTGATTTGCTCTCTAAATGGTTTACATACCAAAAATCACGAGTTGGAGATGTCTAGCAAATGCATCAAGTAGTTAAAACTCAAAAGACAATGTATTGTTTCATATTGTGAAAACTGTCCATTTTTGAGTACTCAATGCATAGGCTAAGACCCTCCAGATAGAGAGAGAGAGAGAGAGAGAGAGAGAGAGAGAGATTGGACTAGGCTACACATAAGAGTGTAGTCAAGCCTAGATCCAGTCACCTTTGCTACCATACGATATGCATGCATCTTGAGGCATTTGAACTAGCTGTTAACAGCCACACATGGTCCGTTGCATAAAAAGGAAAAAAGAGGCATTAATTAGTGAGATGGGACATGCTGTTCACACCAGCACCCATTCCTTGGCATGCGCCCCACCCACCCTCTCCGCCGCCCCACCCCCCCCCCCCCTCTTTCCCCATTTGGGATAAACACTAACACAAAATAATAAACACTTAGTTTGCGAGAATAAACATAAACATTATAGAAATAAAAAGAAAAATATATGGCCCTCCGTCAAGTGAGATTGCCTCATGGTAAACAACAATGGAGGTGGATAAATAGGAAGTTTGGAGGAGTAAACACTAAGTGCTCGAAAATAAACACTAACCTCCTAGAAGTATCCAAGATAAACACCAACCTCCAGACAATAAACACCTAGTTTATGGAAATAAACACAAATGTTGCAAAAATAAACAGAAAAGGATCTGGCCTAGGGTGGGGGAGAGAGTTGGTGGCGCATCACATCTCATCCCATTAAAGATGAGTATGGTACCTGTTGTGGAGCAGAGCTGGAATGGCCTCGGCCAATTTAGGATCGGCCGCTGACCTACCCCAATAGATCGTCTGAGTGGAGCCATGCGATATTTTGATCACGGTTAACTGTAGGTCGTCTTAGGCTAACTTACTGAAGATCACCTCCTGGCGAAATGAGGTAAGCCTTCATACCCCGTCCTCATCGAACTCAGGTCGGCCGTCGAGCTACATGAAGAGGCTTATAGCTCGTCAACGACCGACCTGCAACCGTCTTTGCTGAAGCTGCATCCTCTACGAATCTGGAAACTCGGATAAAAGAAGATTCTTTCACGACTCCGTCGCCCAAAAAGGGAAGAAATCTTCTGAATTAATCCAGGGCGACAAACTCGGAAAGTCGTTAGAGTCCGAAACGGATACGGCTCTAACTCCTCCCCTATAAATAAAGGGGCTCTGGGACTCTTCAGGTACGTCATCCAATTTGATGCTTTTTTCCCTCATTGTTCTTCAATCTCCTAACTTGAGCGTCGGAGGGTCTTCACCGGAGAACACTCCGGTGGGGACTTTATTGCAGGTTAACGGGTGAAGCTCTAGCAAAGCTCGTCCTCGGCCTCATATTCCTTGGTGGCCGAGCTACTCCATCCTCGTCAGCCGACCCCAAGTCGGAAGATCCAGGAGCAACAGTACCTATGATTGAGAGGAGGAAAAAGGCATTAGTGTTGTCCTATCCTAGTAATGCTCTGCCTTTTTTTTCACTTGTTTTGATGTAATGATGGAGGGACTGCTGTTAACGGCTGTCTTCCAGGTT
Source organism: Cocos nucifera (assembly GCA_006176705.1). NCBI lineage: Eukaryota > Viridiplantae > Streptophyta > Magnoliopsida > Arecales > Arecaceae > Cocos > Cocos nucifera. The sequence goes on along the minus strand of QRFJ01002105.1, from coordinate 158,710 downwards.
TCAAGATCCATGCCGATCAAACATCGGTGGACGTGACTAGATCCGGGCTTAGCTATACTCGAGTGTAGTTGATTGATCCATCCATCCATGCCATTTTTCATGATTCATATTATTAAAAAAGACTGGATCACATATTTTGGTGGTTTTAACTTGTACATCATGTGGACACGAAAATGGATAGTTTTAATTGTGCTAGTGTGCTAAAATGCATGATAAAGCCTTTAACTTGAGAATCCACCTTATTGATCTTACGGATGTTAAAATATGTATAGATCGAAAAACATTAGATTTTGATACTTGGGTCATAGCAAATCGTGGTCTCAATCATTTTAACAATTTATTTTTTTTGTATCCACTTGACGGACAGGTTGGGGACCACCAAAACATGTGATTTTTTTTTCTAGGTATGCTTAGTGGCATAAATCATGATCAATAGTGTGGATCTTGAGAGGACAGGAGTGGATAACTTCTCTTGGGAGGTATAGATACCCTCTCCTCTCGAGAAGAGCACAATCCACCTCTCATATATATATATATATACACACACATACATATGTATACATGTACATACATGTATGTATGTATATCTATACACACATACATATGTATACATGTACATACATGTACGTACATGTCCGGTTCGCTTGCAGTGGCCCTTTGCAGCCATCGGAGGGTGGCGGAAGCCGTCGCGGTTTGGTTCGCCTGATAGGGCTGCTGCGACAAGCAAGAAAGAGAGAGAGAGGGGAGGAGACCACCGGATATGGGAGGATGGGATGGCGGAGAGGCCGCTGGAGGACTCTGAGTGGCCACTGGGCAGTGGAAGCAGCGTGGATGGCATTGCGGTCGTTGAACAGGGGCCGTCGCCCCTGTTCACACTTACCCTTTTTTAAAAACGAAGAATAACAGTGAAGGCGGCTAATGGTTTGCCGGCTTCACTGTTAAAATGATTTTTTTAAAAAAATTAAAATCAGTGAAGCCGATAATCAAATTGTTGGCTTCATTTTTTATTTTTTTTTTTAAAAAAATTATTAAATATTGAAGCCGGCAAACCATTTGTTGGCTTCACTTAAGTCTTTTTTTTAAAACAAAAACCCGTGAAACAGGGGAGTCACCCCTGTTTCACGCCCGCGGCGCCGTGCGCGTGGACTATGCCGTCCGGCGGGCCCTCCGACTCCTTCCGCTCCCTCTTTTTCTTTCTTCCTTTCTCTCTCTCTCTCTATTTCTCTCTCTTTTTCTCTGTTCCTTCTCCCGGTTCGGGTCCTTTTCTTGTTTCGGTTCACGTCGGTCTGATCTGGTATGGAACCGTATCGGACTGTGCCGCTGGCCGGCCGTACCGGAATTAAAAACCTTGGTGTATGTATAGCTTATAAGGTGCTGTTATAATCAATGCTTGCAGCATTGGTAACCGACTATGTACCGAGTGTCCATGTGGTACATACGTCATTACTGACACTTGGTGTAGGGACATATGAGGTCTTGGTACCCAGCTGGTGCTGGTATGGTGCGGTCTTCTCTATATTAGGCAGTATGATTTGGTACAGAACCATGGTTATAACGCACATAAAGTATAGACAAAGGAGTTTATAGCCAGCACAAAACAATCCCAATTGCAAGCCCAAAATCTAAACTCTCGGATGTACTCTAAAACACTTCAAATGTTCATATATAAAAGTCTTATATTTCGGGGAACCCTTGCCTATGTATCAAGTAGTCCTGAAATCAACATATTATATTGTTCCATGAGCCCATGTAATTTGGAGGACTCAATGCATACGCAAGATGTTTTGAAAACCCATGTACAAGAGGTTTTGTTTTAGATGTAAAATCCCTCTTGACACTCCATGCGTGGACACCCATTTACATACATGTATGTTTGTGTGCGCGTGTGCGCGCTTGTGTGTGATGCTACAGTCTGTACACAGCATAGTAATATTGCTGTTCTAATGGCATAATAGCTGACACCTAAAGTCTAGAACTAAGAATAAATATAAGCAGTAAAAAAGTTAAATCAAGGTGGGTTTAAAACAAAAAGTAACATTGTTTCTTTTCAGTTGTTTGGTAATGGGAGTCGTTTGAACTGTTCTCCAAGTTGGTCATCTATGATCCACGCCACTCACATTCTTTGAGCTTAGCTTCAGCAACATAAAAGATTATAATAATAAATCTGCTGGGAATAAATAGAAGAAGTTTCATCTTGGATGATGAAATCTTTCTTCATTATTTACTTGAATGTATTTTCAAGAGTTTGTAGGGAAACCTTTATTCTGTGATCATTTTTGAGCATAAAGGATACTCTTTGACTGAAGTATATTTTATCTTTTTTGGGACTTCCTTACTAAACTTATAAATTCTATTATGCTTTTTCCACACAATACTTCTTGTTCTAGGTTCCAGATTCAAGTGAAGAGAGTCTTGCAGCTGTTGCAGGAATGTTTAGCAGTAAAGCTAAAGGTACCATCCATAATTTTTCAGATTTGTTACTAATTTAAATTGCTTAATCACACATAATTTACTATAACTGTAGACAATCAGATTCAAAAGAAAGTGCTGACTTCAAAATAGTTTTCTCATTTAGTGCTTATAGAATGTCTTTGTGCAAGTTAATTATTTAGGGTTGATAAATCTTTGTGTATTTGACTGGTTGACTAGTTGATATTGATTAACCTATTCCAATTTCCAAGCTATATACTGCCATTCCTTCCACAAAAAAATAAAGGAAAGAAAAGTTATATTGGGTGCCACATAGTATGATAGAAGTTCTTGTTGTCTTGTTTACAAAGATTGCATTGAATTTGGTTGTGTCATGTAATGAAAGAACGCATAATTTTTTGTCCTTGTGCTAATAATAGGAACACACTAGCATGACAAATATGCAACTTTGCAAGGTTTGTCGACTTGGAACCTGACCCTGTGCTGGCTGGTTGGCGGTATGAGTCAGTACGCCCCTATATTGGATTGTACCGTTCTCGAATTGACATGGAAATTAGGGAGAATTGGGGAGGAGAAAAGAGAGAGAGAGAGGGGGAGGGAGGGAAGGAAAGGGAGGCTAGCGGAGACACTGGCCGTGGCCACTAGAGTGTTGTTGAGGCCTTCGGGGCTCCGTGGTCCTTCGCGAGTGGAGATTAGAGAGAGAGATAGAGAGGGAGAGGGAGAGAAATGGAGGGAGGGGAAGGCGGCGGGAAAGCCGCTGTGGCCGTCAGATGGCTAAAATCGACCCCGCGGACGCCACGGGTTCAAAATAGGAGCCATCCGCCCCTATTCATTACGTTCTTTTTTTTCTTTTAACACGATGCACAGTGAAGCCGGCAATGGGTTTGAATTCATGGCATCCGCAGGGTCGATTTTGGCCATTCGACGGCCACGGGCCATCCGGTAGCTTCCCCGCCATCATCTCCTCCCTCCATTTCTCTTTCCCCCCTCTCTCTCATCTCCTTTAGTGAAGGACTATGGAGCCCCAAAGGCCTCGGCGGCCCTTCAGCAATCTCGCCAGGCCTTTCCCTCTCCTTCCCTCCCCTCTTCTCTCTCTCTCTCTCTCCCTCTCTCTTTCACTCTTTTCTTCTCTCTTGCTCCGTTTTTGCCGGCATTCCGAATCGAATGCTTGAACCGTACTAGTTGGCTGCCGGTATAGTTCGGCATACCCCGAATTATTCGGTTTTGGGTGGTTCAGCATCCATGCAGCTCTGTAAAAAACATAGACGCAAGTGCTAAATGACATAGGACAACCTAAAGAGGTAGACCAAGGAAGGTGGAACTATCCTGAATTGCCCAGTTCAGGGCATATTGAGTTGTATTGGTGGCAGACCAGGATGGTTTTGATAATAGAATTGAGAAATTGGCAAATGGTGAGAGAGGGTGAAGGAAAGAGATGAAAAAAGAGAGGGAGGGGGAGAGAGAGAGAGGGAGGGAGGAAGAGAGGGAGAGGGTAGTGGTGAGTGGTGGCCGTCGGAATAGGACCCGGGGGGGCTTTAAAAGCCCTCTCTCCTCGTGAATTGGAAAAGGGTGGAGCCCCTTTTTCCTTTCGAAATAGGGGCTTCAACCCTTTTTTGTATTTTTTTTGATTTTTTAGTAAAGTGGGCAGCTGCTACCAATTTCACTAAAAAAATTTCAACAAAAGAAAATAATAAGTAAAGTTGGCCGTGGTTGCCACTTCACTTAAAAATAAAAAAAATAAAAAAAAAGGGGAAAAGAGGCAGAAGCCCCTGTTCTGACGCATGAAGGAGAGAGGGCTTCGAAATCCCTCTCTCCCCTCTCCCTTGTCTTGCTATTGCCCTCTCCCTATCTCTCTCTCTCCCCCTCTCGCTTTATCTCTTTTCTTCTCTTTCTTTCTCCCTCCCTGCCCCCACCGCCCCCCCTCCCATTCTCTTCCCTCCCCCCACCGCCCCCCCGTCCCATTCCTCCCTCCCTTACTCCCCCCTCCCTTTGTTCAGTTCACGCCTGATGGCATGGCATGGAGGCGTACCATACTGTATTGTTGGCCGACCATTATGAGCATTAGTTCTGGTACTGCGGGCCTTGGGATAGACTGTATATGCTGTCTAATGATCTTATGCACAAATGTTTGAGCAAAAACTAAAAGTGATGTTCAAAAACTTTCCACTTAAAGATCCTAGTAGGCAATGCGATCTATTGCTAAAATGATGCTTTAGATGAGCAGAGCAGAGATCAGATATAGATTATTTTAAGCAAATCAACCATGATTTTACTGATATAAAATAAATACAAGAACAAAATTGAAGAAGCTATTTATGAGATGTGATTGTTCATCATCCAATGCCATCCTCTATGTATTAAGAAGCTCCAATTCCAGTCAGCAGTGACACACAATGACCTCCCTTAATCAGTGATTTGGAGATCTCTTACTAATCTATTGGTGGAGACTCAAGAGGTGAATAAAGGCTTCACACTACTTCAAGGAGTCAAACCAGTCCCTAATTCTAGGATTTGGATGTGTTTTGGATGGATGAAAGGGTTGAGATTTAGACTGAGATTGAAGGAGAGTGAAAAATGGTTAAGGATTTAGTGTAGAATAACTAGCTATAAGGTTTTGATTGTTTATTGGCTAAGGTTTAGATCTTTGTAGCAAAGATGGTGAAAACAGCTCAAAATGAAAAATAAATGGGATAGAGAAGTAGAAGACAAGGAGAGAAGAAAGAGACAAAAAACTGTAGAATCACTCTACAGGACCTCACATCCAACTTCACATCACACGAAGTAAATTCACATGAAGAAATCTAACCCCATTCATCAAAATCACATGAAAATTCTGGGTGGCTGCCACTATTTGTAAGTAACTTAAAATTGGCTTATGGCAAAAATGCTGCTCCGCTAAAATAAAATTACAAGCTAGCCTTCATGCCCAGGTAACCTATTGACCAATTAAGGTGGCTTGTAGAGCAGGTAGCTTAATGTACAATTAAAGTAGCTTGAAACTCTAGTATCTTTATGGCTAGATGAGGCAACATGATAACAAAGTAAGCTTAAAATTAAAGAGTACTTGGCTCTCAAGCGACATAATTGTAAAATCCAAAAAATGTGAAGAAAATAATAAAAATTAGATAGGCCTAATTAATCACTCAAACAATAAGATTGAGGCCCCAAGGGACTTTAAGGCATTTAAGTTTAGTCTTCATTGTCCATGGGAGCTCCCAACCAGTTGTGCAGATATTCATTTCCAATCAATAAATATCTATTTTGATTTCATTGAGATTTGAAGCATTACCTGCATTTGAGTGTTACTCCATCGAGACACCCGTATCCTGTGCCAAGTTTTTGAGTTTTTAATTTGACATAAAATGATGCTCCTATTAGAGAACAGAAAATGCATGTTAAATTGTCCGAAACTAGTGATACTCCTGCACTCTGGAAAAAGAAAAATGTTTCAATAATGTCGAGATTTCTTTTGCTCAATGCAGTGTTTCAATGACATAGAAGTTCCAAAACTTCTATGTCCACCCTTTATTCATTTGAATTTACTGATGGCTGTATATGCACTTCTGGGTGTTCTTTCTGACTACATTGTGCTTTTCAGGCAGCAGTCAAGTGCATTCTCATAGGTTACATCTTAGATTACAAGGTTATTAGCAGTGATAATTACTTCGTTAATTATTTTGAGCCTTAGACTTATGTCTTGTTTAGGATTACCCTTTTATTTTTTTCTCAACTCGAGATCTCATTATCACAAGTCCTGCTAATCTCAAACCTTAATCGAGTGTTGAAGCTCTATTTATACTAATCTTTGTGAATCCATTGAGCCTATGTACTTCCAATCTTTAAATTAATTTCAACCATCCAAGTCATTGAAATTCATTAGGTCTGCATGTTCAAGAATCAAATCCTAGACTCTCATCTCCGTGTTCTCTTCATTTCTTTATGTTTGTGCTCTTTGTAGTGTAATCTATGGTGAAACTGTATGCAATTAAACTTTTCCTCTTACTCTATCCTTCATAGCATAATTACTACCTTCTGATCTTTCAAGTAGTATCTCCTTGCTTTTGGATAGTTAACATGGTTATGAACCCATTGCAGGTCATAAGAAAACCTTACCGTTGTGCTTCTTGGGAGCATTCAGATTTCTGATGATGGATAATTTTGCAAAACAGATTTTTGCACTTCATGTTCTGTCCTATCAATAATAATTGAACTATATATTTCTGAAAAAATAAGTATTTCCTTAAATTCCATTATCATGGTTTCTTCAATTTTTTTTAAAAAATTCTTTTCCATGTTTAAAAGACTCATAAGATTTAGAGTATGAGACATGTTATCAGACTAGTTAATGCCGATGCTAAGTAGAATGCCTGCAGGAATTGAATGGAGCATGGATAATGATGCATCAAATGCTGCCGTTGTGGTTGCAAGTGAAGCCCATGCTATCACATTGGCAGTTGAGGGTCTTCTGGGTGTTGTGTTTAGTGTTGCTGCTTTGACTGATGAAGCTGTGGATGTTGGTGAGGTGAGGCCAGACTGTTTTCCTTCTTGAGAAGGTAGTGGTCTAATGTACCATTGACCAATTGGCTAATTTATTGCCCCATATGCAGCTTGAGTCCCCCAGATTTGATTCTGATCCACCAGCAGAATGCACTGGGAAAACAGCCCTTCTCTGCATATCTATTGTTAACTCAACATGGTTGACCATCCTTGATGCTTTATCTCTTATCCTAACAAGGTAGGAGGCATGTATCACCTGAAGTCTTTTTTGTCATGCCATATTCTACCTTTTTTTCCTATAATGTGACATATAACTGTTTTTGTAAGGTCACAAGGGGAAGCCATAATATTGGAAATATTGAAAGGATATCAAGCATTTACTCAGGTGATCATATTTTTGAGTCATATCAAGTTCTTAAGAATTAGGGTGCATGTACAAAAGCTTGCCATTTGCATCACATTCATGATATATCTTTTTTCTGGGTATGTTATTTTCTATAAGAAGTTCCATGAGTTCTAAAGAGCATTGGCATATCCATTAGAATATGGATTGGTTGTATAATCATCTTATTAAGCATGTCAAATCTTCTTGTTAGAGAACTTAACCTTTATTTTTGCTGTCTATCACCCTTGGATATACTTCAATATAGGTGATTATCTGTAAGTTCACTATTTCAGGCCTGTGGAGTTCTTCGTGCTGTAGAACCATTGAACTCTTTTCTTGCTTCTCTATGCAAATTTACAATTAACATTCCAAATGAATGGGAGAAAAGGAGGTATATCATCATAAAGCTAGCTGGTTCTACTAATATAGATGAGATCTTATTTGAATAAAGTGGAAAATGTTGCTGGCACTTTATGTATTTATTGATTATAAATACTTGCAAATTATGCAAGATTTTTGCAGTCAGTTCATATTTTCATATCTTGCTTCTAGCATTAGCTTGGTTGTATAATAAGCTTTGCGCATTCAGCCACTTATGCTTTATCATTATCTTTTATGTTGTTGCTTTACCTCTTCAGTCAGAATTTCCCAAGGACGTGCAGAACTAGACCTTGTCATAATGTAGACTTGAGATGAAGAGAAATTATGTTTTCATCAATGGTGCAGTCAAGGTTTGCCATACCGCCCCATACTGTTTGGTATAGGGCATACTGTACTATATGGGTATTGCCATACCACCCCATACCGACACTACCATATTCTACTGTATCGCGTATCGACACTGTAATAGGATAGTACCAATATGGGGTCCGGTAGTGAGATGGCGAACCATGGGTGTAGTGTTATCTGATGGTGCAAAAATTTCTATTCATGTTGCAAAGCTGTTTTATTTTGATGTCTTTGAGATTTAGGTATGGTGCATGGTGTTGCCTTGTCCCTAGGAGGGGGAAAGCGAACAAGGTTGGGGACTGGGCAGAATGTATGCAGAAGGGAAAAAGGGCATTCTAGTGTTTGAGGCTCTTGCCATGGTAGGGTCCGGGGATGATCAAATGTATGCAACCGTACCCGGTGTGTGGCAAGTTTCGAACCCATGACACCTAGGTTATAATGGAGCAACCGTACCCAAGGTGTGCCTTCAATTTTCAGAGGAAAAGAAAGAAAAATTGAAAATCCTGAGCTAAAAGGATGGATAAAGCAAGGCGGGGGAAGAAGGATATAAGGGCCATGGGTACAAGAGGGGAAGGGTTAGCACCCATCATTGCTCCCAAGAGAGATGAGATCCATGCTCGCTCCCTTGTAAGGTAGGTATAAGGTGCTAATAATAAACACCATTTCGTCTCCCAATCCATCTTAATCTTGGTGCCATGGATTTAGGATTGGATGGTGATGTCTCCATACCTTTGGAGGGTAGGGATCAATGGGCTTTGGCCCTATCCACCCATCTCAGGGTTGAATTGAATGTAAACCAAAAAAAAAAGTGAAAAATAAAAGCAAGTAAATCTAATCAACTAAGTTACAGACCTAAGCTACTAGTAGGGGAAAAACATTAGATTTATCAGAAGATATCCATTAACATGGATTATTTAAATTTTGAGTAGAAGTAAAGCAAAAAGAAACAAAATCAACATGAATTCTCATCAATTCAAATTCATTGGTGTAGATCTCCTTTGGAGGAGGCCTCTCGAGGGGAACCCCATCCCTTGCTCCTTGCCTCTTGTATAGCCCTTTTCTTGCTAGATCTTTAGTAGATTCGATTTATCCTCAAGAGAAAGTCTAGTTCTAATAGTATTTGGGGTGGACTCAAGGATTCTAATGCCAGCTCTAAGAGAGAGAATAATAGTTGAAGAACTCTATTTTGGTAGAGTTTCTCCTAATTTTCTAATTTTCTTTAAAACCTATGCTAAGAAGAGAAAGGAAAGAAGAAAGAAAGGGATCCAAAAGGCTCCCTATTTCTCCCCAGGGTTTTTTTATTTTTTTGGGGTTGGGGTGGTGGGGTGGGGGGGGGTGGTATTATATTTGTAGGGGAATAGAATGAAGGGCTAGTGATGAGGATTTTAGAGTGTTCCAGTAATCCAAGGGTTCTTGTTATGGCAAATGTCTTGTGGGGATGGGCTATGTTTGGTTCCCATGGATTGCTGTCATGGATGAAAACACAAATTCCAATTCAAGGGCCTTTTTTTGAAAAAAAAAAAGAAGAAAAACTCAGAGGAGAAAGGTAGCTGGATTAGTGAGTCATGAAATTGGGTCAGCTTTTGGACTGCAAAAAATGGCTGTGTATTGAAGTAGATGATTAGTAATTTTGTGTGTTCAATTGAAAGGGCTGGAAATGTCTGGTTGAGCTAAAATTTTATGGAGACAAAGATGACATGTAGGAAGTGCATTGAGCAAATTTTGACCAAGTCTGACCATGTTTGACCAATGGCCAAAGCAGGTTGTCCAGGATAAGGAAATTTAGTGTTGAATTTGGTCAAATAAGGAGAAATGATGAATGGTAAAGGTGGGAACATATGGTTGGAGACCAATAAGAATGCTTGAATCAAGGATTGTGAGGTAGAAAAGTATGTGGAAGGTGGAAAAAGTGACGAAAAGAAGCTTTGACCAGGCTACGGTAAGTGATTTTATGATTAGACCTTTAGCAAGTAAGGTTGGACATAAAGGGGAATGCTCGGGCAGAGTCCTATTTTTGTTAGTTATATGCATTTTTACTTTCTAGCAAGGTTTTAAAACTTGTTTTCGGTTTAGGACCTGTAGGTAAACTTTTGGTTTTGAAAATTTTGGCAGTTTGGGCTGTTCCACTCCAAGTTTCGAGGTTTCAATCAAGTCAAGGAAACAAATAAAAAGAGAAAATCAAGAAAGATAATTTCACTTTATTTATTGTATTTTGAATTAACTTTCGGTAGTTTCAGGTTGAAACTGACATTACTAAATTGTTTCAAAGCTTAATGCATTAGATATATTATAATTTTCTCTATTTAATTATCCTCCATTTTTCTCTAATTCTTATAATTTTCCTACACTGCTCTAGTTTTTATGAATTTTCACATTTTTTCACATTTTTTACATTTAACTAAACTTTTCTTTGAGAAGATTTTATTATTTTATTTTAATTGCTTATCTAATCAAGAAAAAACTTTAAGCATATTTTTTTATATTACATTTGAAAAAAATAAAAAAAAGAAGAGACAAATCTAAATAAAAATCCATTTTCTTTCACTATTCTATGTTAGTAAAAAATCTCATTT
>QRFJ01002105.1:33096-143096 GCA_006176705.1 Cocos nucifera | reverse complement strand
CTTTAAATCTCCAAGATATGCACTTATTATATAAAATTCCGGATGCACCTCTTTACTTTATCCAACCATCTCAAATTTTATTGCATATATCTTCATCTATTTTGCTATTGTCTTGCATAATAGATCCTAAATGATTAAATCAATCACTCTGTGCTATCCCTTGTACACCAATCTTAATTGGGGTCATATCTTCATCTCCGTTCTCCCTTAATTGACATTTCCATGTGCTCTATCTTTGTTCTACTAAATTTTAAGCCCTTATCATCTAATAGTTTCCTCCACAAGTCCAATTTAGCATTTGATTTAGTTCTATTTTCATTTATCAACTCCATATTGTGTGCAAGTAACATACACTACAGTACATCTTCCTGAATATTAGCAGCAAGTTCATCCATAAATAGTATGAAAAGATGTACTATGTAGGCTTAGTGTTGATCCATAGCAACTCCTAGGACTCTTATGATTAATACTTAAATTTAAAATATTTTTGGTATGCATTCTCAGGCTCTTAGTTGTATTGTATGTTAAAAATTAGTTAGTAGAAGTTTTACCACATAACCATACTTGTAAAGATGTAATATATTCATCCATTTCCATATCTTTTGCTTAGCTATAATTAGGAAGCGTAATCTTCTTATATCTAGGGGCGGAGCCATGCATGGGTTTGGCATGTCCATGGTTCCCCTTAGAATCTTGAAGTCCCATATAGTATTAGTATGTGTTCCCTCTTATAACTTCTTGTTTTTATAAATACTAGAAAAGTTCCCCCTCCACTCTCTCTAATTTCCTTTCTTATAAATACTATAAGAGGTGCCCGAAGTTCCATATAAGTTCATACAAAATCCATATATTGTGAGATAGGGAGAGGTGAATTGGTTTGGGCAGATCAAAGTGGTGTGGGTTGGATTTTAAGTCAGGAAGAAGTGATAATTAAGAGAGGAGGAGAAAAGATTCACGTATTGGTTCATTCCATTGTATCTTATCATTTTGATGAGAGGACAATACCTAGGATGCCCATGGGACACTGGTCCACTCTTGAATCGGGACATCTCAACTATCATGTATTATTGACTGAGATGGACCAAGATGCTTGTGTATCGACGCATGGGATGGCTTGGCATCCTAGGACAATTTATTTTCCTCTTCATTCTTGTTGTTAATGGTCATTCTGGACCAAATCATGAACCGGGATTTCAATCCTTGGAGAGGAATACTTTCCAAAAGGAAAAAGAGATGGAGGAGGAATGGGAGGGAAAGGTGGAAGCAGTTAAAGTAATGGGAGCAATTATTGAGGGATGGTGAGGAAGAGTATGGAGATCTAGGAACATAAATATGTTCTATATTTCTCACTCTCTCATGCTTATATTTCCTAATAAACAAAAAGGGTCTTTTCTGACCTTTGTATATGGTTACCTTGATGTTGGATTTGAGTAATCTCTTTTGAATGTTCTGTAAAAGAATAAAAAAAAGAGATTCATATACTAGTAAGTTGTAACACATGGTTCTTCCCCACTTGGATTTCGAGAAGTTAAAATGCTTGCACCTAATAAAGCATGAGCTTTGAAAACTTTTAACTTCCCATAACACAGATATAAGTTTGAAATCCAAAAAGCATATGATCTTTTGGGTGGTGTTTCTTTAAGCTATGCATTTTACATGCTTCATCAAAGAAGATTGATATAATTATTGAGATCTGGAGGGTGGGGAATTGAGAATGAAATATAAAATGAGTCTCTTGTATTATTAAAACAATAAAAAAAGCTAGCATGAAATTATTTTGTTATAAATTAACTTATGGTTGTTGTTGACTTTAGTATTTGATAAATCCCAATAAGACTATGTTAATATTCCTTTACAAATGTCAACAACTTCAATATATTATGTTGTTTACCTTATTTATTAACAACATTTTATATTTATTTTTGGTGTACTTCTGTCATTCGTTGCAAATGTATTATGTTTGTCCCCAAGTAAAAATCCTGGCTCCACTCTTGCTTGTATCATTATATAATATTTACAATATGGATGATGCGAAGCTTCACCTGTAACCAGGGCCATTCTCATATCTTATATTAACTTTCATCAGTGCTTTACCATCTCCTGGGAAGAAGCCAGAACAGTTACCTGATCAGCACGATAATGTTGTATTGACCCCAAAGAATGTGCAGGTAGCATGTCTAGACTTTTGTATTGCTTGTTTCTTTCTGGTTCTTTGGCAAGTTTTCTTGCAGGTGAAGTTATTTCTTCCAAGTTTTGCAGTCTGAAGCATTAATTGACTCTTTCGTTGCTCCACTTCAGGCATTGAGGACACTCTTCAATGTGGCACACCGGTTACACAATGTTCTGGGCCCTTCTTGGGTGTTGGTATGCTTATGTATTTACTGTATGAGAATGAAACAGATTCCTGGTGTCTGTAACTATTGACTTCAATTTGTAGGTCTTGGAGACATTAGCAGCTCTTGATCGAGCCATCCATTCTCCACATGCTTCTACACAGGTTAGATTGAGAATTGGAAATCAATATTTCTCTCAAATAATTCATCATCCCTGTTGGCAGTTGTAAAAGAAGAGACAGATGAAGACATCTAGTCTCTCGATCCCTATGTTATAGTGATGGTAAACCCTGATTTCTTATTGGTGAAAGTCCTGTGATTGTGGAATCATAGCTTCTCCCAAGAGACTCCAACTCCACCCTTCTGCCTGTCCTTAGTGCATTCGAACCATTTTAGATATCACAACATAAATATTATGCGACCAAACATGCTATCATTCTTTTTTCCTTGTGCTCAATAGTGGATATATAATATTATGGTTTGACTTTATGGACCTAAAGGGGTGGCCTGTGCACGAGGCTCCTGCCATTTTAGGGTTTGGGGATGGTCGATGTATGCAGCCTTACCTTGCGTGCGGAAAGGCTGTTTCCGTATTTTGGACCCGTGACCTTTAGGTCACAAAGGCTGCATCCTTGTTTGACTTTATGGATCTAGTTAGTGCAGAAGTAGGTTCCATTTTTTTTCCATTGTCAAAAGCAAGCACCATCAGAAGTTTTTCTTTTTCTTTTTCTTTTTTTTAAAGTTTTAACATGTTCTGTGTATGTAGGAAGTTTCAACTTCTGTTTCAAGGTTGTCAAGAGACACATCTGGGCAGTATAGCGACTTTCACATCTTATCTTCTTTAGATACTCAGGTTAGCAGAAAAATGGGGGCATTTCTCTGGCACGTCCTTATTTTCTCTCTGACTTGCGTTCTGATTCAATTCTCTGTGTTTTGCAAGTTGTTTGAAAGCTCTTCATTGATGCACATTTCTTCAGTAAAGTCACTTTTATCTGCACTACGTCAGTTGTCAAGTCAATACATATCTGGAAATTCCCAAACATCAAGTCAGCATAATGGAACTGTTGCATTTTCAGTGAAGCGTATGATGTCCATACTTGTGAATAATCTGCACAGTAAGTAATTTTCTTTTGAAGCATCTGATCCTATTCTGCTGGATACCTTTTTGATATTTCTTTCTCACAGCTGACATATTTTAACTAATCTTCGCGCTAGCTGTGACTGAGATTCCCTTTTGGGTTTTGCAAGACTTTTCAGTTAAATACCCATTGCATTTTGGATACTGACCTGATCAACTTATTCCAACTATTTTTCTTAAGGATCTCACAGATGATATAAATTTTGGATTCTATAGCATTGGTGAGAATTCAACTACCTAATTTTGTGCAATAGAATGTTCATAGTCGACAAAAATCCTTTATAGATGATATCTTTGCCTTTACTCAACATATTAACAGAACGGGCTTTCAGCAAGGTGCACCTTCATTAGTCATTTTTGGGATTTCAAAAGTTTGAAACTGGTCGACATTATGTACAGTTCGGGCATAATGTTGTTGGGTGATACATTAGGTTATATGTTTATGCTTTAGATGTTGCTAAATAGGTAAAATGGATACAATTTTATTGCATCCGTTTTCAGTAAAGATGAATAGGTCCAACATCTGACTCTGGTATGAAACCATGGATCTGGGTCAACCTGATCCTCTTTCTAATTGACACTATTATCTTTTCTTCATTTTTTCAAAGAACTGGATTATTTGTTATATTTGCTTTTGTGTGTGTATTTATGTGTTGCATGATTGTTAAAATGATTATTTATAAATGCTCTTTAGTTGCTTGAGATACAAGTCACCTTAAAATGACTAAATTGTTAGAAATATTATGCATAATTTTAAGACAAGGCATTTTGTATGTAGTCAAAGTTAAAAAATGTGAACCATTAAAACTGATGATTTGTTACTTAAAGTTAAAATCATTTCTCAACCAGAATGAGGCTTAACATTATTATTGGTTATAGAAGTAGAATGAATTAGATAACTAACAAATGAAGGAATTGATGCTGGACAAAAACATAAGACTTGCAAGAGTTTTATTTGCAGTCTTCATCGATGAAAGGGATACGTAAAAGGAGAACTCTTTGAGATTGAAGGGGAAAACAAGAAAAAACCTTGGAGGATCGACTTTCGGTTTCTAAGGAGAAAGAAATACAGGTATAGAGAAACAATTAAAGATAGAGTAGTTATTGGTTAAATCAAGATAGAAAATAGAGAGTTGGAGCATCCCATAAGGTTGAGTTGTTGATGGAAGGATGCCTTGCTTCAATGATCAGGCAATCAAAATGCTTTTCATATCATGTGTTAATAGATTCTAGATTGGAGTAGATGGGGCAAAAGCTCTTTTCTCTCCCTTCTTCGCATACTTCTTTTTACCTACATGCAACTAGGGTTTATCGGATCATCTTGAAATGGGCGGTTCAGGCTGTACCGCACCAAATCGGCTAGGAACTGGAACTACTCATCTAGTTGGGATGGTTTGGCCTTCAAAACCTCTCGAGGCCCACTTGACCCCTTAGTGGCTTTGCGCTCTCTCTCTTTCTCACACACACACACACCCCTTCAGCTATGAATTGGAGCTTCAAAGCCCCATTATGGTCTCACTGATGGCTTGATTGGTACTTGACATCGGCGTTATCACCATCAATCATTGCTGACGTGGATGCCCTCGTCGATGCCCTCACCGATGCCGATGTCCTTACCAATGCCGACGTCCTCATCGATGTTTGTGCCATCGATCGACACTGATGCCGTCAATCGATGTTGTGTACTCATCTTTTCTTCTCCCTTTTTCTTTCTCCCTTCTGTCTTCTTTCCCTATCCTCGGCTCTCCATCTATTATTGGGGTTAGGGTTTCTGTCCCCTCCCCATTTGTAAAGTGCAGTGTAGGGTTTGCAGTGCTACTTTTGAAAATTTTTTCGAAAATAGCAAAGATGCAGCGGAAGAAGTAATTAATCTAATTAATTATCTGCTGATCATATCAAAATATTAAATCCTACACTAAGGATCTAAATATAATATAAATGCATTCATATAGATCTGAAAATTAAAACTATGCAGCAAACTATTTACTACATTAATGTGTTCAGAACACAATACCTTTTTCACGTATAGTCGATCGCCGCGATCTGATCGTCATCAAGGTCCGCTGGTCACGATGTAGCCACACAGATGCCTGGCCTCCACGGATCGTCCACATGAGGCTCCTGATCCTGATCGGCTCTCCGCGAGTGCTAGCTCGACATCGGAGTCTTTCAGGGGCTGTTTTGATCGAATGACTTCGATCTTCGTCTACAGGCTTCATGGATGCTCTGGGTTGCTGGTAGACGTAGTAGAGAGGCAGAGGAGGTTCTCTCTGAAGTTTCGTGGGCTTTGGACGCTCGTAGCTCATGCAATGGCTTCTCGAAACCTATGCAATGGCTTCTCGAAACCTAGGTCGAATACCTAGGACTACACTCACCCTAAAAACCTTGCATCCCTTTCTCCTTTGGTTTTCTCTCTCTCGGAGATGATTGAAGCCTCTTCCCACGCACCAAATGAATCTCACGGAAGTCCTCTCTTCAGAATAGGTGTTGGCACACATCCCAAAAACCTCCCCTCTTAATAGTTGCACATAGAACAACTTCTATGCATGTGGGGAACGAAAAACTAGTTTGAACGCTAGTTTGAATTCAAAACTCTTTTTAATTCAAACTTCATCCAAGCCAATTCAAACTTATTTGGGACGTGTGAAGGAGTTGTGCGCCCACTCTTCAGCATAGAAAAGTCCATGAGAAACCCCTTTCACGTGGAGATAATAGGTGCACAAAAGTTTAGGTGGCGCAGGGATATGATATGGTTGTTGCTGATCCAAATTCAAACTCTTTTTGAATTTGGATGGCAACTAACCATAACTTATTCCTTGAGGACGTGGAAAGACCAGTCAAAACCTCTTATGTGCATGGGAAAAAGGGTACGAGAGAATTTAAATGGGGCGTGGGGTTAAATGGGGCGCATGAGAAGACCAGTCAAATTAGTCTTTGAATTCTAAACTTCAACCAACTGAACCAACCCAATCAAAATTGGTTAGGTCCAATTAGACTAAATTAAACCCAACACATTTAGGCTTAATTAGGCTCAATTAGATCCCAATAAAATCAGAAATTGATCAAGCCCAACCTCTGATCAAATCAGGATTCAGAACTCGGCAATTAGGTCAACTTGTGACCTAATTGGGCCAAACCCAACTAAATCCAATTCAATTGGACTTGAACCAAAAATAATTACTCAATCAAATTGAGTTAATTAGTGATCAAATAACTAATAAAATTGCTCAGAAAATTAGAGTCCAAATTCAGTGGGTATCCGGACAACAGTTCCATCAAAATGAAACCCTGATCGAAAAGTCCCAAACCAATGGGACTCTTGACCTCGGTGCCCGAAATAAGTGGAACTTATGATCATAGAGTCCAGACTCTCAATTACAGAGTCCCAGATAGATAGGACTTAAAGTCCCAACCCAGTAGGACTCTTGATCGAAGAGTCCCAGTCCAGTGACTCTTGACCACAGAGTTCTAGTTCGATGGGACTCTTCAACAGACATCAGATCTGGTAGGAACCTCTAGTGTGTGTGACTATGCAGGTTCGAATCTAAGTCGGTAGCACAGGAACCACTTTCTGTACTAATCGATGTGACCATCTAGCAATGATACTCGACGTCTGGATAGGTTGAATAGTCGTAATCGCAACATTCAGAATCTATGCGAATATGGTTACTGAATAATTCATCCCTATGACCTCTGTGCATAGGATGACTTTAGGGTTTGACTGTCAACCTTAGAAGATACATCCAAATTGTGTCTCAAAGCAATTAGTCCTGTGACCCTTCACAAGGACTACCCTGGTCAAGGCTTTGCTAAATTGAAACACCATTTAACACAACTCCTGAATCCAGGAGTGGTCAATTCCATCTTGATACATGCACCGACTCAAGTACTTGACTGTACTCAGAAATCTTCCGTCACTAAATTAGAAATTCAGTAAGTCCGGCACCAAAGCACAGTGAGTTGCTTGAAAGTCACCGTGGTGATCTCAGGTTAGAGGGACACTTATACCTGTATTCTATCGGAGCTAATCTTGATAGGAGAAGCTCCGAAGTTGGTCACGTTCAGTGCAGATGTATCCATACATCTCACTTGCATGCCATACTAGTGTCTCAACACTCGGTTGTGAGGAGAATCAACCTATATGGCATACAACGATCTATACTCGATAAACGTTGGTCGTCCTTAGTAACAACGTATCATTTGGTCGTGAACAATTTAAGGACTAAACGACAAATTCTTCTATCAAATTGAGATAGTCTTAAGGACTCCATTACAACACATGAGTTCATTAGAAGATAACAGAATTTGTGATGAAAAATGCCAAAATAATTCTTATTAATTTATAATTCATATACAATTACAAAAGTATGGTCCAACCATCAAAATGCTTACGATTGGCTTTGGGACACATTCCTAACAATCTCCCACTTGGACTAAAGCCAATTGTAGTATCTAATACCTATCTTTGATTTGAAGTCGTTGAACTTCTTCACCACAATAGCTTTAATGAATGGGTCGGCCTTGTTTTTCTTTTCGTCGATCTTCTAAAGGTCGATGTCATCTCGATCCACGATCTCTCAGAAAAGATGGTAGCGGCACAGAATATGCTTCGTCCACTGGTGTGCCTTCGGTTTCTTCGTTTGAGCAATGGCTCTAGAGCTATCACAATAGAGCAGAACTGGACCATCAAGGGAGGATGCTACTCTCAGCTCGATAATGAATTTTCTCAGCCACACCGCTTCTTTGGCAGCATCTGATGCAGCGACATACTCTGCCTCGCAAATTGAATCGGCCATAGTGTGCTGCCTGGAACTCTTCCAGCAGACGGCTCTACCATTAAGGGTGAATATATATCCTGACACACTTTTGCTATCATCATGGTCAGACTGAAAATTGGAGTTTGTGAACCCACAAGTTTCAAATCCGATTCATCATATACAAGCCACTGGTCCTTAGTATTTCTTAAATACTTAAGGATGTTTTTAACAACCTTCCAGTGGTTCTCTCTTGGATCAAATTGGTATCTACTTATTACCCCTAGGGAGTATGCCTTATCTGGTTGCGTACATATCATGACATACATTATAGAATCCACTGCTGAAGTATATGGTATTCTACTTATACGCTCTCTTTCTAGAGGTGTTGTCGGACAATTTCTCTTTGAAAGAGATTCCATGGCCTATCGGTAGATAGCCTTTCTTGAAATTCTCTATGCTGAATCGTTTTGGCACAGTATCAATGTACGTAGATTGGGACAATCCAAGCAACCTTTTAGATCCATCTCTATAGATCTTCATCCCTAGGATGTAACAAACGTCTCTCAGATCTTTCATGGAGGACTATGATGACAGTCAGATCTTTATCCCTTGTAATGCAGGGACATCATTCCCAATTAAGAGAATGTTGTAATGTCATCCACATACAATATTAGGAATACTATTGTTGGTCCATTAGCCTGCTTGTATATGCAGGGCTCTTCGTTCTTAACGAAGCCATACGTTTTAATTATTCTATCAAATCGTATGTTCCAGTTCCGAGATGCCTGCTTCAGTCGATAAATGGACCTTTGAAGCCTACACACTTAGACTCATCTATGGACGTGAATCCTTCAGGCTGTATTATATGCATCTCTTCATCCAACTCTTCGTTTAGGAAAGCTATTTTCACATCCATCTGCCAGATTTCATAGTCCAGATGGGTAGCAATGGCAAGCATAATCCAAATGGATTTGAATATTGCCACAGGAGAGAACGTCTCATCATAGTCAATACCATAACGTTGACGATATCCCTTGGCAACCAAATGGACTTTATAGGTTTCTACCTTTCTGTCTGCGCTCTTTTTTCTTTTGAAGACCCACTTATACCCTATAGGTTTTACCCCTTCAGGTGGGTCAACCAATGTCCATACATCGTTGACTTTCATGGACTCCATTTCAGATTTCATGGCCTCAAGCCATTTCTCAGAGCCTGATCTCTGCACTGCATCCATGTAGGTGATCGGATCCTCATCGTTCTCATCGAGTTCGATAGGATCCCCATCCCGGATCAAGAAACTATAGTATCTATTCGGTTGACGTGGTACTCTACCAGATCGCCTTAAGGGTACATTTACAATGGGTTCTGGTTCTGATCTAATCAAATCCAACTCAGGTTCAACAACTTGTGTCTATTCTTCCACCTATCGAATTATATCAAGTTCGATCTTAGATGTATTAGTTTCTTCACCAAGGATTTTTTTCTAAAAAGTCTGCCTTAAGGCTGACAAACACTTTTTGCTCATCAGCAAGGTAGAAGTAATACCCTTTGATTTTTTTTGGGTAACCTATAAAACTACACTTATCAGACCTAGGTTTAAACTTGTTTGTCATCAAATGTTTGACATAAGCCAGATACCGCCAAACCCTAAGGTGTAAGAGCATTGGCTTACGCCCTGTCCATATCTCATATGGTGTTTTATTAATAGATTTACTCGGAACCCTATTTAGAATGTAACAAGCTGACTCGAGCACATATCCCCATAAGAAGATCGGTAAACCAGCAAATCCCATCATGTCCAATAGGGTCCGATTCTTCCTTTCAGACACACCATTATGTTGTGGTGTTCCAAGAGGGGTTCATTGGGAGAGAATCCCATTCTTTCTTAGATATGTCAGAAACTCATTAGAAAGGTACTCACCTCGATCAGATCGAAGAGTTTTAATACTCTTTACAGTTTGCTTCTCAATCTCATTTTGAAATAGTTTGAACATTTCAAACGACTCCGACTTATGTTTCATTAAATAGACGTTCCCATACCTCGATAGGTCGTCTGTGAAGGTTATGAAGTAGAAGTATCCACCTTTGGCACTTGAGCTCATGGGTCCACATATATCTGAATGTACTAGACTCAGGAGTTCAGTGGCTCGTTCATCTTTTCCAGTGAAAGGTGACTTAGTCATCTTACCAAAAAGACAGGACTCACTGATCGGAAGTGATTCACAATCACTAACCTCAAGAATTCCTTCTTGAGCTAACCTATTTATTCTGTTCTTGTTAATATGACCCAGCCTACAGTGCCAAAGGAAGACTTCAGACACCGCTAATTCTAGGATGTTTACCGAATGATTCAACCACGTTAACAGGCAGTTAATAAATAAATATCGTTATTCAATCATCCAATAAAGATTGTAACACCATTCAAAATGACATTACAAAATTTTTCTTTTATTGATATTTCATAACCATTCACGGCCAAAAGGCCTACAGAAATGACATTCAATAAGAAAGTTGGACAAAAATGACATTCATTAAGAATAACTTTATTTGAATTGATTACAAGGTTCATGATTTTTAAAGCTAGAATTAGAACTTATCATAAAGAACAGTTTGAAGATTACTTATGGGTGGACATTCAAATTATTTGCAAAAGTGTTTGACTTATTTCTTTTATCAATTTTACTTTAATTTTGTTTATAGTCCAATTTTATTTACTCTACTTCTTTTTGACATCAAGTTAGATATTAAGAGATTTTAAAATTCAAAAAGAAAAAGCCTTCCCCTTAATTTATTCCATATGTTTTCCTGTAAGAACAAGAGTTTATAACAAAATTTTCAATTTGCTTATATACAACAGTGTTTTCAACATATCATAATGGAATTTTAGCTAATTTACATAGGTTACATTTCACATCATTCAAATGATATCATCATATTTATATATACATATTTACATCCAAATGATATCATTCCACACAATAAATCATAACATCAAGTCATCAAAACATATAAGTGCTAAAGGTATCAAAAGCATTAATGAGAGTTAGGCCATCGAAACATACAAAATTCCTGGATACAACTATCCATGACCTAAGCAGCTAATAGTACCAATACCATAAGTTAGATCCAAAAAAAATATGACCAACCATGACTTGATCAACAACTCATAGAAACAACTAAGAGATACTAGATCATAACCTAATACAAAGATGACTACACTAGATCTAGTAGAAATCATGGTTAGAAGCATCTGAATCAGATGAGGAATAAGAGATGTGATGGAGTGTGTCAAATGACAAATGTATCAAATTTAGAAAATTGAATAAAAAATTTAGAAAATTGAATCAAATCAAATGAATTAACTCTCCTTTAAAAGCTTATCATTTAAATTTTTTTTTTTACAAAAAATTAGCTTAAACTCAAATATCAAAGGCTCTTCTTTTTTAATGAATATAATTCTTTAAACAGACTTTTAAGTTTTAAGAGGACTAGAGCTTTTCAAAGATTTGAATAGTGGAATCAAGCACAACATTTAATTCATTATTCATTTTTTTCTTTTTTTAAATAAATTTCAGTCAATTAAGCTCGAAAAAGATATATATCAAAAATGTATCGAGCAAAACAAAGATAGTATCAGAGCAAAAATTATTTTACAAAGATTTCTAAAAGCATATTAAAAATTTTATATTATAGTCATATTTTTAAATGAGTTTCAAAATTAGAAGTATGTATCAAAATTAATTTGTTTGGAGTGAGAATATATTTCAAATTAGTTTTAACTCTAATTAGTTATCAAAACTGATTTGGCAATCAAATCAATTGAATTTAAACTGAATAATCACATAAATGCTTAAGTTAAAAGGATTATAAAACAATCAAAGTTCATTGTCTTTAACTCAAATTAATTAGAATATTCAGTCAAGGCTAACTAGATAATATTTAACAAACAAACATCTTTCCCCTTATTTTTTAAGAGTAAATATCAGAAAATTCATCACATAATATTTTCTCCCCCTCTTTTTCATAATTATTGTTGGATAAATTTATCTTCCCCATTTTAAAAGAATACAACAAATTTAGAATGAATATCTTCTCCTTTTTTTAAAATTCTATTTATGAACAATATGGATTAAAAAACACATCTCCCCCTTTTTGAATAAAATAAATGCATTAAACAAAATTATTTTGAACTTCAAAGATTCAAGAGAGATGAAACATTTCAAAGATTAAAGATTTTAAATAGATCATTCAAAGCAAATTATAAGATATATTCAGTTTTTCGGGGTTCATCTCTTCTTTTCTTTTATTATTATATATATATATATACATTTTAAGATCAATAAAATACAAGACAAATATTAAGCTGTCTGATATCAATTGATTAAAAACTAAAGTCCTTTTTGAATATTTGATTTTAATAGCTTCTTTGAAATATTTTGCTTGACATCAATATCAAAAGACTTAAAAAAGAGTATTTTTCTTAAATTCATTTTTAAAAATTAATCAATCTGAACAAGGCATGAATATTCATCAATAATCCTCTTTTAAGATCAAAAATGATTTCTTGATACCAATTAATTTTCAAAAAAAATAAATGATATGATTAAAATGTGTAAAATACAAATAGTTGCTTAAAATGAATCAAATGATCAAAATCATTAGAATGCTCAAATAAATTCATGAGACAAATAAAGTATAATTGTTTATCCATGATTTTTCTTATTAAGTTCAAAAATAATTTTTCTTCTTGTAGTGAAGAAAAAGACAAGAAGGATGGATTATTTTTAACTTATAAAGCAATGAAATTAAGTCTCTAAGGATTGATCCAAAAATATTAGTAGAGGATAAGTTGGGATCAAAATAAGGATATTTAAGTAAAAGGATCTAGAATTCCCAATTCTCTCCTAATTTCATAAAATTTATCCTCACTTAAAGCCTTAATGAAAATATCAGCCAATTGTTTTTCAGTAGAAACATATTCAAGAATTATATCATTATTTTGAACATGTTCTCTTATGAAATGATGTCTAATTTCAATGTGTTTTGACTTAGAGTGTTGGATTGGATTCTTAGTTAGATTTATGGCACTAGTATTATCACATCTTATGGGAGTTTTGCTTAGTTTGATGCCAAAATTCTCAAGTTGTTGCTTAATCCACAAGATTTGTGCACAGCAACTTCCGACTGCAATATATTCGGCCTCGGCCGTGGACAATGCTACCTAATTTTGCTTTTTGCTAAACCAAGAGATTAAGTTAAATCCTAGAAATTGGCAAGTTCCACTAGTGCTTTTTCTGTCTAATCTACATCCAGCAAAGTTTGTATCTGAATATCCAATTAAATCGATTGATGAATTCTTAGAGTACCATAAACCTATGGATTGAGTCCCTTTTAGGTATTTAAATATTCTTTTTACAACATTTAAATGTGATTCTTTTGGATTAGATTGAAATCATGCACAAACAAATATTAAATATGATATCTTAGCAGTTAAATACAATAAAGAACCTATCATGCCTCTACAGACTTTTGTATTAACACTTTTACCTCCTTCATCCTTGTCAAGCTTACATGATGGACTCATGGGGGTACCAATGACTTTGGAGCTCTCCATCCCAAATTTTTTAAGTAGCTCTCTTGTGTACTTGCTTTGGGTGATGGAGATCTCTTCTTTTGTTTGTTTAATTTGAAGTCTGAGGAAGAACGTTAGTTCATCTATCTGCTCATCTCGAACTCCCCTTGCATGAGCTTAGCAAAATCTTGATATAAAGTTTCATTAGTAGATCCAAATATAATGTCATCAATATATATTTGTATTACTAAGATGTCATCATGATCTTTTTTAATGAAAAGGGTTGTATCTACATTTCCTCTTGAAAAATCATTATTAAGCAAAGAATTTACTTAATCTTTCATACAAAGTCTTAGGTGTTTGTTTTAAACCATATAATGCTTTGTTTAATTTGAAAACATGATTTAGAAAAGCATGATTTTCAAAATCGGATGGTTGTTCTACGTAAACTTCTTCAGC
Source organism: Cocos nucifera (assembly GCA_006176705.1). Classification (NCBI taxonomy): domain Eukaryota; kingdom Viridiplantae; phylum Streptophyta; class Magnoliopsida; order Arecales; family Arecaceae; genus Cocos; species Cocos nucifera. The sequence continues at coordinate 128,837 of QRFJ01002105.1, read as the reverse complement.
AATATATCCATTTAGAAAAGCACTTTTGACATCAATTTGAAATAACTTGAAATTCATAAAGCATGCATAAGCGAGTAAAAGTCTAATTACTTCTAGTCTAGCAATAGGTGCAAAGGTCTCATCAAAATCAATTCTCTCTTCTTGATTATAATCCTTTGCAACTAATCTTGCTTTATTCCTAATTACATTTCCATTTTCATCCAATTTATTCCTATATATCTATTTTGTTCCAATTATTGGATAATTTTTAGGTCTTGATACTAAGGTCCATACATTGTTTCTTTTGAATTGATTAAAGTTTCGCTTGCATTGCATTTATCCAATTATAATCTTTTTTCAGCTTCATCTATGATTTTAGGTTCAAAATGAGAAACAAAAGCAAAATAATTGTATGTATCTCTAAGTGAAGAGCGAGTTCTTACCCCATGTGTAGAATCACCAATAATTAGTTCTTGGGGTGATTGTGAACATATCTCCATTCTTTTGGAAGATTATTTGTACCTTGAGGTTGTTCTTGTTGTCCTTCACCCTCATTTTCTTGCTTGTCTTCATGATCCTCTTCATTTTGAATTGTTGAATCCTTTAGGATGATTTACTTCATCCCTTCTATAAGAGGATCTGCATTGTTAATACCCTCATTCTTCCTTGATGGAAGATCATCAGTCTCATCAAAGACAACATGTATTGACTCCTCTACTACTAAGGTTCTTTTGTTAAATACTCTAAAGCTTTACTAGAATAACCAAGAAAAATAGCTTCATTGGATTTTGCATCAAATTTTTCTAGTTTTTCTTTACCATTGTTCAAAATAAAATATCGACATTCAAAAACATGAAAATATGCAATGTTAGGTTTTCTTCCTTTCCAAAGCTCATAAGATATTTTCTTTAAAATTGGTCTGATTAGGGCACGGTTTAAGATGTAACATGCCGTATTAATTGCTTCCGTCCAAAAGTATCTTGGGAGGTTGCTTTCACATAGCATGGTACGGTCCATTTCTTCTAGAATCCTATTTTTCTTTCTACCATATTTTGTTGGGGTGTCTTAGGTGCTGAAAAATTATAGTTTATTCCTTTTTCATCATAAAATTTTTCAAAGTCTTGGTTTTCAAATTCGGTTCTATGATCACTTTGAATGCTTTGAATTGAAAATCTTTTTTTCATTTGTAACTTTTCGGTAAAACTTTGAGCAAACATGAAAAGTTTCATCTGTGTGCCAAAAAGAAAATCCATGTAAAACATGAGTAGTCATTGATAATTACAAAATCATAACGTTTTCCATCTAAGCTTGTTGTTCTTGTAGGACCAAATAAATCCATGTGCAATAGTTCCAATGTCCAATGACCTAGAAGTTGAAACAATGTTCTTAGATTTGAATGAAACTCTAGTTTGTTTACCTAGTTGGCATGCATCACAAATTTTATTATTTTCAAAGTTCAATTTTGGTAAAACGGTAACTAATTCCTTTTTGATAAGCTTAGAAAGTGAATGCATACTAATGTGTGCAAGCTTACGGTACCAAAGCCAACTAGTTTCATTAATTTTGGCATTCATAGCTACTAGATATTGCATGTTTATCATAGAAAGATCATTTAAATCTACCATATAAACATTACCATGTCCATGTCTAACAAACTTAATGCCATCATCATTAGGACTAGTTATAATGCATAATGAAAATTCAAAAATAACTTTGTAACTCATGTCACAAAGTTGACTAATGCTTAAGAGATTGTGTTTCAAACCATCTACTAATAAAATATTTTCAATATACTTGGAGGGAGTGATACCAATGTTATCTATACCGATAATCTTTCCTTTGCCATTGTCTTCAAAGGTGACCATTCCTCCACTTTTAGCATCAAGCGTGATGAATTGGGACTCATTACCGGTCATGTGTCTTGAGCATCCGCTATTAAGATACCATCTTCGATTTTCTCCTTTGGATGAAAGGCACACCTACATGCAAAATCAAGTCCTTACTCTAGTTACCCAAGTTTTCATGGGTCCTTTAAGGTTCGATAATGGTTCCTTTTGGAACCCATATTTTCTTTACATTTAAATTGTTAGAGAAACATGTATAAGATTTGTTTTCTAGTTTATCGCATTTAAAGCAACATTTGAAAATTTGTTGCTTTGTGAATCTACAAAAATATTTTTCAGAAATTTTTGTTTTCTTAGGAGGGTATAGCCTAGACCGGTCTTATCATGAACGACCTTTTGATTTTCAAAAATCATATGAAGTTTATTTGAACTTAAAGTAAAATTTTCAACTATCGGTTTTAGCTTGTCGATTTCATTTTTCAAATTTAGGTTCTCTTGAGTTAAGACTAGTTTTTTACTTAGGATAATTTCATTTTCTTTTAGCAAGACTTGATTCTTAAATTTTAGTTCCTTCTAATTTTTTTAAATCATCTACTAAATCATAGAAGGCTTCTTGAAGTTCTTCGAATGTAAATTCATTTGAGATTTCAGCATTTACCTCATTTTCATGTGCCATAAGGCACAAGTTGGTATGTTCATGAGCTTATTTCTCTTCGGAGCTTGAGTCGTCACTGTCACTCCATGTTGCCACCAGAGTCTTTTTCTTGTATTTCTTGAGAACCTTTTTAAGTTGAGGACATTCAGACCTAAAGTGCCTCGGCTTCTTACATTCATAGCAAATAAGGGGCTGCTCCCTATCCTTTTTCTTGCTATGCTCTGCTTTCGTAGGTGGCCTCTTCCTCATCCCTTGTTTTCTCTTAAAAAATCTCTTGAACTTCCTTGTGATGAAAGGCTATTTCTTTATCTTGTTCTTCATCTTCCGTTTCATCGGATTCCTCATCTTGTTGAGTGGTGGATTTGAGGGCTATTGTCTTCTTCTTATTAACATCTTCTTGATGTTGTTTCATGCTTAGCTCGTGCGTTATTAGTGATCCTAGAAGCTCCTCTAAGGATAAAACATTCAGATCTTTAGCTTCTTGGATTGTGGTCACTTTGGCCTCTCATGTCTTTAGCAAAGACCTAAGAATCTTCCTCACTAGGTCACTGTTAGAATAAGACTTCCAAAGATTTTTAAGATTATTTATAATGTCTGTAAATCTAGTAAACATTTCAGTTATTGACTCATCATATTCCATTTTAAAAAGTTCATATTTGTGCACAAGCATGTTAATTTTTGACTCCTTAACTTGATTATTGCCTTCATGAGTTACTTCTAACATATTCCATATTTTCTTAGCCAACATGGATGTTGAAATGCGATTAAATTCATTAGCATTTAAAGTACAATATAAAACATTCATGACTCTTGCATTGAGTTGAGCCATTTTCTTATCAACCTCATCTCATTCCTTTTGGGGTTTGGTTGATTCCACACTATCAATTATCTTAGTGGGTGTGTGTGGTCCATTAATTATGATACTCCACATATCATAGTCAAGTGTTTGTATGAATATTCTCATCTGAGCTTTCCAATAGGTATAGTTTGACCCATTGAAAAGTGGAGATCGATTTGCGGACTGCTCCTTTGCTAGAGAAATACGAACATGGGTTGTCATAGATCTTTGGCTCTTGATGGTTAAATCAAAGTAGGGCTAGAGCACCATGCTCTGATATCACTTGTTGCCCAGCTATACAATCCAAGAGGGGGGTGAATTGGGTTTTTAAAATTTTAAAGCTAATTTAAAGATATCAAGATTGAATAATGGTATGCAAGTTGTGTGTGTGAAGCAATTTAGGTTAGATAAAAATATAACAGATTAGAAAGCAAGAATTTAATAAACTAAGAAAAGAAAGACAGCAAGCATACTACAAACAATAAAGATTTATAGTGGTTCGGTGCTTCCCTTGCACGTACATCCACTCCCCAAGCTCCTACTTGGAAATTCAAAACCACTAAACGTATGCAACCAGAATACAACGTCGGTACCTCCGACCCTAGCTATCCCAAGCTAGCACACTTGTTTTACGGGTACAAGCCAATCTTATACACTTCGATTTAAGGTTCGGATCAACCCTCTCAAGTTTTGGAACCCTCCAAAACTTGAATCAAAATAATAAATCAGAGTATAAGAGTTAATGACAATCAATTACAAATTTAGCTTTCTTAATGAGCAAATAAAATCTTAAGAATACTTTTCACAATAATGGAGGATGCTTTTCTGATTTTCCTCAAGATTATTGGAGACTTGAATGAGCTCTTGAGAGGTTGGTGAACTTGATAATGAAAGCTTCTTTTCTTAAAGAGAACTTTTTGCTTAGGGCTGAATTGAATAATGAAATCTCTTATGTTTTTTCCCTTTTTATAGCCTTTTAAATCTTTAATGGGTGGAGGAGAGAATCCTGGGCAAGATTTGTAGCCGTTGGAGATCTTAAGGAAAGCATTAAAAGATGCCAAAATGGGATAAAACTAGATGTTGCAGAAGATTTTCGTCACAGAGGTCGACTCATGGGTCGGTCAACCTCTGACACAGAATTCAGATAATCGATTGTTCTATATGTTTGGCCTTCGGAATAGCAGAGGTCGACCCTGGGGTCGACCCTTGGCACAAAAACAGCATGCCAAACAGCCTGTTTCAGTAGACATAGACCTAGGGTTCAATTCTTTTGCTTCAAACTTGATTTTCTCCCAAAATATGCATCGAAAAATTATGGGACTACCTCCAAAAGATCAGAAATCTTCTATTCTTGCTCTTGAGGCTCTCAGATCAAAATTTGATAAAATTATGATTTTGCCTCTGAAATACAAAAAGTTTTTTTCCAAGCCAAATTTATTAGTAATCTCCTTAAATGCTTTGTAATCATCAAAATCAATTTTTGGAGCAACAATTATTATATCGGTATGCCTAGTACGAGGATTGGTTCAGTGAATCGACACTCAGTAGTCAGTATGCCTTGCGTATATTGTACTGGTATGGCAAACCTTAATCTTTGGTGCACCTAGGGTCAGTGTAGTATGTATCAATACTATTGGGGGAAAAATGGCTCCCACTGAAATCCTTGCAAGCTGGATATCACCGAGCCCCTGAAGGCACGATCTGGCATCTGATGCAATCTAGTCCGAGATGCGGCCAAACTTGCCCCAGGCTCTGATTGGTACCAAAAGGCTTATCACCGAGCTTGGTGCATTCTGACCTTTAATCTAAGCCTGGTGATAGCTTATTCTGAAATGACAGTGAGTTCTCATTAATGTCCGACCTTGAGTATTTGCCGAGCTTTCCGACTCCGACCTTCAGTTCAGGCTTGACAACAGCAATTTTGAAATAGCGGGTTCCATCAAGATCCAATCTTGAAGTGGCCGAACTTCTAGCTAATCTTCCTCAAACCAGTTGAAGTGATCTTACTGTAGTTCCAGCCAGGAGACTTGATGCTCGTTCGGCTATTAAGCTCGTCCAACCTCAAGGTCCAAAGCACAAGTCCAGCTTAGGTAACTGACTCCTAAACTCAGCCTATTCAACCTCAGATTCCATAGTGCAATTACAACCCATATAACAAGCTGTTAAGCTCGGTAGCCTCCGACCTCCAAGTATCAGTAATAGGAGTAGATATTTTGCCACTCGCACCATAACCATATTACAACTAGTCACTATCAGGTGGTTACGACCGTCCACTCACCCTCCGTAATAGAATTGGAACGGCCTGAATGGCCCACTGACAATCAGTTATAGCGGTCATTGTCAATCTATTACAGCTCTATCTATATATAGGACCCTCCAGATACGTCTTCTTCTTCTAATTATCTAACTCCTGAATACTCCATTTTTGTTGGCTAGATTTTTAACTTGATCGTTGGAGGGTCCATCCCTGAGCCACCCACCTCCGGCCAGGATTTTATTTTGTAGGTCTCATCGGCGAGATCTCGGGTGTCCACTTCAGTATCTCCAGTGATGATCCGATTTCTGCACCAACAAATACCACACTGAATCAGTAGTTGGTTGGCATGACTTGCGGTATCAGTTCGGCGAACCTTGTATGCAACACTTACTGTTGATGAGTGATGACTTGCATTGCTTGGATTAGGATTGATTTGATCATGCATCACTATAGGGTCCTTAAATGGAGGAATGGTGATGCAGGCGTTTTAGCATGAAGACACCTTGATTCGAAGAATCGGATCCGAAGGGTCAAGAAACTAAACTGACTGCACCAAATCCTATAGATATGACATTGTCATCCTAAAACGGCCATAATTTTCTCATCCGGTATCAGAATCGCTATTTTGACCACAATTCGGAAAGCTCTTTTCGAGCCGTAGGAGCTACAGCTGATTTTGGAACTTGATTCAACTGTTTTGATAGGTCAACGAGAGCTCGAAAAATCGTACATGAGTTGGTCTCTCTGTCTTTTCCTATTTTGATTAGGATTCTTAGTTTGAGTTCTTGTTTAAGTCTATTAGATTTTTTTTATTTAGAAATAAGGCCCTTTAAGCCAATGTTGTAGTTAGTTTATTTGAGTTATTGAATTAAAAATTTCAGAAATGCTCTCTTCTTCCCCTTTGCCGTTCTTCCCTTGTTTTGTGCATCTTTCCTTCTTCCCCAATGAAACGCCGCTCTACCGGCTGCGTCAGTTGGTATCAGAGCTTCGCGATTCCTTGGCGTTGATTCCTCCCTATAGTCCAGTTGGTGGGTGGTGGTCGCAATAATCAAACCTATGAATCAAGCGGCAAAAATCACGCAACGAGAATGGGACCTGATGATTGAGTACAAAGATTTGAGGAGACGATGGATTTGACCGCGCGTCTTGTCCAGTTGGAATATTGGGATGCAAGATCCGAGGCAGAACCAAAAGATCGCAGATCTGAAGGAGATGCTTCAGATTTCGAGAATCCCTTTCATTGGGGTATTTCTATCCGCCGACGTGAAGGTTGTGGCGATTCCTTCGAACAATCAACCCACTGGTTTGATTTCATCAGAGTAAATTTGCCTGAATATTCGGGTATTCTACAAATGGAGGTATTCCTCGATTAGCTCGATCAAATCAAGCGCATCTTCGAATATAAGGAAGTGCCTGATGACAAGAAGGTAAAGCTTGTTGCTTTAAAATTGACAAGTCGGGCTCCTGCGTGGTGGCAACAAGTGAAGAAAACCATAGAGCATAGAGGCAAGCCAAAGATATAGGATTGGGAGAAGATGAAGAAGGCATTGAGGAAGTAATTTTTGTCCTTCAATTATAAACAAATCCTATACTAGCGCCTGCAAAATCTTCAGCAAAGTCCGAGATCCGTATATGAATATATAGAAGAATACTACCAGCTGGTTGCGCTGAACGACCTGGCAAAGAGCAAGGATTAGATGGTCGCGGGATATCTTGGTGGCCTATGGCAGTAGATCTAGGATGCTTTGAGGTTTCTTTCCCTGTGGACGGTCAAAGAAGCCTACCACCATGCTGTGGTTGTGGAGTTGCTGCAATGAAGGCTTGTGCTGAGACCCGATCCTTCCCTACAAAGCAGCCATGGGTTGGAGAATCAAGGGAACATTTGACGTAACACAACTTCTACTCCTGTTCATAGCCCTGTTGATACGAGGCCCTCGAAACCAACCCCGGTTGGGACTTTTACTTTGCGGTTTTATAATTGCGGCGAGATCGGGCACACATAGAACAAGTGCAAGAAACATGTAGGACGACTTGGGAAGCAGTTGCTGATCGAGGAAGAAGAGCCTTCCAACGAGGATCAAGGGCCTATCTATATGATGGAGGCGAAGAAGAGGACGAATCCCTATTGTTTGGAGATAAAGAAGAGATCCTAGTTGTTCAAAAGAGCTGATGACGTAGACGTTAGAGTGGCCAGATACTTGGATTTGATGGACTGGGCCCAAAAGGGTGCGATCATACCAGCATTAATGCACCGGATCCCATTAGAATTCTGCAGTTAAGCATGCTTGGATGAGAGTAGGCTCTTTCGAACAACTAGGGTCTCTCCTTTATCTCCAAACAATAGGGATTCGTCCTCTTCTCTCTTCCCAGTGAACGCCGCGCTTAGGCTACGTCAAAATGTCATTAGGTAAGCCCTCAGATCAACTTTTGAATAAATGGTATCATGGTATTAGTAACATAATTAGGGCATAAATCTTCCCTTTTTTGCATAATTAAGCGGTCTTAATAATACTGAATGCTGCACAACCTCCAGGTGTAGATTGCATCAAACTCTCCCTTTCTTTGATCCTTTCTCTCTTCTAAATTCTGATCTCATTTCTTTTCTTCCCTTTTCTCACTTGTTCCTGATTAGCCTCTATTCCCATAACTTCTTGATCTCCAATTTGTTGGTGTCAATGGTGTGAGGAACATTGTGGCATTCACGGGAAGACTATCTTGTCTTTCATCATGTGTGGGAGTCATGTGAGTCTCACTAGAATGTTTTTATTTTTAAATTTTTGTTTCGTGGTTGAAACCAAGGTTCAAAACATCAAGGTTGGGGGGCATACCAATTGGGGGTGGTTATGGTAAGCACCATATGAGTGATCATGTCGACATAGGATATCAATTAAATACAGGTTGTATACCCTTTGTATGCACATATAGAGGTGATGCTCATTATATTCAGACAAATTTGTTGGAAGAGATCATACCATGTTATGTATTGTTCCCAGTCATCTGATGTGCTTTCCAATGTTCCCCCATAGCCTATTGAGGACTATTACTTTCAAGGTGGGGATGATTTAGATATATGGTCTGGTTTGAGTCGGGGCATGAATCTACAATCGAGTTTTTTGATCAGATTCGGACTGATTTAATTATGCACATTTGAGGATTGGGTCATTGGTTAAGCCCAAGTAGAATCAAATTGACCAAGCTTTTTTGTATGGATGTGGTAATGGTTTTACCAATGACAAAAAGGGGCCAAAGTTGTCCTGGTTTGTGGATCGAAGTGGTTGAGCTCTTTTCAATAATATTGGAATGCTGCACTGTTGGCAAATAAGACTGGTAAAACTCTCTCTTGCATGTGTCTCTCTTTTCTTATACATATATCTCTTCTTTTCTCTAGCTTTTGTCAGTTGTCTAGTACTGTGTACTTGGCTTTGCAATACCTTGAAAGGAAGCAACATTAAATGACGAAAACACAATTGTTAGATTGTATATCAAATCTTATATTTTAGTCATCAAATATATGATCAATGAATATTGCACACCTCAAGATCTAAATGTCAATTGATAGTTCATCATTTGAATGGTTAAGTGGTCTAAATGGTTGCTTGCATTATCAAGTAGGTGCTTGATTGATAGATGAAATGGTATCTTTATATCTAAACAAGTATCAATTAAATGTTTCTGCATTGCATAGCGGTATCACAAACAACCTTTGATGGATGTTGTTAAGAATCTTGCTGAGATACTAGCATTGTTCTATTCTAATTTAGCTACTGGAATCATGCATATTATATTTTGGATATTCTATAATATCAAGAATCATGCAAATTATATTCTGAAGATCATGTCGATATTATGCTAATCCTCGATATCTCCTTTCTTTTGTACTTTCTTGTGTACATAGTCATAATTTGAGCCTAGATTCATTATATCCCTTCTCTATAAAATGTACTCTATTGTATCACCAAGAATTTTATTGAAATAAAAATACAGAAATAAACAATCAAGCCATTCTTTTACAAAATCCCTCTTCTCCTTTTTCATGGTATCAGAGCCTGTTAAGGTCTGATTCTGCTTCTTTGCTGTTACGTCTTCTACCCCTCTTATTTTTTGTGTTCTGAGAAACAGAACCAGCATCCATCTTTCAAGTTGGAAGTTCTTAGACTTCAATTTTACTCCTATGATTCTCTTCGCAAGTCAACAAAGTCTTTTCTATAATTAACTAACATATCTGAAAAGGGAGATTCTTTAAATATTGGTGACTCTAAACCACTCTTCTCTTCAATTCCTAGTTTTCCAACCATTACTACTATCAAATTGCAAGGTAGTGGTAATTATATATGATGGTCTGCATCAGTGGAGTTATGGTTTATGGGGCAAGGTTATGATGATCATTTAGTTAAGAATGCTAGTGATATTGCTGCCACTGATAGCATCACTACATAGGAACAACAACGAGATAAGTTCTTTATGATCTTGGCTTTGATGGGGCTTCGATTTGATCTTCGTTCTGTAAGGGATCAAATCTTGACAAGCCCTGTTATTCCTTCTTTGGAAGATGTCTCTGCATGGCTATTACGCATTTCTTTAAATGCAAATAATACTTATGAGATTGAGACATCTATATTAGCTGTACAGACTGAAAATCAGCAGGGACAGGATGCTTCTCGAAAAGGGAAAGGAAAAGCTCTAAGTCACATTGCACCTATTGTGACAAAGGTGGTCACACTCGAGGCACTTGTTGGGCACTGCATGGTCGACCACCACGCAATAATCAATGTACCAACACTACCCGACCTGCAGCTCATATGGCCCAGACCTATGGAGATGGACTCCTTCCATTACCTGATGCAAAAGATCAATAGTCCAATTCCATTACCTTAATTTCCATTGTCCTCAATAGAGAAAAGAAATAGAGTGTGATAAATGACAAGAAAATAATAAGGAAAGAGTTCACTTGACTTAATGTATTTCTGGTTTCATCCTCAATTTTCTTTATTCTTCGTTCAGCATGGATTTGTAATTCTCCCCCCAACTTAATCCTGAAAGAAAGGTAAACTAAAAAGAAAAAGAAAATTCAAATGTAAAAAAGCTGGATTGCTTCCTAGTAAGCGCTAGGTTTAACGTCTTCAGTCAGGCTTCTCCAAAAATTAATCAGAGTATATAGGTTCATAGAGAACCATGACTTCATCATTAGGTTTAGTTGGCAGTTTCAAGAATGGTTTTAGTCGTTGTCCGTTAACTTTAAAAGTAACACCATTACTTGGATTTTCAATTTCTATTACTCCATGTGAGAAGACTTCCTTGATAATATATGGTCTAGTCCATCTAGATCTTAATTTTTCTGAAAATAGGTGTAGCCTAGAATTATATAAAAGAACTTTTTGTCTAGGTGTAAAAGATTTTTTATTAATTACCTGATCGTGAAAAGCTTTAATTCTTTCTTTATAAATGTTCGAATTTTCATAAGCTTCATTCCTTATTTCCTCGAGTTCATTAATCTATAATTTCTTTAGGCCTCCGGCTGCATCTAAGTCCATGTTTAGTTGTTTAATTGCCTACATCGCCTTATGTTCCAGTTCTACTGGCAAGTGATATGCTTTTCCAAATACAAGCCTAAATAGAGACATTCTTAAGTTGGTCTTGAAAGCTGTGCGATATGCCCAAAGTGCATCTATGAGTTTCAAGGATCAATCTTTTCTATTTGCATTTATTGTCTTTTTTTAAGATTAGCTTGATTTGGCGATTAGACACTTTAACTTGCCCACTCGTCTGCGGGTGATAGGGTGTGATAGGGTGTGGCCAGCTTTTGGGTAATGTTATACTTCATTGGTGATGCAAAAGATCGGTTGTAGAAGTGTGTTCCGCGATCACTAATAATGGCTCTAGGGGTACCAAATCAAGATAGAATGTTTTCTTTAAGAAATTTTATAACAATCCTACTATCATTGGTTTTGCATGGTATTGCCTCTACCCACTTAGATACATAGTCTATGACTACTAAAATATACTCTTTCCCAAAAGATTTTGGAAATGGTCCCATGAAATCTATTCTCCAGACATCAAAGATTTTTGCAACTAAAATGGAATTCATAGGCATCATATCTTTTTTGGTAATTCATCCTATTTGTTGACACTTAGCACAACTTTTACAATATTTATGGGCATCTTTAAATAGGTTAGGCTAATAGAATCCGCATTGGAGCATTTTTGCCGCTGTTTTATTGGCATTGAAATGACCACCACAAGCTTGGTCATGGCAAAAGGACAAAATGCTCTTAACTTCATTTGGGATACATCTTCTTATAATTTGGTTAGAACATTATTTTAATAAAGATGGATCATTCCAAATAAAATATTTCACTTGGGGTAAAATTTGTTCGTCTTGAATCGTCTAGTGCATGGGAATCTTACTGGTAGCCAAATAATTTACTATATCAGCATACCATGGCTCCGTGGTTACCGACATAAGTTGCTCGGACTCATTAATAGGTAGTTCCTTAGTCGGTGCGATTGCTAATCGAGATAAGTGTTCCGCCACTACATTTTCAATACCTTTTCTATCTTTAATATCTAGGTCAAATTCTTGTAAAAGAAGGATCCATCTGATTAAGCATGCCTTGGCATCCTTTTTTGAAAGGAGGTGTCTAATGGCAGAATGATCTGTGTAGATAATCACGTGAGAACCCACTAAGTAGGATCTAAATTTTTCTAAAGCAAATATTACAGCTAAAAATTCCTTCTCAGTAGTTGAATAATTTAGCTATACATCATTTAAGGTTCTACTAGCATAATAGATCACTCATGGTAACTTATCAGTCCTTTGACCTAGGACAACTCCTATGGCTTGATCTGATGCATCGCACATAAGCTTAAAAGGTTGAGTCTATATAGGTGGGTGAATAAACAGGGCCGAGGTTAATTCCTTCTTTAAATGTTCAAAGGACTCGAGACATTCAGGTGTAAATTCAAATTTGACATCTTTGGCTAACAAGCTAGTTAATGGTCGAGCCACTTTGCTGAAATTCTTAATAAATCGTCTATAAAAAACCAGCATGTCCGAGGAAAGAACAAATTCTTTTTTACTGATTTTGGTGATGGAAGGTTTTCAATCAAATCTACCTTGGCTTTATCCACTTCTATGCCCCTCTTTAAGATTACATGACCAAGGACTATACCCTCCTTAACCATGAATTGACATTTTTCTCAATTTAAAACTAGATGCTTCTCCTTACATCTTTCTAAAATCAGTCTGAGATGATGTAGACATTCAGAGAAGATAGATCCAAAGATGGAAAAATCATCCATGAAGATTTCTAAGAACCGTTCTACCATATCTGAGATGCTAATCATGCACTTTTGGAATGTAGATGGAGCATTACATAATCCGAAAGGCATGCGTCTATAGGCTAAGGTTCCAAATGGACAGGTAAACGTTGCCTTCTCTTGATCTTCTAAAGCTAGGTATTTGATTGTAACCAAAGTATCCATCTAGAAAACAATAACAATCATGCCCTGCTAATCGTTCTAATATTTGATCTATAAAGGGCAAGGAAAAGTGGTCCTTTCGAGTGGATGTATTTAATTTTCTGTAATCTATACAGACCCTCCATCCAGTTTGAATTCTAGTTGGTACCAGCTCATTATGATCGTTTTGGACTACAGTAACTCCTGACTTTTTGGATACCACTTGTACTGGGCTTACCTATGAACTATCTGAGATTGGATAAATTATTCCATTATCAAGGAGTTTTATTATTTTTTCTTTACTACTTTCATGGCTGGGTTGAGTCTCCTTTGGGGGTCTCTTTTTGGCTTAGCTTCCTATAATTGGTGGATTCTATATTGAACAATCGAGGGGCTAATTTCTTTTAAATCTGCCATGGTCCATCTTAATCAAGGTTCTCAGATCCGGTACCGATCGCCATTTTGGTTGGATCGAATCGGTGCGAACCAGTACGGTTCCGTATCGGATCGAACTGGCGCGAATTGATAAAGAGAGGAGAAAAAGAGAAAAAGAGAGGAAAAGAAAGAGAGAAGGGGGGCCATCGGAGGGCCTTCGACTGGCTGTTGTGGCCGTCGGGCGGCGTAAACGCCGCCTGTGGCTCCGCGGCGTGAAATAGGGGTGATCACCCTTGTTTCATGGATTTTTTTAAAAACAAAAAAAAAAGTGAAACCGACAATCGGTTTGCCGACTTCACTTACCATTCATTGGCTTTTTAAAAAAAAATTACGAAGGAACAGGGGCGGCCGCAGCTGCAGCTCCGCCAGGCGGTCTCCGCCGCCCTCTGGCGGCCATAGAGGGCCAACACCACCCTCCGGTGACTACAGAGGGCCACCGCCGGCTTTCGGTGGCCTCTCCCTCTCCTCTTCTCTCTCTACCTCTATTTTCCTCTCTTTTTTGGCACCAGCATGTGCCATTTTCTCCGCTGGAACCTTTCCGGTTCCCCATCGGTTCGGTTCGAGACGGTTCAGAAACGCTGATCCTAATGCTTCTTTGTTTTCTTAAGGATGGTTAATAATTCTCCCCCTTGTATAGGGTCTAGGTCTGCTGAAATGGTTACTGGTAGGGTTTTTGATGGACCTAGATAAGCATAGTTTAGGTGCTTGGGGAGAGATTTGAGCTCTAACTTAGGTGCTTCCTCTACAGTTGGTTTGGGTAATGGATCAACTCTTATCTCAAGTGGTTCGACGGGAGGCTCCCATCTTGGCTCCATCCTATGATTATTAATTGATGAGAGTTCATTGACCTCTTCATCTTCTTAGTTGATCAAAAATTCATAATCCAACTCATCATCGCTCAAGTCAATGGGTTCATAAGTATTTTCTTGAATCCAATTCACATCGCTTGTCTTCTTAGTTTTATTCAGATGAAAAATATTCAACTCTATAGACATGTTGCCAAAGGTGAGTTTCATCAGTCCATTTTGACAATTGATTTGTGCATTAGTTGTGGCCAAAAATGGTCTACCTAATATAACTGGGATGTGATCCTTTGGGTTCATGATAGGTTCAGTTTCTAGAATGATGAAAGTCTACAGAATAGATAAAATCACTAACCTTAATCAATACATTCTCTACTACCTCCTTTTGAACTTTTAAGGACCGATCTGCTAATTGTAAAGTCATTTCCATAGGCTTTAGTTCTTCTAACCCTAATTGCTTGAATACTGAATATGGTAGAATATTAACACTTGCTCCTAAATCTAAGAGAGCCTTATCAATATGAGTTTCTCCTACAGTGCATGAAATAGTGGGGGATCCTAGGTCTTTGTATTTTACTGGCATATGATTTGATAGATAAGAACTCACACTTGCTGCCAAGAGGGTTCTTTTAGGTACATTAGTGGTCTTCTTTTTGGTATATAAGTCCTTAAGAAATTTAGCATAGATTGGGACTTGCTGGATCATATCTAATAGAGGGATGTTCACTTTTACCTGCTTGAAGACCTCTAAATTTTTATCCAATTGGGCTGAGTTTCGATTGGGCAGTCTGTTGGGAAAGGGTGCTACACTTTAGTAGTCGGTCCATCAATTTTAGGTATGGGCTCAGCTGGTGCATTAAGGTTTTCATCAGATGTTTTTGGTTCCTTGGATTGGCTCTGATCAGAAATTGGTTTAGGTAGTGGTTCTTCTATGTCTTCTTCTAATTCAGGTGTGCCCACCAAGTTATCTATTTGTCTCCCATATTTTAATGTGTAAATAGCATTTAATTGGTTGATTTGGGGTCCTTGTTGTGGTCTCTGGTTGTTTTGAGTTTTGGGGTTAGCCTTAGGTTGACTGGTAGTTTACCCTTTTCTCATTCGCTAATTGCTGTGGCTAACTGACCCAATTGCATTTCTAGATGGGCAATGGCTTGGGAGTTAGAATTTATGACTTAGGAATTCGAATTTATAAGTTGGTTAATCGGATCGTTTTGTGATTTCATCATGGCTTCAAAGATTTTTTTCTAAAGAATTTAGCCTTTGACCAGTTGAATTGTTCAATGGTTGATTGGGTCTTGAATATGATTGATTGACAATAGGTCTATTTGAATTTGATCCTTGGGGCCAAGAAAAATTGGATTGTTGATTAGAGTTGCCCGAATTAGTGTTTTGTGACCAAGAAAAGTTTGGATGGTTTCTCCATCCTAGATTGTGGGTTGATGCATATGGATCTTTGGTAGGTCTTTGATAGGCTGCATTCATCGGTGCATAATCATTATCAGTCTGGTTTATCAGGAAGGGACATTCTTCTATAACCTAGTTTGGTGCACTGCAGCCATTGCACATGGATGCAGACACTTGGTTCTAAGGCTTCAACTCTACGGGCTAGGCTTGCAAATTCATTTAGGAAGGTTTGGACATGGTACATCCCTCTTTTTGGTGTGGGTTTGTCTATTTCTCTAGTTGCCTCCTATTGTAGACTCTTTTCTGCTAGGTTCTCTAAAAATTGCCAAGCCTCATTAGCTGGCTTATACATAAATTGGCCCTGGCACATCGACTCTAGCATCGTTCTAGAATTTGGTTCTAAACTTTCATAAAAAATTTGGCACAACCTCCAACCTGTGATGTGGGCATTGGCTTAAGAGGTTCTTAAATCGGTCGAAACACTTCTAGAATGATTCACCCTCTAATTGATAAAATTGATTAATTTCATTTCTTAACCTGGTTGTTTTGTGATGTGGGAGGAATTTTCTTAGGAATACTTTGACAAAATCGTCCCATGTTGTGATCGAGTGGTTCGGCAGACTATACAATCATTTTTTAGCATTTTCTTTGAGGGCTTAATCAGCCTAAGTTTAATAGTATCTTCAGAGAGTTGGTGTATCCTTTTGGTATCACATACTTCTTCAAATTCTTTAATAAAAATATATGCATCTTCAACTCCAGTTTATTTGGGGAGCATATTAATGACTTAAGGTTTTAGCTCGAAGGTGGTAGCAATAGTCTGGGGTAGTTGAATACAAGATGATTGGGTTGAGCCTACTGGGTAGCAAAGATCCATTAGAGTTTGAGGTTCTTGATCTATCTCACTCATTGTTGATTCAGAAATTTCTTGGATTAGGGTTGGATTTGGATCAATTCTTAATAATCGACCAGATTCCCTTTTCCAAGTTGCTATTTTGTAATTTATTTTTTTTATTTTTTTATTTTTTAGTTTTTAGATAGATGAGAGAAAAGAAAGAAGAGGGTTCTAAAGATAAGTCCTAAGGAGTCCTAAATCTAGAGATGAAAGAGGGAAGAGTGCTTTAATTAGGTTTGAATTTGGTATTAATTACAATCAAGTTAAGTACGCATGGACTTTCTATCTTAGGGTTCATCTAGATCTAGACAGCTCCTAACTGTCAAGGTCATCTTCAAGTTCTCCAAGTAAAGAATCAGCAACTCAACTGGCTAGGTAAGTGTAAGGTCGGTGGGAGCCTTCCATTGCTTTCCTTAGACACCAATTGTTTTGACCACATAATCTAACGGAACCAATTAAATAACCATCTTTCTTCGGGATGTAATCTCTGAACCACTTGCCTTAGATACCAGTCAAACTGACAATCCTAACCTAGTCCAACTTTTAAGATTCCTTGGAGCTCGAATATCCTTAAGGGCCAACGTCTAATTGATTTTAAATTAAGGCCTAGGTCAATGCAATATGAAGGGTGGTGGTTTGTGGGCTAAGAAAGGGTGATCAAATCCCCATCTTAATTATTAGGTTGTGCCCTTAAAGTTTATTATGAATATATAATGCACACAAAGCAAGGCGTCCAAATGTGTTAAAAATTAATTTTATTTTATCTGACATTATGCTGGATTTAATTAAATGTTATGAGATAGTGATCTTTTTAGGGTTTATGGTTTTCTCTTTTTTATAGATATATATATTTTTTATTCGTTTGGTTTTGCAAAAGAAAGTAAATTCAAGTAATTAAGTCTTAAAAAGCAATAAATTAATCTAAACTATAGAAAGCAAGAAATCAGTTAAAAAAACAGCAATAACAATAAAAATAAGTAATTTTTTTAATTAATTAATTAATTAATTTTTTTAATTTTTAATTTAAATTTAAATTTTTTATTTTTTTTCAAATCAACCGTGCCAAGATCCCAGCAACGACGCCAAAAATTTGATTGCTAGTCGTTAGAGCAACAAATAAAGATTAAACCTAACTTACTGTGGATTAGAATGGTGGTGAGTTGGTGTCAAATTCCTCGGGGATCTAGGGCAGTAAATTTAGAAAAAGGAAGAAGATTGTTTGATTGGTTTTTTTTAAAATTCTTAAAATAGTAGAAAAATAAAAAAGCGATAGAAAGGTAAAAGTAGTTTTTAATGAATTAATCAAGATGAGAAAATTGTCTCGGGTTTCAGTTCCATCTTCAGCATTCAAGTTTATAATTGATCATGCAATCTCTTTATTATCGACATGCAATCTTATATTTATTTATTTGACTTAGTTCCAACATAACCTATTCTACCGAGCATGGACCATATCTAATGAGATCATGACCCATTTAGATCATGTAATCAAAGAATATAAAACATTAATTTAATAAATCATACAATTTATTCAACTTGAGCACAGACTGTATCTTTCCACGATCACGATCTATCTTTTTAGTTATAAATTGTAAGAAATTTAACATTAAAGCATAAATAAGATTGCCATGTGAAATATAGATAAAGAAATTTTATTGCTCAAATAAAAAGAAAAAAATTGGTTTAAATTACAAACTCTCATACTGAAGATTTTCCTTACTCCCCAGAGATACGAGATCCTTTAGCCACGCATGCTTGAGAATTCTTTCACCTTCATCATCTTCAAACTCCTTGGATGGAAGAAAAAGAAAAGAAAAAGAAAGGAAAAGATAAAAGAAAACAAAACAATGGCTTGCTGCTACTCCCAGGACCCTCTTTGCTTCTGGCATGAGCAGGGCTTAAATAGAGAATAATTAGAGCTCTTTAGGAGCCGTTTGGTTAGGGGTAATCTGGCATGAAAAAATGATTCCTATGTCAGATTATCATGTTTGGTATGAAAAGTGGAAGGGAGAGATGGTAAAAAAATTGGTGGGCTCCATACTTATTTTTCAGAGAGAGATGGTAAAACAAAGACCATGGGGGGTTGGTATTTGGCAATTTCCAAGTGGTGGTGATCCATGTTTGACAAAAATACCCCCAATAAAGCTGCATATGTAATCATTGACTTTATTTTAATGTCGTTCAAATTTTATTCAATAAAAAGCTTTTGTAAAAAAATTAAGATGGAGATGGCATTATGTAAAGAGTCATGTGATTATAGTCATCATATAAAAACTAATTGAAGATGATAATACTATTTTAGTATTAAAAAATTATTTTATATTGAAGGGTATATTTGTAAATTTTGTCATATTCCCATGTAGGATTATCTCCAACCAAACGTAATAATCCTTTTTCGGTGTCATTTTTTGGAGTAATTTTTCTACCAACCAAACATTAAAAAAGTTTTTTTTCCCTCTGCAATATTTTCCTAGGTAAATGATTCCCATGAATTATTAGATTATCCCGTAATCTGACATACCCCAACCAAACGGACCCTTAGAGGTATTTTTGGAATCAAAATTCGCGTTTGGCTCGAATTGCTCTCCCCCTTGAATTCCTGGCCATCAGATTGACTAATGAAGCCTTTTCCCGTCCATTGGATCGCGCATCGAGCGCCTTTGAATTCCTGGTCAAAATCGGAGATAGGTCCCCATCGTTGGATGCCGCATGTGGAGCGCGCACAGCCACACGATCGCACAAAGTGCCCCTAGCCCCATCATGCGCCGATCTACCGTGGACCGCGCGGTTGGCTAGCGTCTACCTGACGTCATGGTGAAGGGGGGAGTGGGTTGCTACGGGCCGAAGGTGCTGGGCTAAAGGCAGGTGCTGGCACTGGCATTTGTGCACTGTGGTTGGTCGGATTTATTGGACTGGCCGATTTCGTTGGATCGGCCGGCCGATCTATTTTTTTTTTCTTTTTTCTTATTAAAACTTTCGAGCTTCATTAAAATACCAATTTAGCTCTGGTTTGTGTGAAATTTGATCTGTTTGAACCAGAAAATTGAGCTCTTTACATTGATGAGCTTCTTTCCTACAAAACATTAATAAAAATTTCAATTTCTTTTAAATAAATATTAAATATTATATGATTTAATGCTATTGTTTAGTAATTTGTGATGATATCATCCGTCATGATGGTCATGGTAAATGCATTTATTTGGTGATCTATGTTGATGACATTGTCATAATAGGTAATGATCATGATGGGTTTTCTCAACTCAAGCAACATTTGTTTAGTCATTTTCTAACAAAAGATTTGAAAAAATTGAAATACCTTCTGGGGATTGAGGTAGCACGGTTCAAAACAGGATTTTTAGACATACTAGAAGAAACATGCATGTTAGATTGCAAACATGTAGACACTCCTATGGATCCGGATGTCAAACTTATTCCTGGACGGGGAGCCATTGGAAGACCCTGGTAGATATCAGAGATTGGTTGGGAGGCTAAATTATCTCACAATCATATGACCAGATATTTCATTTGTTGTAAGTATGGTTAGTCAGTTTCTTTAGGCTCCATGTAGTAGTTATGGGATGCAGTAATTCGCATTCTCAGATATATCAAAGGAGCTCCAGGACAATGTCTATTATATGAAGACAATGGTCACTCACAAATTATTGGGTACTCTAATGCAGACTGGGCATGTTCTCCCTTAGACGATCTACTTCAGGATATTGTGTCATGATTGGAGAGAATCTAACATCTTAGAAGAGTAAAAAATAAGGTGTAGTTTCTAGATCAAGTGCAGAAGCAGAATATCGAGCTATGGCTCTTGCAACGTGTGAGCTTATCTGGTTAAGGCAACTTCTTCAATAATTAGGGTGTGATGAAGTTAAACAAATAAAGTTGATATGTGATAATCAAGCTGCACTTCATATTGCCTCAAATCTGATTTTTCATGAAAGAACAAAACATATAGAGGTGGATTGTCAATTTATTAGATAGAAATTTGAATCAGGATGTAATTTTCGTCAATTCAAATGATCAGTTAGCCAATGTTTTTTCTAAATCCCTTAAAGGCTCTCAGATTGAAAACATTTGTAGCAAGCTTGGAGCATATGACATGTACGCTCTAGCTTTAGGGGGAGTGTTGAGAATCTTGCCGAGATACTAGCATTATTCTATCCTAATTTAGTTGCTGGAATCATGCAGAATTGCAGGTTATATTCCGAATATTCTATGATATCAAGAATCATGTAGATTATATTCTGAAGATCATGCTGATATTATGCTGATCCTTGATATTTCTTGATATCTCCTTCCTTTTGTACTCTGTTGTGTACATAGTCATAATTCTAGCCTAGATTCATTATATCCCTTCTTTATAAATTGTACTCTACTATATCACTCAAGAATTTTATTAAAATAAAAATACAGAAATAAACAATCAAGCCATTCTTTCACAAAATCCCTCATCTCTTTCTCTTTTTTCATATGTTTTATATAGCCTTGACCTTGACCATTGACTACATATCTATGGTTGGGGGACTAGGTCATAGTTGCTAAAAAGACCTCGTAAAGTTGCACCATTTTATGGTTTTTAGTTAATAATACTTCTTTATGTTTGTTTTGAAATGATTGTTATACCGAATACTAGCAACCATTGGTTTAGAATAGGGATGGCAATTTTTTCTGACCTGATGGATACCCGACCCGACTTGATCCGAGTGGGATGGGTTTTATCTGACCCGATTGAGAGGCGGGGTGGGTATGGGTTTTAGAAAAAATACCCAAAGCGGGTTCAGATCGGATATGGGTAATGGTATGCCCCTCCCCGAACCTGCCCTGATAATATATCTCTTATTTAAATAAACTTAAAATTCTCTCTCTCTCTCTCTCTCTCTCTCTCTCTCTCTCTCTCTCTCTCCCTCCCCATAAAACCCAAACCCGCCGGTCCCCAACTCCAACCCCAACCTCGAACCCAGAACCTGCCCACCCGACCACCCTGACACATGCGGTGGTCTAACGATTGGCAGGTCCCCATTCCCTGCCCCCCATTCCCTAGCGCTGAGCCCGCCCCCCGTCGCCCGCCCACCCCCACCCCACAACCCTAGAGGTGGTGGTTCGGCAGGTAGGGTTCCGACAAGACAAAACCCTAGCCATTGTCTAAGCCTTCCGTATTTGGCTGCTCCAAGCTTCCCACCCGACTGAGACTCCTGTGGACTGAGAAAAATAGAGGAAGAATCAACCAAAACGAAGGAAAGATGGAAAAATTGGAAGGTATGATCTTTTCCCACATAGATTGATCTTTTTTCCCCTTTTTGCTTCTTTTTCTTTTCATTGCATTCTCTTTTCCGGAGGGAAGAAGAGCAACTGAGGGAGGTCGGAGGGGTTTTTGGGTTTTGAAAGGGGTTTTTTCTCGAGCATATGGGATTTTGTGCGAGTTGTGGTGGTGTGAGTTGGTCCTGGTTGGGGAAGGAGAGCACCTGAGAGAGATTGGAGGGATTTTTAGGTTCTGGTTGAGATTCTTTCTTGAGCATAAGGGATTTTCTGCGAGTTGTCATGGTGTGAGTAAGTCCCTTTAGGTTTTGAGATCTTAATCTTGGAGGGAGTATGGTATTTTGTAGGGTTTGGGGATGAGGTAGCGGGAGATGATAGGGCATTGGTGAAGATAGGGAATGGAGAAGGAGAGCGATTTGGGTATACTCGACCCTACCCGACCTGTCCTTGGAGCCCGATCCGACCTGACCTGAGATGGGTATGGGGTGGGTATGGGTATGGTTTTTCTACTTGCAGGGCGGGTATGGGTATCGGCCAACCCGACCTGTTGCCATCCCTAGTTTAGAAGAAACAAAACTTGTCAATGGATGCTCGAAATTTATGAAGAATGTGTTAGAAAATCATTTCATTACAGATTCTCGACATGTAATGATGAAAACACATGGTTGAGTTATCTAAACTGGGACCTATTTGTTCAAGCTTGCAACTGCTGATGAATTAGCTTCAAAACAATCTATTACACTATGATAATATGGAGTGCTGATGAAGCAATTTCAAAACAATCTATTGCACTATAACTCCTAGAAGTCATAAGGTAGGTCCAGAAAGGTGCTTTTTGGCATTGAAATAGATGGAGAGGAAAGAAACAACTCCAAAGAACTCAACTATATGATTTAAAGCAGAACCATATAACTTTAAGATGCTAATTTGGAGACATAGCAGACTTAGCCTAACTAACACCATCTAACTAAACTTTCGGTGTCTATGTTAAATTTTGTGGAATGTGAGGTAGTCAAGTTGTGCATGCACATATTCTAGTGTTTCAGTCTGGCAGTTTGGTACCAGCCATCACCTTCTGGCATATATCATGACGCTGGACTATGAGACAGTTCAGAGCTGATAGATGACAAGTGGTAGTGTACTAATAACTATAACATGTTAAGAAGTCAAATTTTTATCCTTACAGATTTGATTCTTCAAACTCCATGATGGCAAGAAAGTAATGTCAGAGCATGAACATGATCTGTATATTACAAGTTTGCTGAAATGAACTTTTTTATTACCAGGAGTTGAGCCTATATGGGATCAGGTCATTAATCATCTTCAGGAGGTGATGTTGAACATTAATCTCTCTATGGTCATATATGCATTATGCCCTGATTTTTTATTTGGGAGTAACTTGATGATGATGTATTGCAGCTTGCTGGTAGTTCCAACCCACAATTAAGAAATTTGGCTCTTGATGCATTGGATCAGTCAATTTGTGCGGTCTTGGGCTCTGATCATTTTCAGGGCATTAGCACATCTGGACATCTGTTACCCGACTCCCATGTCAGTACTCTTTAATACTTATCCCTTTTTTTTCAGGGGAGTTAATAGTAGGTTTTGCTTCTTATTTCCAGGTGGCAGCAGATGGTGAAATGGGGATATTTGAACGTGCCATTTTAAATCCATTGGTGGTTCTTTATATGTCTAGTCAAAGCTTTGATGTCCGTGCAGGATCCCTGAAAATTTTGTTGCATGTTTTAGAGGTGATATTGTTCAGTCTGGGGACTGCCCTTGTTTCTATTACTGTTATGGTGTTGAACTTAATCTGATATTTCTTTTATCTTACGGTCTCTATTGTCAGAGGCATGGGGACAAGTTGAACCATAGCTGGCCTAACATTCTTCAAATGTTGAGGTTATTTCTTGGTTCATGTACCCTTCATTTTCTTTCATTCATGTTTTTTGCATATAAACCCTTCTTATAGATTATTTGCATACAAAGGCCCCTCTCACATATTTAGAGGTTAATAGCTCCATCATGCCTGAAAATTTTAAGTAAGACCCGAGAAACTTTGAGAGTTAAATTCAGAGGGTTAGCCTTGGTGGTAAGGTTGCTCCATTGTGACTTGGAGGTTATGGGTTCGAAACTTGGAAACAGCTTCTCTACATGTGGGTTCAAGGCTGCATACATCTGCCCCTCCCTGTTTCTTGCAATCGTGGGAGCCTCGTGCATTGGACTGCCTTTTTACACCCAAGTTAACTCTTCGTCAGTCAATTGTTGACAGCACTTCTTCCTGTCTTACCTGATTTGGCTATTTAGAACTAGTGAGCTATTTCTGCTCCCGAATGGTGCTGCCATAAGTTCAGGATAGAATTAAGATCTAAATCCAGGTACATGTTGGGGATCTCTGATGTGATTATGGTGGTGTCATGAAGCATGTGTAGCTCACTAGCTAGAAGGTCCAAAGGGCTAAGTTTGGAGAGGCATGGGAGGAAACATTGTAGATATTCCATTATAACTGATGAGAAGTTTTCTTGGCATCTTATCAGGGAATTGGTTTAGGATTAGATAACTAACAAGGAAAAGTGGGTCTTTTTATGCAATGAGTCAGTCTCTAAAGAAAGGGATTATATGTGGAAAAAAAAAAAACCTTTTTCTTGTATCAGTTGTTTATATCACATGATGTAACACCTCTCTCATATCTTCTTTTTCCTTTTTTATTACTAGGGCTGTTGCTGATGCAGCAGAGAAGGATCTTATCCCGTTAGGGTTTCAGGTGAAGTTGATATATTGGTTTTGGTAAAATGACTAATATACCACAATTCAGTGGTCATCTTTTCACATCTTAAGCATCAGATATAGACTGGACCATCCACAATTATGATGATACAATCTATCATGACTGTTGGCAGATTGTATCATCTTATCACAGATAATTAGCAACTATTGGAATCAAAAGAACGGTTCCTCTGTCACAAAAAACAAAAAAGTCCTAATCCACAAACAAACATATTGCATTGGAAAATAAGTTTGAAACTCATGAATATCCACAAATCAACGTATTGCATAGTAAAAAAGTTTGAAACTTGAGGAGTGAATGATCAATTTAATGAAATTACTAGAAAAATAGGCATTTGTGTGCTTATGTTGATCACAATGCACATAAATGCAAATTATAGAAACATTTTCCTGGTCCAAACTCATGATGATCATAAATCAAGAGTTATCCTTACAGTAATATGAGTGTTATTAAATTTATGCATAAGCTGGTTAGTAATGTTAAGGCAAGGAAGCTGATTAATTTTGGCATTAAGGGAATATAAACTGACAACTATAATATCACATTTTGATTGATATATAACTTCTGTCACATCTGGAATGCATATAAACACAGACTATAGCAACATTTTTCTGGTCCAAACTCATGATGAATTTTAAATCAAGAGTTATATTTGGTTTTTAGTAATACAAATCTTAATGAATTAATGCATAAGCTGGTTAGTTAAGACTAGGAAACAGATAATTTGGGCATTATTGTAATATCAAGCGACAATATAATATCCCATTTTGAAGCATTATATATATATATATATATATATATATATATATATATATATATATATATATATATATATATATATATAGCTTTAGCAACATTTATATAACTCTAGTTATTGTGATGGAATTATGTGTGCTATTTACAATGCACATAAATGCAAATTTTAACAACATTTCCTGGTCCAAACTCATGATGGTTCATAAATCAAGAGTTATCCTTGCTGTAATGTGACTTAATATATTAATACCAAAACTGGTTAGCATAATTAAGGCTAGGAAGCAGATTAATTTAGGCATTAATGGAATACAACATGACATGTAATATCCCATTTTGAAGCATATGTAACTTTCGCAACATTTGACATGACTCTAGTTATTGTAATAGAAAGGCTAACGTTTTAAGTCAAGAAAAAAATGGCAGAAAATCTTGTTTGGTACTTGTCTTACTGTTGGTGTGAGATTCTTGCTTCTTTCTTGTTTAAGAGACAAAATATCAGATAGAAAGATTTAGAAGCTACTGACAGAATGCTCTGTGGTAAAATTATAAAGCTGATCAATGTTAATAAAGGCATGCAGAACTGTCTGAGAAAATAAGAAAACAGGCACATAATGGTGATAATAATGTATTAGAGAGGTTAACTGAATGGTGACAAAACCATCTAAGGAGTGTAGCTTGGTGCTGATTGCACTAATGCCGTTAGTAATATATGAGTAGGAAATGGACAAGAAGGAAATACTATATTATTAGTGATAAAGCTTTGTACTATTCTAGAAGGGCTCTCAGTTAGTGGGCTGATGCTTCACATGTAGCTCCACTAAATATTAGTGGTACGAATATTTTTTATAAATGCGTTGTAAATCAAATTTAAAATGTAATCTACTGCTTTGAAGCAATTGGTGGTCCATTCATTTTTACTGTGGCACGAACAGCAGGTGTTAAACTTAAACATATTGAAGCATAGAACAAATACATTATAAATATTTCACCTTAAATTTTCCTTGATTATTGAATTTTATGGAGTAAAAATCTCATTATTTATGTGCATCTTTGTCCAAGTCTTATTTGAAATATTTGTAAATGTGCAATGCATGCCCTTTAGCTTTTGTATGTTTTATCCTATGGTTTTACTTTGTGGTCATATTAAGATTTTATTTGTGTTGCTTTTTTTGTTTTTGACATTATTCATTTAGTAAAACTTTAAAAAGATGCTGACTACTTGGATGCATTAATGCACCTGTCCAATGTGCTGTTGAGATTCAAGCCTCTTGTACTTTCTCATTTTCTAAATTTATGATTACCTGTGGTTGTCAATCCTAGCATGAGGTGCTGATGTTCTAGTCTTCTAGATGGATATTGTTTAATCAAAGTCCGTAAAACAATTGAAAAATGTGGTTTTAAAGTTTATATTACTTTGTTGCTTGTAGTAGCTATATCCAACCATGTGTAATTCATCCCAATGAGGTTTTCTGCTGCAGAGCGTACGCATCATTATGAATGATGGATTATCAACCATACCTGTGCAGTGTCTCAATGTGTAAGATGCCTTCTCATTTGTAATACGAATTTGCGTATATTTTACAACAAGGTTCCTCATACCAGTGCATATACCTACCGTGTTGAAATGCCTAACGGACCCCCATACCGGGCGATTTGACACTGTATCAGCATGGTACCGGTACTGGGTCTAGTACCATGATTGCAAACCTTGTTTTACCATTTTCAGTTTTATCTGCTTGCTTTGATGTTTGCATTTATTTTTTTCAGCATATGTTACATCGTTTTTCTAGCATTAGTCACACATTGAGTTCATGGAATTGGTATTCATATGGTTCGTAGCCTGCTGTGATATGTTAACATTTCCATCATTAAACTCAGTGTGGATTATATCTTTGAAATAGCACATATGCAATGCACATGACTCTGTGCATGTGAGCATGGATGCCTACGATTCCCCAATCTGTTTTTTTTTTCTTTTACCATTCATGTAATTTGATAAACATGCTTCCAATTTTGGGAGGTGTACCATTCTTGTTTCTCTTCTTTAAAAAAGAAGAACTTAAGTGGTTATGTTTATTTTAAGATGGGAATAGCTATGATGGGAGGGAAGTAGAATGTGAATCAGGATCCTCATGACCAATGGCAAAAGAAAGAAAAAGGAACGGACCATGGTGGGCCAGGTATACAGGAAGAGGCATGGAAGTCTTGATTATTTGGTAGGGTATATTA
Organism: Cocos nucifera; assembly: GCA_006176705.1. NCBI lineage: Eukaryota > Viridiplantae > Streptophyta > Magnoliopsida > Arecales > Arecaceae > Cocos > Cocos nucifera. The sequence goes on along the minus strand of QRFJ01002105.1, from coordinate 101,231 downwards.
GTAATAAGAAAATGGAGTCACACTTGTGATTGGAGTCAAACCTGAGCATGGGCTGTGTATAGTAGTATATAGATGTTAACATGTCAATCTAATAGAGTGCTGATATGCCTTCCTTTGAGTAAAAGCTTTTCTGTTCTGGTTGTTGTTTCTCATTGACATAAGAAGGTCTAATGTTCAAAATGCTAAAATTCACTGAAACTGGTAATGGTACACAGATATATGCTCTATAAAATTGCACATTTTGTATCCATCACAAACTCATGAACTTATGTACACGAGACATCTCTATTAACCTGGACATGGCGATTCAAGAGTTACTCACTGGTAGTCTCATAATATCATTTTATACTTTTTTTCCCACCTACATAGTATGAGACTATTCTATTCCTAGGCTAATTCAAAGATAACATAAATGTAACATATTATTTTATCCTCTAATCATTAATAATTGGACTTTCCTTCTATATAAGCATGTCCTCCGCATACCCTCTATTTGAGGAGTTTGCATGCAACTCCATAAGATCAATATATATGTTTTAATCTTTGCATTTCATGATTCTGCCATGTTGAATTTATTGGATCTCAGTAATTTATTCTTCCAGATTATCCTATTTTGATGTCATGGTTATATTTGGCAGTTTGTTCTCTAAACTAATCATTTCTATATTTCAAGCATCAGAACAAGGATCTTCTTCATGCATCACAAGCAACATGACTTATTCAAATGGTCTATTCATATCTGCAACAGCTATTTGAAACATTTCTCATCATTTTAGGTGAAAGTTCTGCATGAACACATGGTTCCAATCACAACAAAAATGCCTCAAAAATAATCTTCATTCAGATTCTTCACAAATGGAACAAATGAAGACCTTAGGGAAAGGCATGTACCAATGAAGACTAGTTTTTTGATGCCAGTGCAGTGCCATATGAAAGATGGCTCCATAACTAGTATTGCATGATAACTCAGAAACTTACATGAAGGCAGACTGCCTTATATATCTCTTATCTCTATGATGAACCATGTTGCAAATGCTTACGCGAATGTTTACTATGACAATTCTTCTATATGCATTTCATGACCATTAGGTAGAACAAGTAAATTCCATAGGAGGCATAAATATGTAAATAAACTGATTAAATTGTTCTTATTGGTTCATATATTGAATAAAGGGTTACTTTAGAGGAGATATTAAGGAAAAAGTGACAGAGGATCAACGTGATTGTGTGTGCATGTACAATGAAGATCTGAGGGGGGGCTCCAGTACCAATGGATTTTTTATTGTCTTGAAAGTTGTAGGAAAGGGAGGGGAAGACTTGAGGTAATATGGATAATGGTTGTGAGAAAAGATGTCCAAAACCTTGAAATAACGTTAAGGGTAAGTTACAGAAACCCTCCTAAGATTAGGTCGAAATTACAGTGACACCCAGTAGTTTTCAAACCTTACAATTACACCCTTCATGCTTTATTCAACCCTATAGTTCGACCCATGCCGTTAGGCAGCCCGTTAATGTTAACTTGGACCTAATTGCCACATTATAATAAATTTTTGAATGACCAAAATAGCCTTGAACAAAGGATAAGAAAATGCCAGGCCCCAATGCATGCATTCCCTTCAATCCAGCCGGAGGTCGGGGATGTCCGTTGATGGCGAGTTGCCGTGCTCGGTAGCGAGTAGGGTCGGGAGAGGTGGGGTTTTGTCATCATCTAGGCCACTGAAGAAAGGGTCCTTGAGGAGCTCAGTGGTGGAGGGCTGGGCATGGGGCTTGGCGAGGCAGCGCTCGATGAAAGCCCGGATCTCGGGGTCACGGACCTTGCCCAAGGCCGTCGGGTGCACCTCGGCCGTAACCTTGCGGTAGATCTTGGGGATGTTGTCGCATTGGCTGTATGGGATCTCCAGTGTCACCATGTCCAACATGCATATCCCGAATGAGTAGATGTCCACCGGCTCCGTGTATTGCTCCTTGTACAGCTTTGGTGCCATGAACTCCGCCATCCCTAGTATCGAGCACATCGTGTGGCTCTTCCCCATGGTCGCTGCCGGCCCTAAGTCCCCGATCTTCACTTGCAACCACCCACCCATTAAAACATTGGCACCGGCATAGGTGTTTGAAGGGGCCTTATTTTGCGGTTGTACCTGGCCGATGTTTCCATTGATGAAGACGTTGCTGCAATTGAGATCACGGTAGATGATGCAGCGGTCATGGTTGTGCAGGTAGTTGAGGCCGACAAGGATCTGCCGGGACCACTTCTTGAGGGCCTTGAGGGAGATGTGGCAGTGATGCTTCTGGTACTCGAGGTGCAGACCTCGGTGATGAAGTTGAGGGTGCTCTGCTCAGCTTCTGTCCACACCCGGTACAGAGCAATAATGTTGTCATGGCGGAGCTCATGGAGGAGATGCACCTCCGTGAAGAGCCGGTCCATCATCGAACGGTTCTTGCTGAATCTCTGCAGACTCACCTGGTTCCACGCCACCTCGATCCCTCCTCTTGGTCGAATGCTCGGTAGACCTTCACCGTGCCGAACCCCAGCAGGTCCTTGTATCGCTCGTACCTCCCCATCGGGTCCACCTCCACGAACGGCTTTGCATCCTTGTCCTCCATATAGTTGACCCCCATAGCTTGTTTTAATTGCATGGCTATCTTGATTTCTATTGTCAAGTATCAATTGAAGTGCAGCTATCCTTGTACAATATGCTAATCCTGATTAAGCTTCTATTGTCACTGCTTGCTGCAACTGGTTCTGATATTTTTTTTTCATGCAACTTTTACAGATGTATAGAAGTCACTGGTGCATACAGCGCTCAGAAAACAGAGATAAACATAAGTTTGACAGCAATTGGCCTCCTCTGGACGGCAACTGATTTTATAGCCAAGGGACTACTTCATAGGCCAATCCAGGAAACTGACAAGGTTACAGAAAATGGTACTTATAGTCACTTTCTTGTAGTAGATTCATATTGTTGATTCTCATGACATCTTTATTATGTGAATATCTAAGGTGGGTACTTGCATTCTTATGGTGCTAATTTTTTATTTTCTGTATCTTACGGTGCTCATGTCTGGTGCAGAAACCACTATAAAGCAGACCATTACCCATGAAACATTTGAAGATGAACAGATTCTTCAAGCTGCTAATGAAGTTCACAGCCATGCTCACTTCGAAAATGTAGTTGACTATAATAAGTTGCTTTTGTCAGTTTTCTCTATACTTCAAAAACTTGCAGCAGATGAGAGGCCTGAGGTATGTTGGCTTTTCTAACTCTAATTGAAATATTCTGTGTATATGTGTAGTCCCCATCTGCTGTGCAGTATTTTGCATGCACTGGTCTCAACATTCTAGATTATCGAGTTCACAGATCCTGACATGGATTTAACAACAGCTGGTGGGCAATGCACAGGACTCCAGTTTGCAGCGATGCACCATAGACTCACTTGTGCAACTGTGGTGTACACATGCCTGTGATCAGAATCTTTTCTGCCTAGGATGTTGCACCCAAAATCTTGCTTGTGCACCAGAACCCATGTTTTGATGCTTTCACCTGATCACTACTGCTGTCTTAATAACTATTTCGTTTTTATTGATGTTAAATGCTCTATCTATTGTTGTGATATTTTTTAAATTCATATGTGATGCTTTCTTCAGAGAAAAGAGCGCTATACTACATAGAATTATGAATGTAGGTTTATATAAATGATTTTTGCTCTAAATTTAAGAAATTTTACTTCCCTTGTTCCCACAATTAAATCTACTTTTGAGTAAGATGACTGATGTAAGGCCATTAGGGTAGGCAAGGGGTGATGGAAAAATAGATTATAATTAGGGTAGCGGCATTAAGCTTCAACCATTGTCATATTTGGACTGTTCATGCTTCAAGTGCATGGCACAAGTAATCAAATCTTGATCTAGCATCTTTTGTCAGCTTATTTAAGAACATATGTTATGAGCATGACCAGTCAGAATGATGCAAATATAGCTGGGAGCTGGGTGGTTAGCAATATCAATTATTCACCTATTTATTGTCAAAGGGCCTGTAGGTTGGGTGATTAAAGTGGTTCAACTAAATCCTAGGATATTGGAAGGTCTGAGCCTGGACAGCCTTGAGTTGCTTTCTAGATGCTGCATACAGTTTTAACATCATTAGCATCATGATTTCTCAACTTTTATGTAGAGCTTGAATATCAAATGTTGTTCTGCTTTTCATATTAACATACTTGATATAAGCATGTGATCCCTGATTTATGGAATTAAATATACGCTAGCAGTGTTTCCATGCTACCCTGTGGTATAGAAACTCAATGTGCATAACTATTCTAAAGTTATTCTATGTGAAGTGACAGAATTGCACCTTGTGTTAAAAGTTAAGATCAGCTCTGTTTTTGAAGAGTCAAAATAATTGTACTTTCGCTTGTTTTATTTTTCATTACAATGCAATTGGTGGATCTAGTGCAGATATGTTTCTTTGGCTTTGCCTAAATCCACATAAATGTACTTTATGATTGTGACTGAAAATTCTAGCTGTTTTCAGGCATCTATTTTTCTTTGAGTACCAACTACCAAGAATGGTTGAGTATGTTAATTTTAAAAGATGGAGTTTTGTTGTTGTTTTTTTTCCCCTTGGATGAGAACTGGGGATTTGTAGTTATGTAGGTGCAGCTTCCTACCAAAATTTTGCAAAGAGCCTTTTGTGCATCTCATGTGCCCATTTCAGCACAAGGTAATTAAGATAATCTTGTTTTTTGGCCCTAGAAGCAAAGGCTGTTGTGATAACTTCCTTCTAATTTATATATATGTGTTTGTGCGCATGCACGTGCATGTGTGTGTGCATGCGTGCACATGCATGCTTGTGCATTTTAATGGTTTGAGATGCCAGCCATGCTACGAATGTACTAGCCAGAACATATCATATCAGTTGAAAGTTATAAGTACATGTGTGTGTATGTAACTTTGCAAGAGCCAGGTTATTTATTAGGCCTTCTTGCACATTGAGGCATAGGTTGTTTTGGTAGTGCTGGGAAACTATGAAGTAAAAATGTTTGGGTGGATTAATGAAAATTGTGATTCAGTTTCGATTGTGTTTAGAATTTTGTGTGATTAAGTATTTAACTTTATTTATGCGAATCATATACTGACAGACATTGGTTTGGACAATTTACTTGCTGTAACAATGATAAATAAGATATAATGTTAGATAATCTTACTGTTAAACACTACCTTTTTCCTTATTTCGTAGTTCTCTGACTTTCATTGCACATGTCTGTTCATCTTATTCAGTTATGCTGTAGCCTGTTGATTCTTTGCCCAAGGTTCAGTCATTCTTGTTGTGTGCTGAATTTCATGTCTCCATCACTGTTTTACTCATTTACATGCAAGAATTTTGCAGCCTAACACATCATTTCATACAAAGCCATATTGCCCTGAGTGCACTTTCTGTGATTAGCCTATGAAGATATTACACTTGAAAAGTGCATTTCCTTCTGTCTTCGACTCAATTTTATATGAAACAATTTATTTTGTATGCCATAGAGCTTAGGAACAGATGTACTTGTATTAAGGCTTCTAGTAGATATCAACTCAGACTGAAAGAATTACTTTATCTTATGCATTTAAACCTGCAAGATTTGTCATTCTGCACAGAACCTTTTTATTTAATGTTAATACAAACTTTAGTAAAGTCTTCATATCATTTCAGGCAAGGAACTCAGCAATTCGGACCCTTTTCCAAACTCTGGGCAGTCATGGGCAGAAAATCTCCAGGAGCATGTGGGAGGATTGTCTTTGGAACTATGTATTCCCCATTCTTGATCGTGTTTCTCACTTGGTAAGTTGTGAAAATACTGGTTTCTTACAAGCTTATAGTAGTTTACATCAGTTTGAAATCCTTCTTTCCACAGGCAGCTACTTCATCCAGAGACGAATGGCAAGGAAAAGAGCTAGGAATTCGAGGAGGAAAAGCTGTCCATATGCTCATACATCATAGGTATATAAATTGTGAAGAGTGGAAGATGCAGCTTTTCTTTCAGTAATATAACAATATATTCTTGGATGACTTTGTTCTTGTGACTGACAACATAAAAATTTTCAGCCGGAACACAGCCCAGAAACAATGGGATGAAACACTTGTACTGGTGCTTGGTGGAATTGCTCGCCTGCTGCGCTCTTTTTTTCCTTTTCTTCAGAGTCTAAATAACTTTTCTGTTGGTGAGTCTTTCTTGTCATATTATGATTCTCTAAAACACCGACCACTCCGATAAATGTTGATTAAGAACTATAGGATCATTTTTGTTTACCAAGTTGTATCGTGTGCAGGCTGGGGTCTTTTGCTAGATTTTGTTAAAAATAGCATACTGAATGGTAGTAAAGAAGTTGCTCTTGCTGCAATAAGCTGTTTGCAGACGGTCGTCAGTTATCATTGCCCAAAGGTAATTGCGAAAATGTAATCTGTTGTGTTGCTATCAACCGGACCTCTCTGTGTTATATCTCCAACAGCATCTTCTGTATATAATAGCTGCAAAAACCTATTGCCCAACTTCCCCTATATATGCCTGCTACATATGCATGATTGCCAGCAGTTGTCTCTTAATTGATCATTTTGCTAATAACTTTAAGTTATTATCTACTGGTCCTCTGAAATCTTACTGTACTCTGCAAAACCATCTGCTTTTAAACAATAGCTGGGAACACGAATTATGTGACTCCAACATTGATATGTCTTTTACAAATATAAATCAATTGCTATTTTGCATGATGTAATTGAACACTTTGCTAACATCTTTGCATAACTCAGGGAAATCTAGCGGTGCCTTATGTCAAATCTATGCTTGATGTTTATGAGCTTGTACTTAAAAGGTTACCAACCTATAAGAGTGCCACAGCGGACAAGGTGAAGCAGGAGATCCTGCATGGTCTTGGTAAGGCACCTGATGTGCTAGCATTCATTTATGTTCATAACGTACATGGACAGCAACTTTCTAATTAATTTTTAATCTGTAACAGGAGATTTGTATATCCAAGCACAGTCAATGTTCGATATTGATATGTATTTATGGTTGCTTGGGGTTGTGCAATTGGCTATTAGAAACTCTACGATTACTGGTGATATGGAAGATGAAATTGTAAGTTCATGTGGTTATAAAGTGTTGCATATTTGGCTCTGCCGCTTTTGATATATCTAGTATTCCTTGTGAATTTTGCTTGTCTCATTTATGCACAAGCTAGAATATTTTGACAAGTCATCTTTTCTGTGTTAAAAGCCAGCACCTTCTGTTTTATTAGCTGTTAATTTTACTAGGAAGTTATTTGATGCAGGGAAATGTTTTACCAGTGCAGCATACAGTTTTGGAGATACTTCCTTTGTTGCGACCTACTGAACTTCTACCTTCAGTGTGGTCCAGATTTATCCAGGAACTTCTCTGCTATCTTATTGGATGTGAAGCACCTATAGATGGAAAGAAGAATGAGATGGGACTAACTGGTGGTGGAGAGCATGGTCCAGATGTCGTGGAGATGGAGTCTCAAGTTGCTCTGGGTTCTGTTTCAGAAAACAGTGTTGAGGATTCCTCTGGAACCCGGAAAGAAAGCCAGTTGAAATGGAAGCATGTTGTTCCTAACGGTTCTGCTTCTCTTCATTCTGGTATTGCCACTTCGGATGATATGATAATGTACAGCTGGAGTCATTTATTTCAAGAAAAGCTTGTCCCAATCATCGTAGAGCTTTATCTAGAGGCTCCACCAACTGAAAAATGCACCGTATCTGCTGATGTTATTCAAGGACTTGGAAGGTAAACTATAAGTATCTGGCTGTTATCATTATTCATGGTAAAATACTTAAGTGATAAGGTAGCAGTCACGGGTCTCTACATGCCTCATACTTGATAAGGTAGCATGTTCACATGACATTCTAGTGCTCATTTGTATGGTACAATTCTTCCTTTCTAATTTGGCATTTTAACAACAAATAAGAAGTGCAATTACGCATAGGAAAATGAATAGAAAATTTTCAATATGACTTTCTAAAATCTCGCCAACACTATTTATGTTCCATTTCACCTTAAACTAGTGTGAACCCAGAAGTTGCTGGAATTGATTCTTTCATTTTTTTTGTTTTTTCTGCTTGAATGGCTGCAACTTTGTTCTTCAATTCCAATTAATTCACAATACCCTTTTAGAATCAAGTCAATCTGCTAAAGACCAAATGATTGTTTATGGTCTACATCCTAAGATTAGGAGGATTTTAATTAGATACACAAATGTTATGCTTTGTGATTGTTTGGCTCAACTTAATGTTCTGGTGACTGACATGCAAAATCTATAGTAATAATACTTTGTTGATGATTTGGTGGTTGAAATATCATTGATTGTCATTCAAAGGGTGCTAGCTGTGATTGCTTCCTAGATTTATCTTATATTTTGGCTACGTCTAAATATTGGTTTGACTTTGGCCTAGAATTTTGGATTTCCTATTTGGTGCCTCATGTAGGGGTTTGTGCTGGTTGGCATGGGAAAGGAGGGGCTAGGGGGGTTGCAGGACATCATGCTAGAGGGAATTTTGTGATTCAAAATTCAAAGTTAATAGCCATAATCAAGGTTTTTAAAACCAGTATCGGTGACCATATTGGTCACTAGCTGGTTCGGTACCATACTGATACGGTACGGTAGGCGTGCAGGTCAAACCGACATGCCAATTTTTTTTAGGTTCTCTTTTTTTTTTTGGTGGGTGGGGATGTCCAATCAAATCTTTATGGATTATTTAATGTTTTAAGGTCCAAATTGATATTTAGTGGTGTTAATTAATATTCGTATCACTCCGATATACCTTTAATTGAGTGTGACACGAATCTATGTGCGACATTTGTTAGATGTATGTTCCAGAAGCCATATTGGCTGACACATGATTGAAAGTTTTAGGTAAATAAAAATTGGGTTATTTTTCATTCATGTTGTATTTTAATTGTCTATGAATCATTCTAGGAATTAATGGACGATGATACGTATTCTCAAGAGTTGAGAATTTGAGGCATGTATCATTAGTGGTTAATTCCTAAATGCTTCCGATCAATGGATTGTCATGGGGACGGTGACTGATCTGGATAGATCGGTGCACGGATCACTTTCCTTCGTGGATAGACGAGTCTCGAGTCTACAGTGTGGGACCACTGAAGTGAGAGTGCAAGTGCTTGATAAAGATCAAGGGTACTGAGCGTGACTAGCACGAGAAGTCACTTGGATGGCTATCCACTCATCAGTGACTTACTCGATGTTACAATTGTGTAGATAGTTCTTTGACCTACGGTGCCTTGACTGTTCACAGTAGGGTTGCTGTAGTTTGATTGCATAATCACTTGGTTACTTAGCCATTCAGAACCTTGCGGTATATGTTGGCTACAGTAGGTCCATTGTAGAAATAGGGTGCGCACCAAGATAGAATCTATTGACATTGTTAGATAGGGAGAGGTCCAATGCAGTTCATGAGATCGAATCCTAAAGACTATGGCCATGGTAGATGAATGATGGAAAGAGTTTCCATAAGGTTTCACATGGGCTCGTGTCGATTGAATTTGGAATATGATGGATGAACGGGTTTGACAAGTTATCCTTGACCTGCGTTTAGTCGGGATTCACGATAGAAGAACCGGACTACATGGTAATTGCACCTAGAGGTTCATTTTCAGTTCTGCTAGGTTGCCACTATAGGCTGCTAGGTATCACTGGTGGATTGTGGGATCAATGAGAATTATTTTGGTAATCAATAATTTTCGATTGGTTGAGTTGAAAAGTTTCAATCTATTGAAAGAAGTTTCAATGACATAGTTGATGGAGATCACAATGTATCCCACTACCAGTCAAAATTGAACCTATGGGGTCACACAAAAGATGTTCTGATCAGATGGTTGATTCACGGTTATGAATTGCGTTTGGATTTAATTATCAATATGATTGATAATTAAACCAATGCAATTGTTGCAATTGATAAACTTACTAAGAGTTAGTAAGTTGTAGGAGGATTAATTTGCAATTGGATTACAATAGGGCTTAATTTGATTGAACAATGGGGTTAGAATTAATTCTAATTGAATTGGATTCAATTTGATTTAATTTGGATTTGATTGGATCAAATCCTATTGGGTCATGAGATAACCCAATTATCCGAGAAATCAATCCCTAGTTTGATGAGGTTTTGATTCAATTAATTTTCTAATTGGATTAGAGCCTAATTGAATTCCTAAGTGGACTATGACATAATTAATTGATTGGTTATAACTAATTCCTAAGTTAGTTAGAATTAGACCAAGAATTAGTTAGGCTTAGACCAAGAATCAAGAAAGTCCTAGTTGGACTAGGACTCATCTAGATTTCTTGCGTCACATAGCCCTAAAACCTAAGCCCCTTTCTTATGTTTTAGCATGAGGTTTCTCATGCAAATCCCTAGCCCATGCTTTCCCTCTCTTGGTTATTTCCGTTGAATCCTTATTAGGAGGCATCCTTGGACACCATCCCAAGTCCTAATCATACTTTTGACCTAATGTCAAAGTCCCTTGGACGCCACTTTTAAAAGTCATTATTTTTGGGCGTTAGGAGGTGGAAAATCATGGTAAAATCTGAGATATATGTGCGTCGGGTTTTCTCCTCGGCATGAGAAAATAGGGAGGGCGTGGGTTCTAGTTTTGCCTTGGCTTTGATAGAAAGGAAGAAGGGTTGTTCTTCCTCTATCTTGTCTTCCTATTTCTTCTTTTCTAAAGAGTTTGTGAGATCTAGGAAGAAATCAAATCAACCGCAAGGGAGCTAGCACCCCGGTGAAGACGCAAGCCTCTGATCAGATCGAGAGCTTTGCGTGGATACCCCTAGAAGCCGAACACGTGTGCGGCTCTACAGGAACCTTACTAGATTACCACAGCAATCGGATTATGGTGTTTTGCTATTGGCGCAAAGGAATTGATCTTCTTTAAATCTGATTTTTATTTTTCAGTATCTTAATCTTGCATGTGATAGATCTTAGGGTGGCAATAGATTAAATCTACTGCGTGCATGATTGATTAAAAAGTTTTAATCAAATTTGAAATTTTTTCTACTGCTAGATCTAATTTTAAATTTCAACATGCACTAGGAGATTAGATTTTCTAAGAAATCCTTTAACATCATGTTATTTAGCATCCTAAATAATCAATACATGGACTATATATCATTGGATCCTAAAATGCTTAAATCAATTAAAAAATCTAAAAATACTCAATATGTATTGATCATCAGAATCTGGTTGACCGTCAATGTCCTTAAATAGTAGGATCATTTACATAGTCAAGAGGAACATCAGTCCATTCCTCTAGCCAAATAGCATTATAATCTTCTGTGCTCATTCCATAAGGTAGGCGTGCTGGATCATAAGTCATCCTTAAACTCTCATTGAGGTTCTGACTTTGAGAGATATCCTCCGGTTGATAGCATGGTTGTGAAGGGTTCCATCCAAATATATCGGCAGCAAATTCCGATTCGTAAGATGCTCTGGGCTGTATAGGATGGTAGCCACTAGAATACGATGTCTCTGATGCACCGTATCCATATCCGTAAGGATTGGTTGTTTGTGGCTACGGATAAGAGGTTTTAGAATATTAGGTTGAACCTGATATATCTATGGATTCTACTCACGTACAAGGTCATCTATAGCTGCATCATGTCCTAAAAGATCTCGCAGAGCTCATCGTCTGTATGAAATTGCATCATCGCGGGTTCTACCAGCTTGTGTATCGTGGTCTATCCTACGTGGCATGCATAACTGAGACGCACCAGTGAATTGAAGACCATCAATCGGTTGCGTCTCTTGTCCTTCGATTCCTTCATGATCATCAGATCCATGACTAGTTGAGGAACTATCATCATTATTCTGCTTGGTGTCTGAATCTAAGTGAACCGAATGCTCTCTCTATTGGGGCTACAAATGCCTTTCCTTCTTTTGTCTCTTTGCGTAGAAGCTACTTGCCCTCTCATCATGCCTTGCTCTGGCTGTCTTAGATGTGAGAGTGAATCCTATGACATATTGGTTGGAGGCCTATGTGGAATGTTGCTACTTACCCATTGAGAGACGTCCACCCTAGCCTCGCTAGCAACAAAACTGGTTAGTCGTGGAAGCGATCCTGGCTCATCAAGCTCTGGCTCCTACTGTTGACTCATATCCCATCCGATCATCGGTTCTTCATCTTCATCAACAAAATCACTCGTAGTGAGATCCGAGTACTTCAGCTGAACTTCTTCCTCAATGCATTTTAGACTCAACCTCAACTTGTAGTGCGCATACACGATCATTTAGGCATTTTTGTTTTAGACGGTTCCTTTGCTTGCTATTGACTAGTTGCGTTCATATCCACTCAATGAAACTATTTGGGAGAGGATCTTGATGGTAAGATCTTTCAAATTTTATGTGGATCCACCAAAATGCACTCACCATTCAACTGCAAAATCATTGAAATTTAATAAAATCAAAAGAGGATTGAATGTGTCAATATGATAATAGATTTATTAATACATACCTGGATTCATCTTTGATTTGCTTCTGACCGCTACATTACTTCCAAATGATTGTGCTCTTCCTACATATTTTTGTTTGTAAAAAAAATTATTTGTTATAATGTCTTATTGAAGATACAGCTAAGTTAATAAACATCATTGAACTTATTCAAAACACAGCCGCGATGTTTGGGTCGGGCTTCATCTTGTCTATTACATTTCATAGGGCGAACAAATGCTCTTTATCAATGCCAATCCTAGGTATGGAGTACTAGAATCTCAGATTCAGATAATAAGCTGCACATATTTTCATAATTGGTTAAGTTTATTTATACAAATTTTCAAAGAGTTCTTGATTTGCTGCTTACCAACTAGATGCAACTCCCTAACCATTTGATAGCCCTATCGATGATTGATGATCCTGATGTAATCACCGACATGTTGTGGATCTGCCACTTTGATTCGTTCCTTTGTCCTCTCCATCATCTAACATAAAAAGCCCATTTGGTGGTATCGTACACCATCCACGGTCGAAGCACTTCATATAGAGACTTGATAGTCGCAACTATCTTCTTGGTCCACTGTCAGAATGACTGTCTCATTGCTAAGCTCTCCATATTGCTCCTCTCAGTGCTTGCCTTGGCGTATCTGCTCCATTGCCACTCAGAACTAAAAAACATTTGATGCAGCTGTACTTTCTTATCAATCAATCAGGCTATCAAGTGCTACATAATTGGTAGCAAACCATATGACTCCTGGTCCCAATGATAGGACTCATATATGGTTGTAGATGAATCTAGTGATGTGCTGACTCCACTATCTTTTGCACCCTATGAATTTTTTCAATATCCATTAATATTAGATCGATACAGTTGCAGCACAAGGGGTCCAAAAAGTATGCGGTTGCTGCTCCATCAACATCTCTTTTGCAGTCCTATATTGTGGTTCATTATCTGTGATAATCTGCACGATATTCTGCTCTCCTACCTAATCAATCACCTCCTTCATTAATCTGAGGAGTATCTCAGCTGAAGCATCAATAAACTTGTGAAAAAATGTTCTTCCATCATAATATGTCAAGAAATTGATGATGCTTCGTTTGGTAGGACTAGTCCAACCACACACATCACAGTCAACCCATGCATAGGCCACTTGCTCTGATACGAGGCAATCTATTTTTTCTGGATCTTATTATTGTTAAGAAGCTCACCATGGATATCTTTTGGTCCTGGAGGATCTACATCTAGACTGGCAGCTTGTATAAATAAAATGGCAGAGCGATAATATGGGTTGTCTGCTGCGTTCGCTGAAATGTGATTGAAGTCAAATCAAGATCCAATAGCTTGCCATATATCTTTCTTTTTATCTTTTCTCAACATAGTATCAATCTTCTATTGCTTGGAATCTCTACTAGAAAAGATGTATGGATCCAAGTCATGATAGTGGCTCCTGCTAGAATCTTTTTAGAGGATTTCTTTCTACTGCAAAATGCTTTCAACATGGATGCAAGATGGCTGGTGCCTCTGTTGGTGGGCTCTTTAACTGAAGATGTCCTCCTAAACTGACTCATACTCTATTGCAGTTCTCCGAGCCTAACCCATCCTCATAAGCTGACGGTCCAAATCGAGCTCTATGCCTGGCTACTTTCTCTAGCTGCCACTGATCATCCAAGCTCGCTTGAATGGCAGCCTCGATCTATGCCTGCTCATCATCTGGAATAGATCCTTCCTCTGACTTCTTGGAGTGATAAGGTGGCTCTGCTTCTCGATGGTCCACCAGTGCCTTCATTAAATTTCTTTCCTTACTGCTTTAAAATTCATAAAGTGCTTCTTAATCAACTGACGAATCTCTTATGGATGCCTACGACAAGTAGATACATCCGGATAGTCGTCAGTCAAATATTGCTTCAACCGTGTAACTCAAATTTTATGCTACAGCATTTACATCTCTAATGATGCTAATTTGAGAGCATGTCACCATACTCTTAATCAACTTCCTCGATGGATCCATTCCTAAAAATTGACAAGCACATCACTTTAATAATTATTTAAAAATGATAGGTTTTGTTTATCAAAATTTTATATATTTTTTAAATTATTTAATTATATTTAATTATTTTTTAAAATAAAATATATTAAAAAAATTAAAAAATTTTGAAAAAATTATTTGATCTTACATCCATATAGAATCTTATCATGGATACTACATAAATTTTCTTAGACAGTTGACATGCATGAAATTATGCTTTTTTTTCCAAATTTAGGCCTAGGCTACCACATGCAAAATGCATCAAAACTTTGATAAATGGGCACCAAATTTATGTTGGAGGCAGCTTGTAAGTCTTTAAACAATAATCTTATTTTATAGTTTTTATGAAATTTAGTTTTTTAATTATTTTTTATTCTGAAAATATATTTTTAATTTATAAAATTATATACTTAACGAAAGTTAACGATCTTAGTGTCATTGTATAGATCATTCATAGATCTACAACATATATTAAAATCATTTTAAAAAAAATTGACATGGTTTCCCCATGTTTTATCATTTTTCATGAATTTTTCAAAAAAAAAAGCAAGAGGGGAAGAGAGAAGAGTGTTGGGGAAAAATATTTTCTGTTGAAGTTCGAGTGGGTTGGACTTTATTGGTCCCTGGAAGATGTTATTTAGGCTCAAAATACAATCCTATCCATGGTGCAGTTAAATCAATTTCGAAGATCAGCTCTATACCAAAGGATTTGCCCCCCCAAATTCAATTAATAATTATGACCTTCGATTCAAAGTTGATAACAACATAGTCGTAGCAACTGATCTTGCCATGACCTGACTTCTACTCAAATAAACTTTAGCTACTAGGGAGGCTCAGTACTTGATTGATTCCGATCTTTGGCTTAGGATAAGCGACGGTCACTCTACAATACTAGATTTCAACAAGATCCGATCTTGAATATGGCTGAACTCCATTAACTCAGCGATAATAATCTTGTTGCAGTTTCAATTAAGTGATAGTGCTAGTTCGGCTCTCAAGTTCGTTCGAACTCAATGCTCTAATTATAAATCTAGTTCAACTAGCCGACCCTCAAGCTGATCCTCCAGCTCATTCCTTCTGATCTCAACTTCTACAGTATAATTTCAGACCAAAATACCAACCTCCATTAGGAGCCGACCTTAAAGATAGTCGAGCTTCTAAGAACAGTTGAATTGATGTATTCTAGTTCGAATAAGAAATCTGATCTACAAGCTCATCATCTCTGGTTCAAAGAATAATCTTTAAGTTCAGTTCATCCGTTCCTAGGCTCCGACAGTGTAATCTCAGATCAAATGCCCTACAGTCAATCTCGGAAGTATCCGACCTTTGTCCAGACTTCAACAACCACCAACAGATGGCAACAACCGTCAGCTTACTCTTCGTAACAAAATCTGAATGGCCTACTGACATTTAGTTACCGCAATCACCATCAATCAGTTATGGGCTTCATCAATAAATAAGACTCTTTAGATACGTTTTCTCCTTTAAGCACTCTCATTATCTACTCTTGTGTAGTCTATTCTTGTTGGTGAGATTTTTGACTTGATCATTGGAGGGTCCATGCCGGACCATCCACCTCCAGCCAGCACTCCATTTTGCAGGTTTCATCGGTGAGTTCTTAGACTCCAACTCTAGCAATCTTCGACGACGGTCTATTTTCAGCAGCAACAGGATTGGCGTTGGAGGAAGGGTAGATTGAGCCCTTATTCTAAAAGGAGTACCCAGTCGAGCGTTCACTTCTACCATCTAAGCAAAATGCCTTCTAAAAGAGTATCCTCGGTGATTTGTCGCCACCACTGCTCAATCGGATTTGGACCCAATCGACCGTCCAGCTTCGATGCCATCGCCCGCACTATAGCCCCCCCCAGTCGGTGGCAGTGGTAGATGTAAGTCAATTCAATCTGCTGGTACAGTAGGTGAGAAGCCTCACGAAGGCCGTGTAGGCTATACAGTAGGCTCCGACATCGGCACCACCTGAAAAGCCATCGCTGGAACATCAGAATATAGAATAGGAAAGACCCACCAGAAGAAGCCAACCAGAAAGTCCTAAAAGGGGAAAACAGAGAGCTGTGAGTCCCTATTCTGAACATGATTCTACTCCTGAAAATCATTGCCTCTCTTAAGGTCACCACGCTTTGAGATTCACGATCGAGATGATCTCAATCGAAAGCTTTAAGAAATGAACAAGCAGATTGAAGAGCTCCGCAACTTAGCCCCAGCTCGCAATGATGAAATTTGTATCGATCCGCCTTTTACTATCTAAATTATGTAAGAATATGTTCCACCGAACTTCAAGCTTCCACAATTTTGAAAGTTATGATGGGACCTCGGATCCGATCAATAATCTAGAAGCCTTCCAAATCATGATGTTACTGCATGGTGCATCGGATGCAATTCTGTGCCGAGCTTTCCATCAATGCTGAAGGGCGCTGCACAAAGCTAGTACTCAGGCCTAAAACCAGATATCATTTATTCATTTGATCAATTGAGCCATCAGTTTGTGGCCCATTTTGTTAGCAGTCAGCGTCAGAGGAGGATTGGATTCGCTCATTAACATCAAGTAGAAAGAGGGAGAATCCATTCGAGCCTATGTTAGCCATTTAAATACTGCAGTCTTGGAGGTCCGAAAGTTGGACCAGTCAGTTGCAATAGCTGCTCTGAAGGCTGTCTTCTGAAGAATGATCTTTTCTCATTGGAGAAGTATCTTCGGAACTTCGCCGATATGTTAGCTTAGGCTGAGGGCTATGCCTGAGCTGAAGAGGCATTCAAATTGTGGGATGATGATGCCGCAAAAGAACGTCTGGTGGGGGAATCCAGCAAGTCTTCTCCCCCTCCTGAAAAGCCAAGAGAAGATTGGCCGCGTTCTAGGACCTACCAAATGCAGATGAACTCGAACCCCTCAGGCTCATCGACCGAATAGTCCCGACAGAGGAATATGGCGAAGCCCCTCTCCTAGAAGGTTCAATAATTATGTCCTTTTGAATGCTCCAAAAATTCAAGTTTTGATGGAGATCAAGAAACAACTGTCGAGGCCAGAGAGAATGCAGGCTTATCCAAGTAAGCGTAATCCCAACAAGTATTATCTATACCATCGTGACCATGATCACGATACTGAAGAATGTATTTAACTCCAAAATGAAATTGAGGAGCTAATTCGACGAGGTTGGTTGAATCGATTTCTGTGACATTAATCCGAAAGAAGAGAAGAGCGGCCGAGAGCTCTTTCACAACCAGAGCAACCTCGGCGGGAGGAACTAGGAGACCGACCCCTATTTGGGATCATCAACATCGTAGTTGGGGGCAACAGCAGGAAGGAGCCAGTGGGTCGGCAGAGCCAATGAAGAGGAGGAAGACCGAAGAACCCATCACTTTTATTGAAGAAGAGGCACAAGGGGTTCAATTTTTGTATGATGACAGGGTTGTAATTTCTTTAAATATTGCCAACTATGATGTACGCCGTATTCTGGTTGATAATGAAAGTTCTGTCGATGTTTTGTTTTATGATGTTTTCTCGAAAATCTCTATATCTGACAGTCGTATAGGACTACTAAATTCTTCTCTAGTAGTATTTATTGGCAACATAGTACCAGTTGAAGGGATAATCATCTTATTCGTTGTGGCAAGTCGGTACCCAAAACAATCTCGAGCTCAAATTGATTTTTTGGTGGTTAAAACTTCTTCCGCCTACAATGCTATTCTCGGACGACCTGAATTAAATGCACTTTAAGTTATGGTGTTAACATATTATATGAAGGTTAAGTTTCCAATAGAATTTGGGGTCGGAGAGATCCGAGGTAATCAAGCCCTAGCACGTCATTGCTATACAATTGCTTTGCAAGGTGGTAAACAATCTGAGGTCTGCCCTATAGACAGACTAATTGAATAATGTGGAGAGCTTATTGATGACCTTGTCGCGATCTTCTTGAATGATAGGAATAAAGACCATACAATTTAGATTGGCTCGAATTTGGATGGAGAAACTAGAAGGTAGCTTGTTATCTTTCTACAAAGGAATGTAGATGTTTTCACTTGGGTTCTCGTAGATATGCCAGGAATAGATGTGGAGGTGATAGAGCACCGTCTGAATGTGGATCATGCTCGCCGACCTGTGAAACAAAAGAAATGAAGTTTTGCACTGGAACGTCAGAAGGCAATTGTAGACGAGGTGGATAAACTTCTTAAAGCCGGATTCATTCAGAAGGTATCTTATCCAGATTGAATTGCAAATGTAGTTCTTGTCAAGAAAGCAAATGGAAAGTAGTGAATGTGTATAGATTTTACTGATTTGAACAAGGCCTGCCCAAAGGATGGCATCTCCTACCTCGTATCGACCAATTGGTGGATGCAACTTCAGAACACGAGCTCCTCACCTTCAAGGATGCCTTTTCTGGTTATAATTAAATCCGAATGGCACTTGAAGATGAGGAGAAAACCATCTTTATTACTGATCGTAGTTTTTATTGTTACAGGGTTATGCCATTTGGTCTTAAAAATGCAGGTACAACCTATCAGCACTTGGTGAACAAAATTTTCAAAAAGCAGATCGGTCGTAACATAGAAGTTTATGTGGATGACATGTTGGTCAAAAGCAGATCCTCGAGGAACCATATTGAAGATTTGGAAGAGACTTTTAATACTATCCGAAAGTACAAATGAAGCTGAATCCTACTTGGAGTAACCTCGAGGAAGTTTATGAAATTTATGGTGTCAAGGCGTGGCATAGAGGCGAATCTAGCGAAGATCTAAGCAATTCAAGAAATGACCATTCCCAAAACAATAAAAGAAGTCCAATATCTGACGGGGAAGGTTGCATCTTTGAACCGTTTTGTCTCAAGGACGGGAGAGCATTGCATGCCTCTGTCAGGTGCTCAAATAACCAAAAAACTTCCAATGGACTTCGGAATGTCAACAAGTTTTTGAAGAAAGGCTACCTCAGTTCACCTTTTCTTCTTACCAAACTTGAGCTTGGTGACGAAGTATTTTTATATTTGGTAGCATCTTTGGCCATCGATGCTGTCTTAATCAAAGAGGAGAATAAAGTTCAACAATCAATCTATTACATAAGTCGTGTCTTGAGAAATGCTGAAATAAGATATGCTCAATTGGAAAAGTTAACTTATGCCTTGTTGATTGCAGCTTGTAGCTTGAAAGCTTTGATCTTATTTCTAAGGGCATAACAGTGATACTTCTCACAGATCAACTTATAAAAATAGTTCTTCACCGGCCTGACACTTCAAGGAGAATAGCAAAGTGGGTAATCGAGCTCACTAAATTATATACAATTTCAATCTTGGCAGTCTATTAAAGCTCAAATACTTGTAGATTTTGTGGTTGAATGCACTACAAATCCAGCCGAGCTTGAGCAATAGGAAGCAAGTGCTTCAAATCTTCAACCAAATTCCCTTGAAGAAAGAGTTGACTTTCTTGAAGGTTTTTAGGCTTTTCATGTAGATGGCTCATCCAATGCCTCTGGAGTGGACGCAGACTTGATTCTCATCAGTCCTGAAGGAGTTATTGCGGAGTATGTGCTGTGCTTTGAATTTTTTGCCACTAATAATGAAGCAGAATATAAGACTCTGTCTAAAAATAGCTAAAGAATTGGGGATAGATCATTTAAAAGCTTATAGTGACTCACAATTGGTGGTAGGATAGGTAAATGAAAGTTATGAAGCTCGGGAAGAAAAGATGAAGTGTTTAGATAATGTAAATGACTTAACCTTAGTCCTTATCAGCTTTGATATTAAACAATTCCAAGAATAGAGAATTCTGGAGTAGATCCTTTGTCCAAATTAGCTACTTTAGCTCCAAATGACCTGTCCAAAGAAGTCTTCCTCGAAGTTCTTCAACAACCAAGTACAGAGGAACCCCTGATAGTGATACAAATGGACCATGAATCTAGCTGGATTGATCCACTGGTTTCATACCTCAAAGATGGCATTCTTTCTAGAGATCCTAAAGAAGCTCGAAAATTGAGAAACCAAGCATTTTGCTATATTTTATATGAAAACAAGTTATATAATAGATCTGATTCCTTGCGGCTTCTAAAGTGCCTTTGACCATCTGAAGCTGATTATGTCTTAAAGGAAAGTTCATGAAGGACTGTGGGAATCACCTTGGAGCAAGGTCGTTATCTTATAAGTTATTTCGGCAAAAGGATAATATTGGCCGACCATGCAGTTGGATGCGGTTGATTGTCAAAAGATGTGATCGATGCCAGAGAAATACTAATGTCCGGCGGCAACTAGCATCTTTACTAACATCTTGAAGTGCCCCTTGGACATTCACACAATGAGGAATGGATATACTTGGGCCATTTTTCATGGCATCCGGACAGCGAAAGTTTCTCTTAGTGGTAGTAGATTATTTTACTAAATGGGTTGAAACTGAAGCACTGGCGAAGATTACTGTAGCTAAAGTGAAAGAATTTGTTTGGAAATCCATAGTATGCAGATTTGGCCTACCTCGGATATTGATCATTAATAATGGACGCCTGTTTACAAATCAAAATTTGCTGAATTCTGCAAAGATTTAAATATCTTCCATCATTTGACATCTGTTGCTCATCCCTAGGCAAATGGCGAGCTGAGGTGACTAACCGGATGTTGCTACAAGGAATAAAGGCAAGAGTTGAACGAGCAAAAGGAACATGGACGGATGAGCTCTATCATGTTTTGTGGGCTTATAGAACCATCTAAAGGTTGCCTACTAGAGAAACTCCATTCTCTCTAGCATTTGTAACTGAAGCAGTTATCCCAGTTGAACTTGGACTTCCTTCGGCACGAGTTGAAAACATCAATAAACAAAATAATTCACAGGATCTTAGAGCAAATCTTGATTTGTTGGAGGAAAAATGTAAAAAAACTCAAGTTCGGATGGCAGCCTACAGGTAGAAGGTAGCTCGGTATTACAATTCCAGGGTCAAGAGTAAAACTTTCAGGGTTGGAGACTTAGTGCTACATCGAGTGAAAGTTTCTCAATCATAGAATCAAGGAAGCTTGCCCCGAATTGGAAAGGTCCTTATGAAGTCGAAGAAATTATTCAACTAGGGATTTATCGCATAAAGGAGCTTGTAGGAGCCATGCTACCCCGACCATGGAATTTTGAAAATTTATGGATGTACTATCAGTAGCTATATTTTAATAAAAGATTTCTCATTTTAACACTCCTATCTTTTGGGCAATTGAGTTATAGCAGGAAATGATTTAGCCGAATTTCATTTTTAAAGGAAGGTGAAGACCTCCGATTCTTAAACAAAAGATTAATCTCGTCCTAATGAGAGTGAAGATCTTCGATTTTGTTAAACTTATTTCTAAACAAGGTTAGAAGACCTGGTTCGTAAACAAGGTAGACAGATTTAAGAAAGATCAGATGAATGTCACCGTTTCAAAATAAAGTCAATTTTAAGCACAAAGTGATGACAAGGAACTTGACAAACACAAGATTGAGACACTACAAAGGGGGATGACGCCATGACTTAAAAAGAAGATCATTTTATTAAATAAAGCTATTACAAAGGTCGCTAAGACTAATTACAAAAGGAAAAAGAAGGAAAACAAAATTCTATGTGAATTTCTGGATACTAGCCCTCGCCATCATCAAGGAGTTCTTCAAATCCCTTATCTGACTTTCATACTTCTCCTTTGCTGCCAAACATTCCTTAAACAAGTTTCGAGCTCTTGTGGCCTCATCCTCTGACTTTTTTAGTCTTTTCCAAAGTACAACAGATTCAGTCTCGGCATCTTTGATAGTATTCTCTTGATATTTCATTTGCATTTTAAGTTGAAGAAGCTTGGATTTATTTTTATCATTAGTTTCAGAAAGGTTTATGATGCTGTTTCTGGTTAAAGCTCATCTGAATCTCTTCTTGGATTGGCTCGAACATTGTTCGAGAGTTCTTTAAGCCAAGCTATCTCTTCGTTGGCCATCCGAAGTTAGCATTGGAGATCGGAAATTTTCTTGCTCCAGCCTAGCCTATACTCATCGTATTTCTCTTCTGCCATACATAATTGATTCTGAAGGTCGGATGGGTCACATCTCTTGGTTTGGGATCGACTTCAGATCTAGGCTTTGAGGGGTTCGGTTCGGAAGGATTCTCAGAAGAAGAAGAAGATCAAGAGTATTCAGAATCATGGGAAGTCATTTCGGATCAAAGAAAATCAAACGAAATCAATTGAAAATTAGAGGAAAGTGAAGGAAAAATCTTGGAAACCAGGGGAAGAATAGTCGGATCCTAAGAAATCCCTAAAAATAGAAAGAAGACGTTAAAACTAAAAAGGAAAGTTAGAACACTAACCTAAAGATGCGGAAGGCTTGAGGAAGAAGCTGAGGTTGCAGAAAGTGGATGGAGAAAGGATGATCGAGTTGGTGGGAAGAACGAAAGGCTAGAGCGGACGAAGTCGAAGAAGGCAATGGCGGAGGAAAAATCAGAAGAAAGATATCTGAGTGAGGAAGGAGAAAGAGAGAACTTAAATAGCTGGAAGCGCACTGAACTGCCATGATGCCGAATCGTCGTTGCCCTATCCCTGCTTGCCATGTGTTCGGATTTTTATGGCTACTATAGGTGTCAGACAGCGTATTAATTGCACCAGACTTGGAGCTCTGCGTTCGAAAGACGTTTCAAAATTTAAAACCTTTTCAAGTCCTTTTGTTATGATGAAGTTTGTCCTGACTTGATTTTTGTAAAAAATATCCCACCTGACGAGTGGAAGAACAGAACTGGACTTCAGTAGTAGTAAGCTTGAGTACTCTTTTTGTTCGATCTTTGAACTCGGGAGTAGGGGGGACAAGTGTTGGGGGAAAATAGTTTCCGCCGAAGTCCAAGTGGATTGGACCTTACCGGTCCGTGGAAGATATTATTTCAGCTTAAGATACAATCTTGTCCGAGGTGCAGTTAAATCAGTTTCCAAGATCAGTTCTACACAGAAGGATTTACCCCCCAAAATTTAATTAATTCTGACCTTCGATTCAGGCTTGATAACAACGTAGTTGTAGCAATAGATCTTGCCATGACTTGACTTCTAGTCAAATGAACTTTAGCCACTAGAGAGGCTCAGTACTTGATTGATTCCGATCTTTGGCTCAAAATAAGCGATGGTCACTTTGGAATACTAGATTCAATAGGATCCAATCTTGGATATGGCCGAACTCCATTAACTCAGTGATAATAACCTTGCGATAATAACCTTGTTGCAGTTTCAATTAAATGACAGTGCTAGTTTGGCTCTCAAGTTTGTCCGAACTCAATGCTCTAATTATAAATCTAGTTCAAGTAGCTGACTCTCGTGTTGTTCCTCCAACTCATTTCTTTTGACCTCAATTTCTACAATACAATTTCAAACCAAAATACAACCTCCATTAGGAGCCGACCTTAAAGATAGCTGAGCTTCTAAGAATAGTTGAAGCAATCCTATTCCAGTTCGAATCAGAAATCTGATCTACAAACTCATCATCCCTGGTCCAAAGAATAATCTTCAAGTTTAGTTCATCCATTCCTAGGCTTTGGCAGTGTAATCTCAGATCAAATGACCTATAGTCAAGCTCGGAAGTATCCGACCTTTGTCCAGACTTCAACAACTACGAATAGGTGGCAACAACTAGGGCTGGAAGTGGGCTCGGGCCAGCCTAATTTCAGATCGAGCTTTGGGCTCAGTCCGAAACTATTTAGACCGGGCTTGGATCAAAAAAATAGAGCCCATTTTATTTTCGGGCTAGGCTCGGGCCTAACTTTAGATCGGCTCGGGCCCAATTAAAACCCACCCAGGCCATTTAACAAACGATAAATCAGTGAACATGCAGGCTATTTAAAACTCACCCAGGCCATTTAACTGATACTATAAAACACCCTCTCGCCCTCCTCCGGCCCTCGCAAACACCCCTCCGCCCATCCTCGGACCCCCACGAACCCCCCTCCAGCCTCGGTGCGAATCCCCCCTCCGGCTCTAGCCCTCGCGAACCCTCCACCCTCGGTCCGCCTTCGTCGCACCCCTTGCTTTGCCGTGCACCTCCCGGCACCCCTCCGTCGTGCCCCTCCTGCGCCCCTCCCTCTGTCACCTCCCCCACCTCCGTCGTGCCCCTCCCCGTCCCTTCCTCCATCGCCTCCCCCATCTCCGTCATGCCCCTCCCCACGCCCCCCCCCATCTCTGCCACACCCTCCCTTTGGTTGTGCCCTCCCCGCCCCTGTCCCTCCGTCGCCTCCTCCCCACCCCATCGTGCCCCTCCCTACGCCCTCCCTCCGGCACCTCCACCTTCATCACGCCCCTCCCCACCTCCATCGCGCCCCTCCCTTCCTCCACCTCCGTCGTGCTGTCATTGCTGCCTCTCCTCCCTCTGTCGTGCTCCATTGACGTCACCGCGCCCCTCCCTCTATCGCGCTCCGTCGTCGCCGCCAGCCACCCTCTGTCGTCGCCACCGGCCACCCCCATCGTAGAGAGTTGTAGGAGTGGGTTGGCCCAATTGGGCTTGGGCCGGACTCGGGCCTGTATTTTTTCAAAAAAATCAGGCCTAAGCTCAGCCAGAAGCTCGAAATATTATTTCGGGCCGGGCTCGGGCAGAGGTATGGCCCGACCCAGCTCAGCCCAGTTCCAGTCCTAGCAACAACTGTCAGCCCACTCTCCGTAACAAAATCTGAATGGCCCGAATGGCCTACTGACATTTAGTTACTGCAATCACCATTAATCAGTTATGGGCTCCATCTATAAATCAAACCCTTCAGATACTTTTTCTCGTTTAAGCACTCCTCTCATTATCTACTCCTGTATACTCCATTCTTGTTGATGAGATTTTTGACTTGATCATAGGAGGGTCTATGCCAGAGCCACCCACCTCCGATCACGTTCCATTTTGCTGGTTTCGTCGGCGAGATCTTGGACTTCAACTCCAGCGATCTCCGGTGATGGTCCATTTTTAGCACCAACAGGTAGGAAGGAGAAAAATACCTTTAAGGCTTTAATCTATGTTTTCCCGGAGTCTTCCGGTCACTCTTAGTATTAGGGAGTGAGAAACAGAGAGAGAGAGATTGAGAAATAGAGAAGAAGTCTCAAAAGACTTCTTCTCTATCTGTTAGAGACTTAAAAAAGAGTTGAACTGGGTGGTTTGGCTTGGTACAGTAGCGTACCTCCTGGTTCAAGCCCAAACCATTCGGTTGAAGACTAAATCAGGTGATTCGAAATTTTTTATTTTTGGGTGCCGAAAATTAGGCCTGAATCGATCTGGTTTGGTGCCGGTATGGCTCGGAACGGCCCAGCCATAAACCCTAGCCATGATAGATAATTCATCTTGTTCAAATGTATGTGCTGCACTAAAGACATCAGGATGGTTTGGAATATATCCGAGAAGACCATGAAGATAGTATATTAAATGATATCCTATTCCCAATGGTGCTCCGTGAGATGAACTTCTAAGGCTTGTGTTTTATGGGTTTTTAGAAGCAAAAAAATTTCCTTAGGTCCAAGCTTTTTTTTATGGTGACTTTGCATTAATGCACTTCTTGCATTGGGTTTTTTGATTGCAAATTGGTCAAAACACTATCCAAAATTGCTTGTTGGTTGGGAGGACATCACAAACATTTTTTTTCTTATACTGCTTGGAAGGCCATGGGCCTTGTTAAATGAAAGCATGAAAATATCTCCTAACTTTACTATAAATCTCTTGGTGTATAACAATTGCTACACATGGAAGTCGGGCATGATAAGTTTAAGAGGTTGTGGTTTGTATAAAGTAGGTATATCATTTGGAAGGCATCACATTATATCTTATTGATTGTTAGATCATATAATATATATATCACAAGACTAGCATTCTTGGGAGCTATGAGAGGAGCTGTGACTTCTTTCTGAAAAAGGGAGAGATGGTAGGCAAGCATTAGTTTCTCTAGTAGGTCTTTGGAGCAAGATTTGCCATACTAGTCAGTACCGTATCATACTCTGTGTGCCATATCATATTGGTACCAAACTGCTATGTAGTCTTATATGGTACTGATGCGTAGTATGAGTTGCCATCTCGTACCATACTACATACTGACATAGTTATAGGATGGTACTAGTATGGCTTCTGGTTTCGAGATGGCAAACCTTGCCTTGGAGGACTGTTCAATAAACAATGGCAAGGCTATGAAAGAAACAAAAGATCCCTTGCATGTTGATGTTATTAGATTGATCTTCTGGGCAAGCTGTATGCTGGAGGTCTTAGTCTTCAGCTACCACTAAAAGTTGGTTGATTGTTTATGCAAAGTCTTCTTTCCAATCTTTATTGTTGGTCATACTTGTAATCAGTTATAACAGAAACAGTGAAGCAGGGTTACTAGCATGTTTCAGTAAATTGAATTGCTAGAACTATAAGTTAGCAGATCATAGTTGTCTTATTGATTTCTGTGACTTTGTTGAAGTGATATAATTTTTCTTAATGTATAATGATATTTGGACTGGTGTCCATTTTATTACTGTGAATGTTCTTAGAAACTGAACAGTATGACAATGTTCATGTATAAGAAAAAACAAAATACATTTAAGTGTGCCACACAGAGTGGAAACATCTTAGATGCATAACACACTCACATGTAAATAAAGCCATCAGGTTGTAGAACTTAGAATAATGTAACAAAAGTAGTAGGAGTAGGAGCATGAGCATGAATTAATGGAGAAAACAATAAATTTTGGCCTGCAATGGCACATAAAAGAAGAGCTTTATAAAAGCAGTTGCCAATTTAGGAATGGATTGACTCCATAATTTAGTAATTCTTGCTTCTAAGGTGTGAATAATGATAAAAATTACTAAAAATTGCACACTACATCTACTTTCTACGAGGGTCGTGGTTGTTAATTTTTACCTCAAACAGACAAGGAACTTCCAAATATTCCAATGCATTTTCTTAGAAATTACTACTATTATTTCATTGGTCATTTAAAGAATGTGGTTTCTTTTTTTCTTTGTTGTATCAAAATGCTCAAATTTGGGTTTCATAAACTTGGCTGATTAAATCATGGAAATACAAATGGAGTTTTTCATGGGTAAACTGGGATCTTATATGAAATAATCATCTTTCTTTTTTTTTTGGTTAAAGGAATAATATTTTGTTCTTTTTTTGAAAAAAATAAACTGCATATATATTTGACAAAGATTTTTTAATGACTGAAGGGTTTATCCATAAGAATAATTATGTAAATTTCTTTCAGCAAATTGAAGCAACTTTGGCTTCCTTTTACCTAAGTTTTGGAATTTCATCATAAAATGAGGTAAACCAGCACTTTATCATGTTTTTAATGTCGTTGCAAATTTCATGAATAAAGGTATTCCAATATAATCTGATTTGATGAAACAAATAAGTAAATACGATTTTTGCCAATGTGAAACTTGGATCAACCCTTATTTCTTGTTACTTTATCTTGTAAGTTAACTTAGTCTTAAGGACTTTATGTCAAAATTAATTTGGGTGTAGACTGTGGAAAGGAGAAGCAATCATGGAAGTAGATAATTTTGTATAGCGGTGTTTCATTGTGTTAAATTCAAGTTTGTATATGGAGCTGTACTAATTGTCAATAGGGTGAAATGTAGTTGATATATAAGCTCTCAAAACCAAAGCATGTCGACGAAGCTAAGAGCCAAATGTAACTCATGATTTGTTGCAAGTTTTGCAAATACATTAGTCCGTGCTGTCATATAGATCTATGACTTCATATTTCAAGAAGTTGAGAGGGAATATTACAGATTTGATAGTCTTTGCAACTCTAAACATCATGTGTGGAGACAAGAAACATGAAATTTGGTGTTTTAAGACTGCATAAGCATGTAAAGTGTAAGATATGGCCAACTGCGTTTGTTGTACTTCTATTTATCCTGCCTTTTTTGGGGTTGTAGTTTTGAGAAACTTGAAATCAAGATTTTTCACTTATCAATGGGTATTGCTGGTAAAATAGGAATAATGTGATGCCATTTTTTCTGCACATCTACTCAAGTGTTATTTCTTTATGTTTAGGTGCATGAGTACTAGAAGAGATAACCCAAAGGGTTCACTTTGGAGAGTTGCAGTTGAGGGCTTCAACCGTGTTCTTGTTGATGATGCAAGCAGAGAAAGTAAGGATTATAAAAATGACCCAAATACCTATCGATCTGCGAGAGTACGTCTCTGGAAAGAGGTAGCAGATGTATATGAAATATTTCTTGTTGGCTCTTGTGGGCGTGCTCTATCTTCTGATGCTCCTTCAGCTGAAGTGCTCAAGACTGATGAGTTAATCGAGTTGACTGTTCTGAGTGTTCTGGGTGACAGGGTTCTGAAAAGCCAAATAGATGCTCCTCTTGAGGTGAACCATGCACTAGACGGATTTTCTCTATGTAGATGTTTTTATTTTTAAAGGATTGACTGTTTATCAAACAGTTACCTGAATAGGCATGTTGTCTTGCAGATTTTACAACGGTTAGTTACAACTCTTGATCATTGTGCATCCCGAACAGGTTGTTTGCCTCTAGAGAGTGTTGGGCTTATGCCTTCCCACTGCAGCAGATTCTCATTAAGCTGCTTACAG
This sequence comes from Cocos nucifera, assembly GCA_006176705.1. Lineage (NCBI taxonomy): Eukaryota > Viridiplantae > Streptophyta > Magnoliopsida > Arecales > Arecaceae > Cocos > Cocos nucifera. Next base: position 72,188 of record QRFJ01002105.1, on the reverse strand, counting down.
ATGATTTTTTCTTTATGCAGGTAATGATTGGGGCAGTATTTCCCAAATTATGCATGTTCTATAGCAAGATTAAATTTACTTTAAAATTAAACTCAGTATTCAGAAGATATTATGATTTGATCCTAGAGTGGAAAACCCTGGGTCATATTTTTGAACACAGGCTTTCCATTTATTTCTACAGATTTCAGCATAATGTCTCGTTGAATGTGAGCTAACTTGCTTGTTATTGTGGTCTTAGTTTTACTTCTGAAGACAGTTGGCATCCAATGAGATCAGAAGTTAGCAAAGTATCAATTGATATTCTTATGAGGAGATGTGAAATTGTACTAAATCAGTTTTTGGATGATGAAAACCACCTAGGTACTTGATTAAGATATAGATCATAATTTACATTTTTGTTTTACATAATCAATAGTCAAGAGTTCTTTTTTGGCTATTATCATGTCTGATAGACTCAAAGGAACCCAAATTCTTGTTGGAACTATGACATGTTCTCCTTGTCTTGCAACTTCTGAATGCGTGAAAATTGTTGCTGCAGGTGAACATCCACTGCCAAGTGTGAGAACTGAAGAGATAGTTTGTGTCCTTCAAGAGCTTGCTCAGTTGGTTATTCATTCTGATACAGCATCTGTTCTTCACTTACCATCACACCTGAAACAAGCTCTAGAAAAGAATGTGGACTTTGGGCGTGCCCATCTATTGGTTTTGTTCCCAACATTCTGTGAGCTTGTTATATCAAGGTTTGTTCATTTCATTCCTCCTGCTCTATCTCCACATTTTAATATTTTATCCCTTTAGTTTGTTTTTTTAATCTCTAAAAAATAATTATTAGAACTACGGTTACATCTCTTCTTTACATGACATGTAAGTCTTCGGGCTTAAAAGAACATCAAACAAGAATGCAACTGTAATAACCATGTATGTTATGAATATCCAGAAAGTGATGGTAAAGTTTAACTATAACCATAGCATTAACTCTTGTCATAAATATTAAGTTTGAGATTCTGAATTCTTACACTATTCATTCCTATCAAGGACAAAGCTAGTCTAAATCCTTTCACAACTTTCATATTATCTTTAACCTTCTCTATTGAGGTTGTTCAGCACATATATTAGCACCTCTGTTGGTCGGATTTTTCAAATCTTTCTTGCATGTTTGTGCTGGTTCAACTAGTTCTTCATCATTTTGTCCTTTGTGCTACTCTTTCACCTCCTTTTACTCATTTGACACTTAAAGCTTCCATAGTTTCATCGAGCATCTGACTCAATATTCTATTTTCCACCATGTGCTTTTTCATTTGTTTGACCATTTTATTGCCGACACTTCTAATCATACAACATGTTGTGCCTTATTGCAATCTTATAAAAAGAGTCATCCCTTAAGCGTTCCTTCTTTCATATTGCACCATAGAAGTACCTCACCTTCTCAATTTTTTAGATGTGCCTCCATTTGGCTCTAAATTATTTTGTGTAACATATCTGTGATATCTATACCAATAATATTTGATGGCAAAAATTTGTATCACCAACATTACATCCATTTATGTGGACATTGCCATCCATCAAATACTCATTCCTTGTCAACCAGTCATGTACTAAACACCATCTTCCACCATAGGTTATTGTCTGACCAGCCAATAAGATTTACATTTTGAATATATTTTGACACCCATATCCCCCATCCCAATCCCTAGACGACACAGAACCCCACTAACTCTCAATTTAATAATTTAACATGATCTTGAGTTTCTTGCATATAAACAACCTAAGAGATAATGAATTATATACAAGCAGGTAACTGTTTAACGTCTAATTTGTTGATTAAAAATGAATTAAATCTCTTAAAATTGTTTGCTTAATAAATTTGAAGAAATTTCATAGTTTGTATGGAAATCAATGTTAATTTCCATCATTCAAGGGCTTGAACAAATTAACAGTTACTTGTCTAATGAAGAATAACTGCTTGATATGTGAGGACTTGACAATTCATGAGTTCTAATATATTTGGAAAGTTTAGAATGTGTCATTACCTTTGTGGTTACCACATCTTATATAGTCTGTCATTATACTCTTAGAGCTATCTCGGGACTGAAAGTTTTTATGTTCATGTTCTGTACGGAAAATTCTTTGGGGCACCTGTGACCTGCACATGAAAGTTCATAGGACCCACAAGTGCTGATTTGCTAATTTCTTAATCAACAGAACCCAATATATGGCAACAAATCCTAGTGATTTGCATAAAACCTCTTTTGCCACGTGGCAACAGAGCTGTTTGTGTGCACATAACAGGAGCCGCACAGCATTACTAATCCAACGTGTTTCTTATTTATTTGCTTGCTCAAGAGATGTGTTCTAGCTACAATGAACATCTCCTATGAAGCATCATTATGAAGGGTTTCATTTATAGATTTAAGTCTCATGGAAAGGTTTTTTAGAGAACAAACACTATGATTCCTGATAATAGAGTTTTTATGCCTGAAAATAGGATTGCCTGGACATAATTGTCTAGCAGAACATGGAAATATCACGAGGCATGGCTGCCATGATTGGGGCATCATTGGCCTTTACAATCATTATATTTGAAGTCTATGTAAGCATGAATCAATTGTTCCATGGGCATAGTTGCAGTAACAAAGATGCCATGGCCTTGGCCGATGCTATATCAGAATTTGCATTGAAAGTTGCAGCTTAGCGCTGGAAGGTCATGAATATTGCTCTACTAAAGACTGCTAAAAGAAATCCAGGCTCATTTGTGAAAGTTGTTTTTGTTATGAAGGTTGTTGTTTCCTAGAGGTGGCAATCCAAAAGCGGGGATGAATTGGATTTCTTAAAAATTATTTGAAATACTTGTGGCCAAAAACAAATTTATAAGTGTTTATGCAGTGCTTAGCAGTAAGTAAATAAGCAGCAGAAAAATAAATGTAAAGACAAACACAGTCACAAATATAAGAGATTTATAGTGGTTCAGTGTTCAACTTAGCACTTACATCAACTTTCCAAATCCTATTTAAAAATTTCAATTATAATCCCACAAGATTACAGTTTGATTGTTTTCATGGGTTCACAATCTAATCAAGTTGGTTTTCTCTGGCTCATTAATCAAAATTTTATAACCGATTGTTTTCTTCGCCTCATAATTAATCTAGTTGGTTTTCACTGGATTACCAACTAAAATCTTACAACATCCAATTTATAGCTTTGGATTAACTCTCGAAATCCAAGTTTCTTCCCCAAGAAATTTGTCACAATAGTTAAAGAAGGATATACCAGAATTTAAAGCATAAAAAATAAAATCTTTAAACTCTTGAAGAAGTTAGAGTGGTTGAGCTCTTGAATTACTTTGATTTCTTTCTTGAATGCTTAAAAGAGGATTGATGTAGACTTGAATGCTCTTGTTCGATGGTTGTGGGCTCAATTAAGTGCACACTTCCTCTCTTTTGGGTTGAGTAAATGTGGGAAGGTGAAAATTGAAAGCACTTGGAATGTCCCTTCTCTCTCTTTGTTTTTACTTAAATAGCATGAATATTTTTTCAATTAATTTAATAATCTTGAATCCTTTGTTCCTAATTTGAATTCTTCACTTTTATAGTCTCAAAAATGGCTATAAATATAATTAATGTACTAACTGCTGGAAGCTTGAAAATAGCTGTTTGACATAAAATATGGTTGTTTCAAATAATCTAAAAAACTAGCCATTATTCTGTTAGAAATCTGTGAGTTGGCTCATCCATGCTCTGAGTTGACTTATCTGAAGTGCTGAGTTAGCTACGTGAAACTCTGACACGGTTTAGGAACATATGCAAAATTTTCTGTTTTCTGTTTGTTTTGTCTGCTTGAGACCGACTTTGTGAGTTGGTCAGTTAATTGAGTTTTTGAATCAGCTCAGAGAACTTATGAATTTTCATTGCTTTCTGTCTTCTTCTGCCTTAGAGACTGAGTCAACTATCCCATACATGTGAGTCGGCTGAGTTCCTATCTTGGTCGGGTATCTTGTTTTTATGGTTAGTTCAGGAGAATATCTGAAATCTTCATTCTTGTCTTCAATATGAAACTAAGGTTGAGTGAGCTATCTATATATGTGAGTCGGCTATGACTTTATCTTGGTTGGCACAGATAAAAACTTGGTTGGCTAAGGAAAAAGTCTGGATTTCACATCTTCTCTATCTTTTTTCTTAAATTGAGATGGGTTGATCAAACTACTTTTATGGTCGACTCACAGGCATGCTAGATGTTTCAAAAATAATTTCCTCTATTTTCAAGTGGCTTTTTTTGTGCAAAGATATTCTAGGCTAGACTTGCCTTCTCAAAATTAATTTTTGAATAGAAGAACTTATTAAAAAATCTTTTTAGGCTAGATTTTTTCTTTTTCAAATTTCTTTGATACTGAACTTAGTTTCTTTGCTTCCAAAATTTGAAACTCTGATTTTGGGAATATGAATTTACTTAAATTTTGAGATGATTTTTTTTTTTTTTTTGAATAAAATCAACCATTGAGCATTATAAGAAATCTTATAATTATTTTTAAAATTATTATTAATAATTATAATTTATACTCAAACTCTTGATATTATCAAAATCAATTTCAGAGCTAGTAGTTGTGCAGGAGAAGTTCACCTTTGGTATCAAGATCCTTTTCCACACATTTTGATTTCGTAGGTTATGAAGGATTGAACCTCAGAATTATCACAACAAATTTCCAAAATAATGCACCATTCAGGGAAAGCTAGAACTATGTTTTCTACCCGGAAAAAACATTGGGAAACTATTGAACTCAAGCAGCGCAAGTCAAGAAGCTTTTTAGATTTTGTATAGGCCCATGACCTGCTGCTACCAGCTAGATTAGGGATAAAGAATCTTGTCAGTTTCAATGGACTTAAAATTATTCTTTGATGTGACAGGGAGGCTAGAGTAAGGGAGCTTGTGCTTGTGCTGTTAAGACTCATTGCCGTGGAGTTGGGAGTGCAGCGTGTAACATGAGAATTGATTAACAGAATTGAGCTTATGCACGTGCTGCGAAGGCTCACTGCCGTCGAGTTGGGACTGCAGCGTGTAACAGGAGAATTGATTAACAGAATTCCTTCAGTTGGATGTCCGTACGCATGCCCAAATTCATGTTGTGAAATCTCATGTAATGTATCAGCACACCACCTGCGCCACCGCCCCCCCTTCCCCCCCACAACAACATCCCCTGGGATATGATTCATTGTAATTTTACTTGTAATGTTCTGCTTGCTTTTTATGGAATGCGGTAAGAGCAATTTGTATTATTTCGAGCATATTTTGTTTCATTCGATGTTCCTGTTTGTTTTTTCACTAATAACAAATATTTCTTTAACATCCTCTTCGTCCTTGATACTCATGTATTATTGCGGCCAATCTCGGATTGGTCAGAATTGTTTCTAGCGGGATCTTCCGATGCTTAATATAATGGATTGCTTGAACAGAATATTGAAAAATTAAAATGGTGAGTTTTTGCTTTAAAAACAGGCCTCCTTTCTGTTTCTTTATAGGTGAGTGCTATGGTCGTAGGTGTGGGCAGTTAATATCCACGAAGGATAGTTATTGCTCATGGATGATTGTGGATATAGTTGTTACGTATTGTGTTGGTGGTTTTTGATGCATCAACCTTCACACCGATTAGGGGTCGGTGGTGAGATTATCGCATGCTGATTGAAAGTCGGTTTTTAATGGATTGATTGGGGGTCAACATGATTATTGCATAATTATTGCATACCGATTGAAAGTTGATATTGTTGATGATGTCGAAGTCATTGAGAGTGTCGTCGATGACATGGTATGAATCAATCAAGTGTGAATTGGACACTGATATTGAATGGGAGTCGGATTGCTCCTGAGTTGACGGTCTGAGGTTATCGGATGATAGTTGATAGTTGACCATTGAGCAGTCAGCTCAAGTAATTGAAAATTGATAGGTAGTTGGTATTGATTAAGTAATAGGTATGTCGAATTGTTGACTCTTGATTGATTGGATTATTCGGCCACTTTATGTTTACCCATAGTCGGATGTTGATGTCGATGTCGAGTCGGGGAATAGTCCGAGGAATGCCATTTACCGTCGAATGCGAATCAGGGTAGCAAATTTGATCATCTCAATAGTTGCCTTCTACTTTTAAGTCTAAAGTGGCCTAATGCTTTGGGTGGTGGGAGTACGTTTGTCTTTTGTTATTGTGCCTGCTTTGGGTGGTGGGAGTACGTTTGTCTTTTGTTATTGTGCCTGATTTGGCTATAGGTATTAATGATTTTTTGGAAAATAGAACCATCAGCTGTTTTGTTGTTTTGATGATCATGTAGTCATCATTAGAGTGGTAGCAATTATTAAATATGGTAACCAACCAGACGGCGGGGTGATGGGATTTGATTTGTCCCATCCTATAGGAAGTTGCCACATGTCCCAATGGTTGTTGGCTTTTGGCGATTTATGCGGATCGTCATAATCGAGCGGTGGATGTGTTGAGAGGTCTGAATTTTGATTGGTTCAGATATCGCCACATGTTAGGATCTGAGGAAGTTTGGATTTGGATGAGGCCATCTTGACCATTGAGAGGCCCTATATAAAATCGGCCCCTTTCTTTCACTTGGATCTATTTTTTTTGCAAGTGAGGACTTCATTGCTGCAACTAAGGGTATAAAATCGGCCCCTTTCTTTCACTTGGATCTATTTGTTTGCAAGTGAGGACTTCATTGCTGCAACTAAGGGTGCTCCTGCATTTGAGAGTTCCTGGGCTATCTTCTTTTTCCTTTCTATGTCAAGTTCTTTTAACTTCAAGATGGTTCTTTTCATTCTCTTCCTTGCCATTTCTTTGCCTATCCTTTTTGTAATGTAATTTCTTTTCTTGTCAGCCTTCTATGTTTGGTTGTCAATTTCTCCACCATTAATAATGGCAAGTAGTAGTAGAAAGGGAAAATCCAAGGTTAGGGAGGATCTTACAGATAGACATGTAGCAACCTCTTGGGATAGTTGGTCGGGTGATTCGGTTAACAACTCCCTCCTAGGTTCAGACACAAAAGTTTCTTCCTTGTCCAAATTCAATATCCTCCGACTCCAGGAGCAATATTGCATTCTGGAGCAGTTTCGGCTCTCTACATTTGGTTCAAGTGGTTGAGTGAACTTTCCTTCGTCGGCTAGGTTGTAGTCTATATTGAGAACCTCCAAGCTGGTTTTCAATTCCCGATTTTGGAGTTTATTCGGAATCTTTTTAATTATTATAGGATTTGTTTAGCCCAGTTTGCGCCAAATGATATCCGGCTTATTATCTCTTTTGCTTTGCTGTGTCATCTTATTTCGACCAATCCTCATTCATCACTATTTCAGGCTTTCTTTATTCTCTAACCCCATCTTAAGGCTAAGGGTTGGTGGTTTTTTGGCCCAAGATAGGATCTGCATCTCATCTCCAACCTTCCTTGCTCCATCCATGGATGGAAGGATGAGCTTTTGTTCGTTTCTTCTCCATTGGCCCGGGGCTTTCCTTCTTCATGGGAATATCTTAGGATAGGACTGAATGACAGTGACCAAGTAAATGAGGGCGATCGGGAAGACTTCCTCCAGTTGAGGGAAATGGAGGTCCCTTAATAATGAGAGCTATTGATAGAGGTGCATTTGTACGATGTCGATCTTGGTTCGGTTCCTGCTGTTGCCTAGACGTAGCAATCCAAGAAGGAGGGAGGGGATGAATTAGGTTCTTATCAAATTTTAACCAAATTTAACATCTAAACAAGTATGTGCTTTAATTTTAACCTAAGTAGTGCAATTAAGATGAATACAATATGAGTAGCAGCGAATTCAAGATATGCAAATGCTATGTAGGAATTTAAAGACTAATCCAAGCAAATAATAAAGGAAGTAATGAAATAATCAAAGACATAATAGAAACATAAAATTTTATAGTGGTTTGGTGTAATTTGCATCTACATCCACTCCCCAAGCTCCTATTAGATGTGTGCCCTAGAAGTCAGATTGGCTGATACTTGTAATACACTCCTATGAGCAATTTTATAATTTTGACTATAAATTAATAAAAAAATTATTTTCTATCATAATGTGTATTTATGATATATCCTTCGAGTTAATGGTAATGATAATTCATATTTTCAAAAGTCAAAAATTTAAGATATGAATTTTTATAATTAACTCATAAACTGCTTTCGATCATAGGATCATCATGAGGATGGTGATCGATCCAAAATATTGGTGTATGATCACTTTCTTAGGATGGATGAGTCTTGAGTCTATGGTGTGGAGACATCAAAGCGAAAGTACAGATACTCGTTAGAGAACGAGGGCACTAAGTATGATCACATCGAGCAGTCATAAGAGAATCTACCTTATCGATGACTGGCTCGATGTTGCAGTGGTATATTTGGTTCTTTGACTTGAAGTGCATCGACAGTTCACCTTAAGGGTGTTATAATTTGACTACACCATAACTCGGTCTCCTAGCCATTCAAAATTTTGAGATATATGTTGGCTATAGCATTCTCATTGTAGGAATTGGATTACACCAATAGAAGATGTATCTACCTCGATAGATGAGGAGTAGCCCTATGATAATCATTAGATCAAGTCCATAAGCCCATGGCCATGTCAGTGTGAAGATGATAGAAAGAGTTTCTATTAGGATTTCACATCGAACTCGAATTGAATGATTAATTTATATGATGGATGATTGGGTTTGACGAGTTCACATTAACCCTAATTCTATTAGGGCTCAAGATAGAAAAACCTAATCACACAGGTAGTTGCACCGAGAGGTTTGCTTTCGATTCTGGTGGCTTGCCATCATATACTACTAGATGTCATTGATGGATTTTAGGAATAATTAGAATGATCTTGATGATCGATCATTTTAATTATATGAATAAAAAAAGTTCTGGTCCATCAAAAGATATTTTAATGATATCGATGATGAAGATCATGACATATCTCATTACCATATGGAACTGAACCTAACAAAGTCACACAAACAAGAATTTAGGCTTGGATGTGATCGATTGAGCTAATCCAATTCAATTGATTTAAATTAGATCAAATTAGGTTTAGAAAAATCATGCTAGCATATGATTGAGCCTAACTATCTCGTTCTGTAGTCTTTCTGGTTCATCTTGGCTAAGCCAAATTTGTTTGGACTCATCAAAAATCTTGTATGGGTTTGTCTTTATCTGATTGGAGCTTGTTCAGGTTAAAAAAGGATTATCTTAATCCATTAGATGAAAATAAGACAACACCTACTAATTTCGATCGCCACTTGCCAATTCCTGACATTGTTTAAGACATAGGGTCAAACATTGACCCATATGCAGGAATTAAATGATAGGGGCATACACCCCCTTTGGAGATATCCTACGGGTGCGTGCTCCCTTGATCTTCATGCACAAAAATATGCGCATGTCCCTAGTTGGCGTGCGCACATGGGGAAAAGAGATGGAGTCCCATATAGATGGGACTCTAGGGTTGCTTAATGGTTTTAAACTCTTGGGCACCAAAGTGTTTAAGCCTATCCATCTATGGTGCTACCTATGGAGGATTTTAGGAGATTTTGACTTGATTAGATCAAGTGATATCACTCCACCAATCAGATTAAGATCTAATTGAATCGAGCAATTTGATTGATTGAAGTGATGTGGCACAGTCTATTTAAACCCCTATCTATACCTAGGGTTTCATGATTGTGCCCATCCACCACACCATTAGGCTACCAGTCCTCTCTTCCATGCCTCCCTCTGGTCCTCTCTCTCCCCTCTCCATGCCCAAGAAGTTGGGCAAATCCAGCAAGAAAGATCTAAGCTTTGGTGTAAGGGTTAGGAAGACATATGACGTGTTCGTGAGACAAGCGCACTGCGTTCATCGACTGTTTTTCAAGGCTCCATGAATTAGATTTAGATTTAATTTTTGAAAATCAGATCTAGAAGGAGAGCACGTTCAGATCCTATCTGAGTGGCCTCCGATAGAGGTCAGACGCTTGCATGGCTACATCCAGAATCTTGGGCTTCAGTAGATCATCGACAGGATAAAAGCAGTTTATCCTAAAGGTAACAATTGTTGTTCCTACTTTATTTTATATTAATTTTTAATATTAGATCTATAGAACTAGATTCGAGAAGTCTTAGATCTAATTAGAGTTTGTTAGAAAATTTTTAAAATATTTCTTCAGATCTAATCGGATCTGAACAATCCTATGGTAGAAAAATATCGATTTTCCTTTAGATGATATCAAAGTTGCGTTTGTAGTTCTCTAGATCTACTTTAGATCTAATTTTTATTATGATTTATGATTTAATATTAAGAATTTTAGATGTCACGTCAGATGTGATCAGATCTAAAATTAGAAAATTAAAAATTTAAATTCATATCAATGATGTATGAGATGTATGTCTAGACTAGGTGTAGAACTGTTCTATGTGTAGTCTAGTGTAGTTTTTTTTTTTGATATGATTAAATTTTTTTTTAGATCTTTTTATTTCTATTTTTTGATGTTATAAATATTATAATCAGATCTAAAAATAAAAAGTAAAACTATTAAATTTTTATATGAGATATAAATGATGCATGCCTAGACTAGTTGTAGAATCGTTCTATGAATTGTCTAGAATATGTTTTATTTGACGTGATCAATTTAAAACTTTATTTTTTAGATATTATATGTGATATATCAGATCTGAAAGAATGCATATCTGATTTAATATTTAATACATGAGATGTATACAAAATATGCATAGATAGATTTATAATTGTGTATGTGATATATGTTATAGATCTATTAGTTTTGTAGAATATTGATTATTTTTGATTAAGGCTTTCCTCATGGCCGTCCAGTCATAATAGTAAGAAGGATTTAAAGGCCTTCTCTTTTCATTCGATAGGATGCTCTTATGGCTTGTAGGGATGCCGCGTGTCTATTCTTAATCAGAAATCAAAAACTTACTTTTCTGCAAAATCATAGATCTTGAAATCCTAAAATTTTTTGCATGCTTTTATTTATAAATCCAAAATTAATTAAGAATTAAGATTATGAAATAAATTACATCTAAAAATTATAAATTTTCAGATCTAAGACACCATAAATTTGGGTTTGGACTTGGGTAGCTCAATTAGGTCTAGCAGTTGATCAAATCGAATCAAGAGTTGGTTAAGTTGGATCAAGAGTGCTTAAATTGATTAGTTCAATAGGATTAAGTCTAGGTCAAGATCGATTCACATATGTGATCGATCAAGTTAAGACCTAATTTGGCTCTATGATTCAAGCCTAGATTGTAGGCTAATTCGATTGGTTCTGGTTCGATAATTTGGTGTCTAAGGTAAGTTTGACAAATATGATTGATTAATTTTTAATTGAGAGCTACTCGACCTGAATGCAATCTTTTTGAGTTAATGGCATATCCCTTCCATCGGTCTCACTTATCTGGCCATTTGGGTCAATCCAGTTCTGATTTGAGGTGGCTAATAATTCAAGCTAACCCATGCCATTAGCTTAGTCATAATTATTATGATTAAGTCAAGTCTAGGAGACCTAAATTAAATCTTCCTAAGAAAAGATTAAGTCATAGGTCTTCCACTGTTGTAGATGTGCGGGCCCTTTCCGAGGTTGATTATTTTCGGTCGGTTATAGTGGCTCAGTTGCACTAGGGAGACGCAACCACATCTATTAGATATTGGATGCTATGGGTTGGAGGATGGGTTAGGCTCAATATTTTGAACATGGTGAGGGATCCAATCAGAAATCCAATTTGTGCAAATGGTGGATCTGACTTAACTAAGGAGTGGATCAATATTTCAGACACGATGAGATTCATGAATTAGAGATCAGGTTTAGGTGTACCATGATTAGAGAATCATTGGATAAAAGTTGTCCATCCATTGGGTTGACCCATCACCAATAACTGTTAGATGAGGTGGTGAGCCAGTTGATGGGACCACACCATTCACTAAAAATCTATGATCGTGGAGATTTTCGCATCTCTACCAAGAAGGTGTAGAAATCCAAAAAAATAGTGGGAGCCAAATTTATTTAAAAATAAAATTTTTAAATAAATTGATTAAGTCTAATTATAAAATCTAACTAGAAACTTTGATTCTCTATAGGATAATGTTTGTGTCCAACCCACTAACCTATATCCTGGACATCCATAGACTGACTGGATCTAATTATAAAAATTGGCTTCGAAACTTCAAAATTATTTTAGGTTCTGAGAAGTTGACTCATATATTAGACCAGGACTCCCCACCTTACCAGCACGTCCATCTGCTGAACAAAGAGTATCTCTAAAAAAGTGGACAGATGAAGATAATAAAGCTAGGTACTGCATGTTGGGCTTGATGTTTGATGAGCCTCAATGCCAACATGAGGACATCAAGACTGCTTGCCAAATGTTGACTCACCTATAAGAGTTGTTTGATGAAAAGAGTCGTGTAGCCAAGTATCAAGTCACTAGAAGATTTTTTAAGGCTTAAATGCATGATGGACAGTCGGTCCAAGATAATTATCTGATGATGATCAAGGACTTAGAAAAGCTTGAGAAGCTCAGTATCAAGCTAAATAGGGATTTGCAAATTGATGTGATCTTGCAGTCCTTGACTGATATATATGGACAGTTCATTATGAACTTCCATATGCATAAGCTACAATGTACCTTAGCTGAATTGATGAATATGGTGGTTACTGCTGAGCTTTCTTGGAAAGATTCAAAGGGCTCAGTGCTTACTGTAGAGCAGACTTCCTTCAAAAGAAAGTCTTTTGAAAAGAAGAAGTCTACGAAGAAGCTGAAGATAGATGGAGGAAAGAAAAAGAAAGAAGAATCGAAGAAGAAGGCCGTTGATAAAGAAAAGTATTTTCATTACAATAATTATGGCCATTGGAAGCGGAATTACCCTTTATACTTGGCTAGCCTAAAGAAGAAGAAGGTAGTCCTTCTGGAGGTATACTCGTTATAGAATCTAATCTTACGATTTTTTCTGCATCCAATTGGATGCTTGGCTTTGGTTTGAGTTCTCACTTGTGCACTTCTATGCACGATCTTAAGAAGAGCAGGAGGCTGAAGGATGGTGAGATGATCCTGCATGTTGAAAATAGAGCAAGAGTTGCTGCTATGATCGTGGAAACTTACCTTCTATGATTACCGTCAGGATTAGATTTAATTCTTAGGGACTATTTTTATGTGCCTATAGCAAGCAGGAATTTGATTTCTATTTTTTATTGAGCACAGGTAGGTTATATAATTAGTTTTCTTAAGGATCATTATAATATTCTTTTTAAAAGATAAAATTATAAGTGGTTTTCTTATTAATGGTCTCTATCAGTTATATACCGATGTTTCTATTTTTAATATCGAGTAAAATGTGAATACCATAGGATCAAAGCGATCTAGAGATATTCTAAATGATAGGTATCTATGGCACCTTAGGCTAGATCATATAGCGGAAGACAGGATTAACAAATTAGATAAATTCGGACTATTGAGTCTGTTGACTTTTGAGTCATATCTGATTTATGAATCATACCTTCATTGAAAAATGACCAAGCTTTCTTTTATGGGATATGGGAAAAGGGCCACAAACCTACTTGCCCTGATACATATAGATATATGTGGCCCATTTGATGTACCGGACAGAGGTAATTATTTCTACTTCATCACCTTTACTGATGATTTATCTTCGTATGGATATGTGTATCTAACGAGACATAAGTCTGAAGCCTTTGAAAAGTTCAAGAAATTTAGACTCAAAGTAAAAAAATAAATAGGAAAGCCCATTAAGATTTTTTGATCAGATTGAGGAGGTGAATATCTTAGTCAAAAATTTTCAAACTATCACAAGGACAACGACAGTCTCATAATGGACTCCATCGAAACACCTCAATGGGATTTCAGAATGGAGAAACTGGATCCTATTAGATATGGTCCGATCCATGATGAGCTTCACGGACCTTCCTAATTTTCTTTGGAGACAGTGTAATGACTATAATCTATTTATTGAATAAAATTTCCTCTAAAATCGTTCCTACCACACTGTATAAGATATGATATAGTAAGAAACCAGGTGTGAGTCATCTCAGAATTTGGAATTATCTGGCTCATGTTAAGAGACAGCAAGCGGACAAGTTAGAGTCTAGGTTCTTTTGAGCTTGATTCATTGGATATCCTAAGGAATTATTAGGATATCATTTCTACATTCCGAAAGACCATAATGTGATTGTGAGTCGACACATCATCTTTTTTGAAAAATAGTTTATTCAAGATGGTAGCATCGGAAGACAGATAAGGCTCGAGGAGAAGGTCTTTGATGAGCAACAAGCTAAGAAACCAAATCAATCTGAGCCAACCCAAACACTACCTCCTCCACCTCATAGGTCAAATAGGATTTTCTGTCCTCCTGGAAGGTACTTAGGTACTATTTCAAAGGATGTAGAGAAAATATTTCTCACAAAAAATGAGGTTCATGGTGATGATCCCAAAACCTATGATGAGGCGATATTAGATATCGACTCTAAGAAATAGTTAGAGGCAATGAAATCAGAGATTGACTTAATATGCTCGAACTAAGTCTGGACCTTGGTAGATCCACCTAAAGGTATAGTACCTATTGGGTGTAAATGAATCTACAAGAGAAAGATAGGTATAGATGAAAATATAGAGACATTCAACGTAAGGTTGGTGGTGAAAGGGTATAGTCAACACAAAGAAATTAACTATCAGGATACCTTCTCGTCAGTAGCCATGCTTAAATCCATCTGCACGTTACTTGTTATTGCAGTATATTTCGATTATGAAATATGGTAGATGGATGTAAAAATGACATTCTTAAATGGATATCTTGAGGAAGATATCTATATGGAATAGCTGCTAGATTTCACATCCAGTGATGCTGATCATAAAGTATGCAAGCTGCAAAAGTCTATATATAGACTTAAGCAAGCATCTCAGAGTTAGAATGCTTGTTTCAATGATGTAATCAAATTATTTAATTTCATCAAAAAATGAGAAACTATATATGTTCAAAAAGGTCAGTGAGAGCACTATTGTCTTCCTCGTATTGTACGTGGATGACATCCTTTAATTGAAAATGATAACTCTATGTTGACCACGGTCAAAATATGGTTGTCAAAATAGTTCTCTATGAAAGACCTAGGAAAGACATCCTTTATTCTGAGAATTAAGATCTATAGGGATAGACCGAATATGATACTTGATCTCTTATAGTAGATGTACATAGAGGAGTTGCTGAAGAGGTTCAGCATGAAAAACTCTAAGAGAAAATTGGTACCATTCGAACATGGCATTCATCTCTCTAAGAAGATGTATCTCAACACACCTGAGGAGATTGAATGTATGAGCAAGAACCTTTATGCTTCAGCAATAGAAAGTTTATGTACTCCATGCTATGTACACGACCTAATATTGCCCATGCTATGAGTGTCACGAGCAAGCATTAATCGAATCCAGGAGAAGAGCACTGGACTTCTATGAAATGTATCCTTAAGTACTTGAGAAGAACTAAGGATATATTCTTAATCTTTATTAATGAAAAACTCTAGGTCCAGGGTTATACAGACTCGAACTTTATGTTCTATATAGATGATCGAAAGTCAACATCTGAAAGTCTGTTTATATGCAATAGTAGTGTTGTTAGTTGAAAGAGTTTCAAGCAGACTGTAATAGTAGATTCCATCATGGAAGTAGAGTACATTGCTACATCGAAAGCTACAAAGAAGGCATTTTGTACAAAAAATTTGCTGCAGACCTTGGAGTGATGCCATCGGATGCCATCCCTCTATACTGCGCCAACAATGGCATCATTACCCTAGCTAAGGAGCGAAGGTTGTTGGGTTTGGTGTATAGGATGGAAGCATGGATTTCAAAGTAAAATTATGGAATCATAAAATCAAACCCAAACCCTAGGACCATCTTATTAGAATTTAAATCATATAACATGCATTTATGACATATAAGAGAGTATTGGAACATACCTCAATCGCTAAACCCTGACTCGAGTCTAAACTCCGATAGCGGTCCGACAAGGGTTCCATCAGGTGCCCACGTGTTCATCCTTCAACATTGATCCATACAGAAACTTGATCAAGACACCAGTACCTCTGATTGATTTAATTAAAATTCTTATAATAAGAACTTTAATTATTAAGGCATAACCTTTCTTAGCCTTTAATGTCATCCTCTTAGCCTTTCCTTGCCTTCCTTTCTTGCTCCTTATCTCCTTAATTTTTATTTCTAATCTCTTTGTCTTATTGGAAGACTTCTTATCCTTAAATCAGGACCTTATCTAGACAAGAGAGAAGGAATAAAGAAAATTGGACAAGAGAGCCCCTTGTAAGAAAGAAGGAATTTCTGAATGCCTTGGACTCTCGGTGCGCACCCCTACTTGTAAGGTATGTAGGGGTGCCAACAAATATTTCTCACACCCATTCCCAATTCTCATCTCATGCCCATTCAAATTATCACACCCATCTCGAAATTTAGAACACGAGGAAACAAAAAAGAATTAATCTGAAGAGAGTTTAATAAGTAGAAAGACTCTTCGGTTGAGAAATAATTCTATGTTGATTTCCGAAGTATCGCGAAACTTCATAAATGAGGTGCAATTAATATTAATGGTGTGGATCAGACCTTTGGCCATCCAATGGCCCACATAGTGGCACCAATTCAGATGGTGGGATGGTAGGGGGCGTTGAATAGGTCAAGAGTCTTTGGCACCTTGGACTTGGTCCAAGGGGCGCCAATTCAAATGAAGGGGTGGCTAGGAAATGCATTCTTATCCAATTTTCAGATAACCAATGAAGAGGTTTACAAGTAGAAGGACTCTTCTGTGCCTCCTATCTAAAGTCCATGCCTCTTAGGAAAATTTACGTGAACCAAAAATTGGATAAGGGAGGCACCATCAACTTCCATGCGCCAAGTGTCCCTTGCACATGGAACTCTCCTCATGCGCCAAGGGAGAGACTCTCTAGCACATGGGATACAGAAAAGAGGTACCCAACCATAGCCCCAATAAGCTATGGTCCAATCCAATTAGGAACCCAAATCAGATTTGGATTAAATTCGATCTAATTAGCCCAAATTGGAACTTGATTCGAATTCGATTCGAATCTAGATGCTAGGGTTTGCAACATGTGCTAGCATTTTCAACTTGCAAATATGATCTAATCTAATTAGACCCTTGATCAATTTTCTTTGTGTGTGATCCATTGGATTCCACATCTAGCCAGCAATGGATTTGGATGCGATTTGACCTAATCTGGTTAGAACTTAACCAAACCGATTTAGGTCAAAACTAGCTAACCCGATTCAATCAATTAGAATACTTTCTAATTAATGATCAAATTAAACTCTTTAATTCGATCGAACCCATAAGATAAGTTTGACATCTAGCAATGTATCATGTCTATCCAGAAGATATAAAATTTTAATAAAAATATTAAAAAAATTCTTTCATAAAAAGTTACCGTGCAACAAGATCCTTCGATCACCCTATATCCTGAATATGACTTTGGGTATGAAAATATGTCAAACCCAATATCATATTCATATTTCTCTCAATCTTATGATGATGATTTGATTAATGAAATATTAGAAACCATTTCTAATTTTTATCATGCTTTGATCAAAGACTTTCTGAATCATCATTTGATTGAAGCAAGTAGGATGCAATCTCCTCTTACTAGGAGTGATTGATTCCATGTTGACATACTCACAACCTCCATATGTAATCCACCATATCCAGAACACTCCATACATGACTAAGTCATGAATGAGTATGAACCAAAATATGGATTCAAGATGGCGATCTCCATACGATCTTTCACTTGCACTAAAGTCAATTGCCCTTATATTTTAATCCCATGCATTCAAGGTGGCGATCGAATAGCTACTGTGGTAAAGCCTTAGTGAACGGGTCTACTATATTATTTTTTATATCTACTCGTTCAATGATAACATCTTATCTTTCAATAATTTTACGAACTAGATGGAAGCATCTCAGAATATGCTTGGATTTATGATGAGACCTTGGTTCCTTTGCTTGAGCAACTGCTCCAGTATTATCACAGTAAAGTGATATTGGGTTCTCAATTTTAGGAACAACATCCTATTCAGTGATGAATTTCTTCATCTAGATAGCTTTCTTGGTGGCTTCACTTGCAGCTATGTATTCTACCTCAATGGTTGAGTCAGCTATAGTTGGCTGCTTGGTACTCTTCCAACTCACTGCTCCACCGTTTAGAGTAAAAACATATCCTGAAATGGATTTGCTATCATCTGGGTCTGATTGAAAACTAGAGTCAGAATATGCTTCTAGTTTAAGATCAGATCCACCATATACTAGAAAAATATTCTTAGTCCTTCTCAAGTACTTAAGAATATTTTTCATAGCTTTTCAATGATTCTCTCCTAGATCAGCCTAAAATCTACTTGCAATGCCTAAGGCATAAGCAACATCAGGCCTGGTACATAACATGGCATACATTATTGATTTTACAGTCGAAGCATAAGAAATAGAACTCATTCTATTTCTCTCTTCAGGTGTCTTAGGAGACATCTTCTTAGAGAGATGTATGTCTTGACTCATGGGTAAGTAACCTCTTTTACTCCCATCTATACTGAATCTTTTTAGTATTAAGTTAATGTACCTAGACTGGGACAATCCTAGCATCCTTTTAGATCTATCTCTATAGATCTTTATTCCAAGTATATAGGATGCTTCTCCTAATCTTTCATGAAAAACTTATTTGATAGCCATAATTTGATCGATTGCAACATTGGGATATCATTCCCAATGAGGAGTATGTCATCTACATATAGAACCAAGAAAACTATGGCACTCTCACTAGTCTTCTTGTACACATACGGTTCATCCACATTCTTGATGAAGCTAAACTCTTTGACTATAACATCGAAGTAGATATTCCAACTCCTTGATGCTTGCTTTAATCCATAAATGGATCTTTTAATCTTGCATACCTGATTTGGTCTCTCATTTGAGATAAATTCCTCTGGCTGTGACATGTAGACCTCCTCCTCTAGGAAACCATTAAGGAAGGCGGTCTTCACATCCATTTGTCATATTTCATAATTGTGGTATGCTGCTATGGCAAGTATAATTCGATTAGATTTGAGCATAGCAACAGGTGAAAATATTTCATCGTAATCAATCTCCTATTTTTGTCTGAAATCCTTAGCCACCAATCTGACTTTATAGGTTTCAATTTGACCATATGCTCAAAACTTTTTCTTAAAGATCCATTTGCACCCAATAGGGTTTGCACCCTCGGTGCATCCACCAAAGTCCATACTTTGTTGGTGTACATGGAGTCCATTTTGGATTGCATGACAGTTAGCCATTTGTTAGAGTCCCTATTCATGATAGCTTCTGTATAGATCAGAGGTTCATCATTCTCAATGACTTGGGCTTCATTATTCTCAATAATGAATCCATACCTCATAAATGCATGTCACACTCTATTAGACCCACGGATAGAAGTTGTGTGTTTTGGTTCTTTCATATTTATGTGTTTATTTGATTGAGAAATATCTTTTTGTTCTTCTTGAACTTCATAAAGTTCAATATTTCTCCCACTGTCCCTTTTCAGGATAAACTCATTTTTCATGAAAGTAGCATGCCTACTTACAAACATCTTTTGTTCAGTAGGGTGGTAGAATAGATATCTCATACTATCTCTAGGATATCCAATAAATAGACATCTGTCTAATCTAGCATCTAGCTTATGTCCAAAATTTCTTTTGATATATGTCGGATAACCCCATATCTTAAGATACTTAAGATTAGATTTCTTACCTCTCCATATCTCATATGGAGTACTAGATACAAACTTAGAAGGTGCTCAATTCAAGATGTATACTACGGTCTCTAGGGCATGACCCCAAAAAAAATAGATAATTCTATGAAGCACATCATGGATTGTACCATATCCAATAAGGTACAATTTCTTCTTTTGGCTACACCATTTAATTACGGTGTATAAGGAGGGATCCATTTAGAGAGAATGCAATTTACTTTAAGATAGTTTAGAAATTTATTGGATAAGTATTCTCCTCTCCGATCA
This sequence comes from Cocos nucifera, assembly GCA_006176705.1. Lineage (NCBI taxonomy): Eukaryota > Viridiplantae > Streptophyta > Magnoliopsida > Arecales > Arecaceae > Cocos > Cocos nucifera. The sequence continues at coordinate 52,104 of QRFJ01002105.1, read as the reverse complement.
GATCGAAGGATTTTTATACTCTTTCCAGTTTGTTTCTCGATCATACTTTGATACTCTTTAAATTTATCAAAGACTTTGGATTTATATTTCATAAGATACATATATCTAAACCTAGATAAATCATCAATGAACATTATAAAATAAGAGTATCCTCCTCTAGCCTGAGTTGTCATAGGACCATATACATCTGAATGTTTAAGTCCTAATAACTCACTTGTCCTTTCTCCATGTCCACTGAATGGAGTCTTGATCATTTTATCCATGAGACATGATTCATAATCATAAGGTTCAAAGAACTTTTCTTTGTATAACTTGTTAATTCTGGTCTCATTAATATGACCAAGTCGATAATGCCAAAGTAAAGTATTATTTATATCTTCTCTCTTATGTTTTCTATTTTCATCAATATGAAAAATATTATCATCCAAACATAGAGTTAACAAGCCATTGTTAAAAATGTCAGAATAAATTATTTCATTAGAATATTTAATCAAGCAACCATTGCTCGTTACATCAAGACTATAACCTTGTTTTAATAATAAGGGTATAGATATAATATTTCTAATGATCTTAAGTATATAATAATAATTTGTCAGCTCTAAGATTTTTTCAGAAGGTAACTTCAATATATTTGTTCATACAACTTCCGCTTGGATGGACTCTCATTCAGTGCCATAGAGCTCGAAGTCATCTTTATTCAAACTCTTAATTTTCTACAGTTCTTGTAATGATTTATAGATATAAAAACCATAGTTAGTATCCAATACCCAAGAGTTTGAAATGAAAGAATTTAATAATAAAATTGTATATATCTCATACATACCTATTGGTGCAACATTTGCACCATTCTTCATAGTTGCAAGGTAAGCATTGTAATTCCTCTTCTAATGACCTATTTTGCCATAGTGAAAATAGGTCGTTTGTTTGGAGACTTTCTTCTCCTTCTTTTTCTTATTTATGCGACCTTTAGGATTCAGCCTTCTCTTTGAACCCTTTTTACTTGCCTTCTTCTTGAAGATCCTATCTACAAGAAGAAGAGGAGTCTTATCCTTCTTGATATGGCTCTCTGCTATTTTTAATATATTTAATAGCTCCGATAGGATAGTATTTAGTTTGTTCATGTGATAGTTTATCATAAATTAAGAAAATAATTCTGAGAGTGATTACAGGATTAAATCCTGACTCAACTCCCCATCCATAACAAAATCTAATTGACTTAATCAAGTGATTAGGTCAATTACCATTAGAACATGGTTTTGTATAGATGATCCTTCTATCATCCTTGCATGGAATAACTGCTTAGATATCTTATATCTAGTAGTCCTACTCTGCTCTCCATGAAATTTTTTTAAATTAAGTAATATGGACTGAGTATCAATGCCATCATGCTGCCTCTATAACTCATTACTCATGGAGGCTAGTATGATGCATTTGATAGTCAATGAATTATTTTGCCACTTCTTATAAGCAGTTTTTTTTTCATCTATGGCATCTTCCCCTAATTTCATAAGATCAAAGGATTTGAGGATATAGGAGAGACTCTCCTGATTGAATATTATTTTAAGGTTTCTCAACAAATCCACATAATTAGGATCGGTCAATTTATTTGAATCCAAGTTGAACATAGTGAAAGTGAAGAAGCCATTTAATCTACATGATAAAGAATATTACATAAGCAAACAACTCATGATGGCATACATAATTAAATTAGGACTTTAATTTAATTATGTCTTTCACTATTTTATCGAATATCATAACCCTCTACTATGGTAATTGAGAAATTCTAATTGATTTTCTTAGTGGGATTGAGACCCTAATTCCTTATAAAAAGTCTTGTGGTTGCACAACAAACCTTTTATAAGTTCAAAGATAGGAAACTCTTTTCAATTGCATCTCATGCAATTCTTAATATAATCCTGACCTCTAAAATATTAATAGCCTTGTGTTAGCATAACAAACTATAATATTTTAGTTAAGTAAGCTCCTTCATCTCTATACAGTCAAAATAGAATATAATTGCTCTTGTGGTTGCACAACAAAGCAATTATACCCAATATGCTGTAAGCAACTCAATGCACCAGATTAATATTACATTAGTTCCTATAATAGGTCCTGTAGTTATACAATAAACTTAATATAGTTCGTGACATAATAATGACCTAGTATGAAGGAAGGCCTTAATGTAGTGAATTAATTGAATTCGTTCGTCGAGCTGGCTTGGTTCACAGTCGAGCTGGCTCGATGGCATCTGGCCCGAGCAATTCTTTATATCTGCTTGAGATAGCCAGCTTGAATTCATCTCAAGTTAGATTCGAGCTGGCCCGATCTCATCCTGAGCTGGCTTGATGGTCTATCCGAGCCAGCTCGACGGCGTATCAAATTTCAATAGAAAAGCTCTTTTAAGCACCCAATCTAGAATTAAATCAATCCAATTAGTCAGGTAAGTTGGAGAGAGGTGGGGGTCCTTCCGTTGCTTTTCTTATACACCAATGAATTGGCCAGGTCAGATAACAAAACTAATTAAAAAATCATATTTTCTTTACCAATCATGAACCATTTTTCTAAACATTGATTGATCGATTTGACATCCAACTTGGTTCTGCTATTAGTTAATTGCACTACAACTTAATATAATTTTATAGAGGGCTTTAATTGATCTCTATGCACATTCTAATTCAAAATATATAACATACATGAATTAATCAAATCAATCATATCAGCATGTATCATCACTCTAGGACAACCATCATCACATTGTGAACATTTGTCACTATGCTAGGGCAACCGTACAGAATGATATACATCATAATCTAATTATGAATAATTAAACATGATCTTATCACATTAAAATCATGCTAAAATTTCAAATATGATCATATCATATTGACAATTTTGCCATTAAAGCATAAACATAATAAGGCAGAAGCATGAATTTCAAAGCAAAATTATAAAATCATAAAATCAAACCCAAACCCTAGGACCATCTTATTAGAATTTAAATCATATAATATGCATTTATGACATATAAGAGGGTATTGGAACATACCTCAATCGCTAAATCTTGACTCAAGTCTTAACTTCGGCAGTGATCCGACAAGGGTTCTACTAGATGCCCATGTGTTCTCCAACGTTGATCCACATGGAGACTTGATCAGGATACTAGCACCTCTGATTGATTTAATTAAAATTCTTATAATAAGAACTTTAATTATTTGGGCATAACCTTCCTTAGCCTTTAATGTCACCCTCTTAGCCTTTCCTTGCCTTCCTTTTTTGCTCCTTATCTTCTTAATTTTTATTCCTAATCTCTGTCTTATTGGAAGACTTCTTATCCTTAAATCAGGACCTTGTCTAGACAAGAGAGAAGGAATAAAGAAACTTGGACAAGAGAGCCTAGTGTAAGAAAGGAGGAATTTCTGAATGCCTTGGACTCTCGGTGCACACCCCTATTTATAATGTACGTAGGGGTGCCAACAAATATTTCTCATGCCCATTCCCAATTCTCATCTCATGCCCATTCAAATTATCACGCCCATCTAGAAATTTAGGACATGTGGAAACCAAAAAGAATTAATCCGAAGAGAGTTTAATAAGCAGAAAGACTCTTTGGTTGAGAAACAATTCTATGTTGATTTCCGAAGTATCACGAAACTTCATAAATAAGGCACAATTAATTTTAATGGTGAGTATCAAACCTTTGGCCATCCAATGGCCCACAAAGTGGTGCCAATTCAGATGGTGGGATGGTAGGGGGCGTTGAATAGGTCAAGAGTCCTTGGCGCCATGGACTTGGTCCAAGGAGCGCCAATTCAAATGAAGGGGCAGCTAGGAAATGCATTCTTATCCAATTTCTAGATAACCAACGAAGAGGTTTACAAGCAGAAGGACTCTTCTGTGCCTCTTATCTGAAGTCCATGTCTCTTAGGAAAATTTACGTGAACCAAAATTGGATAAGGGAGGCGCCATCAACTTCCATGCGCCAAGTGTCCTTTGCGCATGGAACTCTCCTCATGCGCCAAGAGAGAGACTCTCTGGCATGTGGGATGTAGAAAAGAGGCACCCAACCATAGCTCCAATAAGCCATGGTCCAACCCAATTAGGAACCCAAATCAGATTTGGATTAAATTGGATCTAATTAGCCCAAATTGGAACCTGATTCGAATCCGATTTGAATCTAGATGCTAGGATTTGCAACATGTGCTAGCATGTTCAACTTGCAAATATGATCTAATCTAATTAGATCCTTGATCAATTTTTTTTGTGTGTGATCCATTGGATTCCACATCTTACCAGCAGTGGATCTGGGTGCGATTTGACCTAATCTGGTTAGAACTTAACCAAATCGATTTAGGTCAAAACTAGCTAACCTGATTCAACCAATTAGAATACTTTTTAATTAATGATCAAATTAAACTCTTTAATTTGATCAAACCTATAATACAAGATTGATGTCTAGCAATGTATCATGTCTACTTAGAAGATATAGAATTTTGATGAAAATACCAAAAATATCCTTCCATGAAAAGTTACCATGCAACAAGATTCTTCGATCATCCTACATCCTGAATATGATTTTGGGTATGAAAATATGTTAAACCCAATATCATATTCATATTTTTCTCAATCTTATGATGATGATTTGATTAATAAAATATTAAAAATTATTTCTAATTTTCATCATACTTTGATCAAAGACTTTCTGAATCATCGTTTGATTGAAGTAGGTAGGATGCGATCTTCTCTTACCAGGAGTGATTGATTCCATGTTGACCTACTCACAACCTTCATATGTAATCCACCATATCTAGAACACCTTGTATATGACTGAGTCATGAATGAGTATGAACCAAAATATGGATTCATACATATAAGGTTCTATGGTAGTCTTAGGTTAAAGGATTACATGCACAACTCTCACTATGAGAACCATCTATTGACATGTAGATAAGACTCCATTAAATATTCTTGAGTTGGATCAATTCAGTGAACTCATTCTCTAATGAGCACCCACATCCTTGTATTAATGTCATACACAAGTGATTGTGAGATCAATTATCCTCTCCATCGAGCATACATTGGATGTACCAGTCTTACTAAAAATATTGATCCCCAACTCAATGTTTCATTGATCAAGAATATTTAAATTAAGATTTTATGATTTTAGATCTCACTGGTATGATCTCATCATAATCCTAAAATTATAGTTCTAGTTTTTGAAATTCATCATAATCATAAATAAATAATTAAGATGCAGCATATGTTGAAATAAATGCCTTTATTTATTTGAAAATATCATTACATGAGTTTGGAAGATAAGAAATAATCCATCAAAATATAAATTTTGATTGGCTTGAGGGCATATTTCTTTCAGAGGTCTCATAAAAAATTCAAGCACATCGAGCAGCAATTCCATCTCATCCACGATTACCTTAAGAAGGATTACGTTGAGGTCAAGAGAGTCGACTCTACGGATAAGGTGGTAGATCCACTAACGAATCCTTTAGGCTAGCAGAAGATCGAAGCCCATCTTGAGAAGATGGGATTTGGATTTGTAGCCAATTGGCTTTAGGTCAAGTAAAAGTTTATTAGATGTGTGCCTAAAAGTCGGATTGGGTGACACTTGTAATACACTTGTAGGAGCAATTTTATAATTTTGACTATAAATTAATAAAAAAATTATTTTCTATCATAATGTGTATTTAAAGTGTTTGTGATACATCCTTAGAGTTAATGATAATGACAATTCATATTTTCAAAAGTTGAAAATTTAAGACATGAATTTTTATAATTAACTCATAAACTACTCTCGATCGTAGGATCATCATGAGGATGGTGATCGATTTGAAAGGTTGGTGTACGATCACTTTTTTAGAGTAGATGAGTCTTGAGTCTATAGTATGGAGACACCAGAGTGAGAGTACATGTGCTCATTAAAAAATGAGGGCACTGAGCGTGACCACATCGAGTAGTCATAAGAGAGTCTACCTTCTCATCGATGACTGACCATGGCCATGGCAGTGTGAAGATGATAGAAAAAATTTCTATTAGGATTTCACATCGGACTCGAATCAAATGATTAATTCATATGATAGATGATTGGGTTTGACGAGTTTATCTTAACCCTAATCCTATCGAGGCTCAAGATAGAAGAATCCTATCATATAGGTAGCTATACCAAGAGGTTCACTTTCAATTATGATGGCTTACCACCATATATTATTAGATGTCACTAGTGGATTTTGGAAGCAATTAGAATGATCTTGATGATCAATCATTCTAATTGTATGAATCAAAAAAGTTTTGGTCCATCGAAAGATATTTCGATGATGTCGATGATGAAGATCATGATATATCTCATTACCATATGGAACCGAACCTAACTGGCTCACATAAACAAGAGTTTGGATCTGGATGTGATTGATTGAGCTAACCTAGTTTGATTGATTTGGATTAGATCCAATTTGCTTTAAGAAAATCGGGCTAGCTCATAACTGAGCCTAACTATCTCCTTTTATAGTCTTTCTGGTTTGTCTCGATTGAGCCAAATTTATTTGGGCTCATCAGAAATCCTATATGGATTTGTCTTTGTCTGATTGGAGCTTGTCCAAATTAGAAAAGAATTATTTTAATCCATTAGATGAAAATAAGACAACACTTGCTAATTCCAGTCGCCACCTATCAATTCTTGACATTGTTTAAGACCAAAGAGTCAAACATTGACCCATATGCCGGAATTAAAGGATAGGGGCATGCGTCCCCTTTGGAGATATCCTAGGGGTGTGCACCCCTTGGTCTTCATGCATAATATTATGCGCACACCCCTAGTTGGCATGCGCACATGGGGAAAAGAGATGGAGTCCCATACAGATGGAACTCCAGGGTTGCTTGATGGTTTTAAACTCTTGGGCACCAAAATGTTTAAGCCTATCCTTCTATGGTGCCACCTATGGAGGATTCTAGAAGACTTTAATCTGATGGGATCAGGTGACATCACTCCACCAATCAAATTAAGGTCTGATTGAATCAAGCAATTTGATTGGTCGAAGTGATATGGCATTCCATGGCACAACAGGATCTATTTAAACCCCTGTCTGCACCTCGGGTTTCATGATTGTGCCCATCCACCACGTCGCTAGGTAACACTCCTCGCTTCCATGCCTCTCTCTAGTTGTCTCTCTCCCCTCTCCACACCCAAGAAGTTGGGCGAATCCAGCAAGGAAGATCCAAGCTTTGGCGCAAGGATTAGGAAGACATACGACGTGTTCTTAAAACGAGCGTGCTGCCTTCATCGACTATTTTTGAAGGCTCTAGGAATTAGATGCAGATCTGATTTTTTGGAAATCAAACCCAGAAGGAGAGCGCATCTTGATCCTATTTGAGTGGACTCAGGTAGAGGCCAGGCGCTTGCGTGGCTACATCCAGAACCCCGAGCTTTAGCAGATCATCGATAGGATAAAAGTAGTTTACCCTAAAGGTAACAATTATTGTTCCTACTTTATTTTATATTAATTTTTAATATCAGATCTATAGAATTAGATATGAGAAGTCTTAGATTTGATTAGAGTTTGTTAGAAAATTTTTGAAATATCCTTTCAGATCTAATTGGATTTGAACAATCCTGCGGTGGGAAAATATCGATTTTTCTTAAGCTTCCCTTAGGAATTCCACTATAATCCCATCGATTATAGTGTGTTTGTTTTTCTAGGCTTATAAATAAATCTAGTTTATTTTTTGGGATCACCAATCAAAATCTTATATCGATAGTTTTTCAGGCTCACTATTAATCCAGTTGATTTTACAGACTCATCAATCATAACCTATAATATCTACTTTCGGGCTTGGACAGGCCTAATCTTCAAGTTCCTTTTCTCCAAAGAAACTTATAAAGAAAACAAAAATATAAGATGCAAAAGTTCAGCTCAAAAGAAAAATGGCAAATATAAATCCTTTGAAGCTCGTAGAAGTTGCTAAATGTTTGCTCTTTTAAAGCTTCACTTCTTTTCAAATGATGCTTGAGAGGTTGTGTTAGATGTTGGAGAAGATATCTCTTGAAAGCCCTCTGATTTCACTGCTTGGTTCATCTCTTTTCTCTCTTCTTTTAATTTGCAATGGAGCTCACTCAAATCTGAATACTTTTTACTTGTTTCCTCTTAATCTTTTCTTCTCTCATGTCTCTCTTTTATTTCCCATAAGTTCTATAGCCTTTGAACACATTTCTAGCCATTTATAGCCGTTGGAGATTGAAAATAGCTATTGAAAAAAGTTTTGGACAAAACAGGATAAGTTTTGAAACTAGCCGTTATGCCTTCAAACATTGAGTTGGCTCGGATCTAGCTTAGTGCTGGCTCGATTTGTAAAACTTCAAAAATCAGTTTTCTATCATCCTAAGAGAGCTGGCTCAGATCCAATTCGAGCTGGCTCAAATAATTGAACAAAAAAACATCTTTTCTGCCACTCTGAGAGAGCTGGCTCGGATCCAATTTGAGCTGGCTCGAGTGTGTGCAAAGCCAACATATCAAGGGCGTACAGTGCTAGAGTTTGCTCGATTCTTAGGTGGGTCGGCTCTAAACATTTTAAGTTTATTTTTCTTCATTATTTGACCTTCTAAACTTAAAATTCTTGGTCCCTAGATCTTCCAAATGATATTTGTTTCTTTCTTTTTCATGAGCTATCCAAATTTATGAAAACTTCTTCTTTTAAGCGCTTTGGGTTTGATATCTTTGGAGAATTTCTTCTAAAGATAATTTTTTCAATGTAAGCATTTGAGAAGCCCTATATGCAATTATGAAATACATGATTAGTAACATTTTTACTTAATATTTTATGATCATCAAAATCAATCATAGAGTCAACAATCTCCCCCTTTTTGATGATGATAGAATTTTTAGTATATGCATAATAAAAATAAATAATATGTTTCAATGTATTTTGCTAATTTGTATCATGAAGTACTAGATCAAATATATGAATGTGAAGAAAAAATCCTGATTTCCTGGATCAGGTTCGTTCAGATCTGATCAGATCGAGAGAGATATTTCAAAAATTTCTATCATATATCCAGATCAGATCTGAGATATTTCAGATCTAATTTTATAGATCTAATAAATAAAAATAAAAATAAATTAAATCTAATTTAATTTATATCTTGATGTGGGAAATCTGATTATCCTTTGATGATCCTACTGATTCTCTGAGGTTCTGAATCTAGCCACGCAAGCACCTGACCTCTATCGATATCTACTCGAGCTGGATCTAGAGATCTTCTCCTTCTTTATAACTTCTCCAAAAATCAGATCTGGATCTGATTTGAAGGATCTTCAAAACTTTTTTTGAAGATCAACCATCGTCTCTGCAGCAGTACTGCCTTTTTTCTTTCTCATCAGCCTTTTCTTGCCTAGATCGCACCAAACTGAAGCCCAATTTCTGTTGAGCATGAGAGGAGAGAGAAGATCAGAAGATGGCATAGAGGAGGGAGAGGGGCAGCCTTGGAGCATGGCTAAGAGGGAACTCTATGAAAGTGGGGCACAGATAGGGTTTATTTATAGACCCATCTGCGCCATGCAGTGCCACATCATCCCGATCAATTGCGTTGCTTTTTACAATCAGATCTAAATCTGATTGATGGGATGACATCACCTGATCCAATCAGATGAGAGTCCCATAGATTCATCCTTAGATGGTGCCTAAGATTGGTCAAAGTCTATTGCCAGGGGTCACCTAAGTTGAAACCCAGAAGCAACCTAGAGTCCCATCCGCATGGGACTCCAAGCATCCCTATCCATGGGTGCACGCCATCCTAGGCATGTGCCCCCTCCTTTCTAAAATCTAGTAAGGAGATAAGCTCCTATCTGCTCTCTAATAAGTGCATGATACATTGGCAGATGTCCAAGGGTCAAAGGTCAATGTTTGACAAAGTCAAAGGATAAGAATTAGCAGGTGACGAAAAATGGCAGATGTTGTCGCAAATTTATCTCATAAATTAAGACAATCCTTTTCTAACCTGAACAAGCTCCAGTCAGACCAAGTAAAGGTACCTGAGTGAGCATAAACATATTTGACTTAGTCGAGATAACTTTTAATGATAGTAAAAGAAGAATATTAGGCTCAATCGTGTGCTAGCATGATTTTCTTGAACCTAATTGAATCTAATTCAAATCAATTGAACTGGGTTAGTCTAATTGATGATATCCAGATCCAAACTTTTATTTATGTGGTCTAGTTAGGTTTAGTTCTGTATGGTAATGGGGTATGTCATGATCTCCATCATTGAAACTCTTTTCGATGAATCAGAACTCTTCTGATTCAGACAACTGGAATGATCGATCACCTAAATCATTCTAATTGCTCTCAAAATCCACCAGTGACATCTAGCAATATATGGTGGCAACCCATCAAAACTAAAAATAAACCTCTCGGTACAGCTACTTGTGTGATTAAGTTTTTCTATCTTGAGCCCTGATCAGATTAGGGTTAAGGTGAACTAATCAAACCCTAATTTCTATCATATGATTTAATCATTTGATTCAAGTCTGATGTGAAAATTTTAATAGAAACTCTTTTTATTATTTCACTTTGTCATGGCCATGGGCTTATGGACTTGATTCTCATGATCATCATAGGGCTTCTCCTCATCTACCGAGGTAGATAGATTTCCTCTTGGTGCGATCCAATTCCTATAATGAACATGCTATAGCCAACATATACCTCAGGATTCTGAATGGCTAGAAAGTCGAGTCATGATGTAGTCAAACTATAACACCCTCAAGGTGAACTGTCGGTGCACCTTAGGTCAAAGAACCAGACACACCACTGCAGCTTCGAGTCAGTCATCAATGAGAAGGTAGACTTTCTTATGACTACTCGAGGTGGTCACGCTCAGTGCCCTCATTCTCTAACGAGTACCTATACTCTCACTCTGGTGTCTTTACTCCATAGACTCAAGACTCATCTACTATGAAGAAGCAATTGTACACTAATCTTTCGGATCAATCACCATCCTCATGACGATCCTACGGTCAGGAGCATTTTATGAGTTAATAAATAAAAATTCATGTCTTAAATTTTCAACTCTTGAAAATATGATTTATCATTACCATTAACTCAAGGAATGTATTATAGACACTAAATACATATTTATGATAAAAAATAATTTATTTTATTATTTATAGTCAAAATTATAATTTTGCTCCTAGAAGTGTATTACAAGTATCAGCCAATTTTGGCTTCTAGGGCACACATAGCTAACAAACTCCCACTTGACCTAAAGCCAATTGGCTACAAATCTAAGTCCCATCTTCTCAAGGTGGGTTTCGATCTTCTGCTGGCCTAACGGCTTTGTAAGCGGATCCACCACATTATCTGCGGAGTTGACTCTCTTGACTTCGACGTAATCCTTCTCGAGGTAATCGTGGATAAGGTGGTATCGCCGCTTGATGTGTTTGAATTTTTGGTGAGATCTCGGCTCCTTAGCAAGGGCTATGGTGTTAGATATGTGTGCCCTAGAAGCTAGAATTGGCTGACACTTGTAATACACTTCTAAGGATAAAATTATAATTTTGACTATAAATAATAAAATAGATCATTTTCTATCACATAAGTGTATTTAGTGTCTGTGATACATCCCTTGAGTTAATGGTAATGATAATTCTTATTTTCAAGAGTTAAAAATTTAAGACATGAATTTTTATTTATTAACTCATAAAATGCTCCTAACCGTCGAATCATCATGAGGATGGTGATTGATTCAGAAGGTTAGTGTACAATCGCTTCTTTATAGTAGATGAGTCTTGAGTCTATGGTGTGGAGATATTGGAGCGAGAGTACAGATACTCGTTAGAGAACGAGGGGACTGAGCGTGACCACCTCGAGTAGTCATAAGAAAGTCTACCTTCTCGTCGATGACTGACTCGATGTTGCAGTGGTGTGTCTGGTTCTTTGATCTGAGGTGCATCGATAGTTCACCTTGAGGGTGTTATAGTTTGACTATATCATGACTCGATCTCCTAGCCATTCAGAACCCAGAGGTGAATGTTGGCTCTAGTATGTTCATTGTAGGAATTGGATTGCACCAAGATGGAATCTATCTACCTTGGTGGATGAGGAGCAGCCCTATGATGATCATAAGAATCAAGTCCATAAGCCCATGGCCATGACAGAGAGTGTGAAATAATAGAAAGAGTTTCTATTAAGGTTTTCACATCGGATTTGAATCGAATGATTAAATCATATGATAGAAATTAGGGTTTGACGAGTTCACCTAAATCCTAATCTGATCGAGGCTCAGGATAGAAGAACTTAATCACACAAGTAGCTGCACCGAGAGGTTCATTTTCAGTTTTGATGGGTTGCCACCATATGCTACTAGGTATCACTAGTGGATTTTGGAAGTAATTAGAATGATTTAGATGATCAATCATTCTAAGTTGTCTGAATCAGAAGAGTTTTGATCCATCGAAAGGAGTTTCGATGATGTCGATGATGGAGATCATGACATATCCCATTATCATAAAGAACTAAATCTAACTGGGTCACACAAATAAGGATTTGGATCAGGATATCATCAATTGGACTAACCCAGTTCAATTGATTTGAATAAGATTCAATTAGGTTCAAGAAAATCATGCTAGCACATGATTGAGCCTAACATTCTTCCTTTTCTATCTTAAAAGTTGTCTCAAATGAGCCAAATGAGTTTGTGCTCACTCAGGTATCTTTACCTGGTCTGACTGGAGCTTGTCCAAGTCAGAAAAGGGTTGTCTTAATTTATGAGATAAATTTGAGACAACACCTACCATTTTTCATCATCTGCTAATTCTTGTATCTTGACTTGGTCAAATATTGACCTTTGATCCTTGGACTGAAGGAAAATCCTAATTTCTTGGATCAGGTTCATTCAGATCTGATCGGATCAAGAGATATATTTTAAAAATTTTTCTCTTTGAACCAGATCAGATCTGAGATGTTTCAGATCTGATCTTTATTATTTTAATAATTAAAATAAATTTAGATAAATTAAATTAAATTTAATTTACCTTAACGTAGGACAATCCTATTACCCATTGATGATCCTGTAAGCAGCGAAAGGTTCTGGATCTAGCCACGCAAGTGCCTGGCCTCTACTGGTATCCACTCAGATTGAATCTGGAGATCCCCTTCTTCTCTATCACGTCTCTAAAAATTAGATCTGAATCTGATTTGGAGGATCTTCAAAATACCTTTCGAAGATCAGTAGTTATCCTTTGCAGCAGCGCAGCCTTCTAGCTTTCTATCACCTTTCTCTCATCTGGATTACATCAACTTGGATCCCAAACTCCTTTGGGCATGGAGGGGAGAGGGAGAAGATGGACTAGGCATGGAGGAGGAGAGGAGAGGCAGCCTTGGGAAGTGAGAATTTTTAATGCCTTTTGAGTTGGGCGCAGGGTCTTATTTATAGACTTTGCGTAATCCAACTCCTCTTCTTCCCAACCAATCACAATCCTTTATGAAATCAGATCTAAATCTGATTGGTGGGAATAGAGTCCCTTGGATTCCTCCTTAGATGGCACCTAAGACTAGTCAAACTTGGTTCTTAGGAGAAGTCTAATCGGAATCCAAAAAGAAGATGGAGTCCCTATCCAACAGGAACTCCTAGGCGCCTCCAACTTGGGCACATGCCAGGGGTGGCGTGCGCCCTCCTCCTTGCCAGGTTTTGGTAGGAGGATAAGCCCCCACCAACTCTTCAATAGGTGCATGACACATGGACAGAGTCAAAGTGTCAATGGTCAGCATTTGACCAATCAAAGGTCAACTTTTGACCAAAGTCAAAGGATAAGAAATGGCAGGTGACCAAAAATGGCAGGTATTATCTTACAAAATAAGACAACTCTTTTCTAAGCTGGACAGGCTCCAGTTAGACCAAGTGAAGGCCTCTGATCGAGCACAAACTTCTTTGGCTCAGTCAGGACAACTATTTATGATAGTAAAAGAAGAACGTTAGGTTCAATCGAGTGCTAGCACGATTTTCTTGAACCTAATTGAATCTCATTCAGATCAATTGAACTGGATCAGTTCAATTGATGATCATCAGATTCAAACCCTTGTTTGTGTGACCCAGTTAGGTTCAGTTATGTATGGCAATGGGATATGTCATGATCTCTATCATTGACATCATTAAAACTCCTTTCGATGGATCAGAACTCTTCTGATTCGAATAGTTAGAATGATCGATCATCTAAATCATTCTAATTGCTCCAAAAATTCACCAGTGACACCTAGCAGTATATGATGGTAACCCATCAGAGCTGAATGCGAACTTCTTGGTGCAGCTACTAGTGTGATTAAGTTCTTCTATCTTGAGCCTCGATTAGATTAGGGTTTAGGTGAACTCATCAAACCCTAGTCTCTGTCATATGATGTAATCATTTGATTCAAATCCGATGTGAAAACCTAAATAAAAAATCTTTCTATTATTTCACTCTGCCATGGCCATGGGCTTCTGGATTTGATTCTCATGATCATCATAGGGCTGCTCCTCTACCACCGAGGCAGATAGATTCCTTCTTGACGCAATCCAGTTCCTACAATGAACATGCTATAGCCAACAAACACCTCAAGGTTCTGTATGGCTTGGAGATCGAGTTATGGTATATTCAAACTATAACACTCTCAAGGTGAACTACTGATACACCTTAGGTTCCAGATACACCACTACAGCATCGAGTCAGTCATTGATGAGAAGGTAGACTTCCTAATGACTACTCGAGGTGGTCACGCTCAGTGCCTTCATTCTCTAATGAGTACCTGTAGTCTCGCTTCGGTGTCTCCATACCATAGACTCAAGACTCATCTACTAAAGAAAAGCAATTATACACCAACCTTCCAGATCAATCACCATCCTCATGATGATCCTATGGTCGGAAGCATTTTATGAGTTAATAATGATTATTTGTCTTAAATTTTCAACTCTTGAAAATATGAATTACCATTATCATTAACTCAAAGGATGTATCACAGACACTAAATACACATATGTGATAGAAAAAACTCATTTTATTGATTTTAGTCAAAATTATAATTTTGCCCCTAGAAGTGTATTACAAGTGTCGGCCAATTCTGGCTTCTAGGGCACATATATCTAACAATCATCTACTTATCCTAAAGCTAATTGGCTACAAGTCTAAGTCCCATCTTCTCAAGGTGGGCTTCGATCTTCTGTTGGTCCAATGGCTTTATAAGCGGGTCTGCCCCATTGTCTGTGGAGTCGGCTCTCTTGACCTCGACGTAATCCTTTTCGAGATAATCGTGGATGAGGTGGTATCGCTGCTCAATGTGCTTGGATTTTTGGTGAGGCCTCGGTTCCTTAGCAGGAGCTATGGCATCATTGTTGTCGCAATACAGAGGATTGACATATGATGGCATTACTCCGATTTCTACAGCAAACTTCTCGTACCAGAATGCTTCCTTCGCAGCCTCTGATGCAGCGATATATTCTGCTTCCATTGTAGAATCTGCTATCATGATTTGCTTGGAACTCTTTCAGCTGACAGCACCACCATTGCACACAAACAGACTCCTAGATGTCAACTTTCGATCATCTACATCGAACATGAAATCTGAGTCTGTGTATCCCTGGACTTGGAGTTCTCCGTTACCAAAGACCAATATCATATCCTTAGTTCTTCTCAAATACTTAAGGATACATTTCACAGAAGTCCAATGTTCTTCATCTAGATTTGACTGATATCTGCTTGTGACACTCACAGCATGGGCTATATCAGGTCGTGTACACAGTATGACATACTTGAGGCTCCCTATTGCAGAAGCATAAGGGATCTTGCTCATGCATTCTATTTTCTCAGGTGTGCTAGGGCACATCTTCCTGATAAGATGAATACCATATCTGAAGGGTATTAATCTTCTCTTAAAGTTTTTCATACTAAATCTCTTTAGTACTTCCTCTATGTACATCTTCTATGAAAGTCCTAGCATCCTATTCGGTCTATCCCTATAGGCCTTAATTCCTAGAATAAAGAATGCTTCACCTAGGTCTTTCATCGAGAATTCCTTGGACAACCATATTTTGACTGTCGTCAATGTGGGAATATCATTCCCAATAAGGAGGATGCCATCCATGTACAAGACGAGGAAGACAACAACGCTTCCACTGATTTTTTTGAAAATGCACGGTTCCTCTTCATTTTTGATGAAACCAAACTTTTTGATCACATCACTGAAACAAGTGTTCCAGCTCCGAGATGCTTGCTTAAGTCCATATATGGACCTTTGCAGCTTGCAAACCTTGTGATTAGTATCACTGGATGTGAAACCTAGCGACTGTTTCATATATATATATCTTCCTCAAGATATTTATTCAAGAATGCCGTTTTTACATCCATTTGCCATATTTCATAATCGAAATAGGCTGCAACGGCAAGCAATGTGCAATAGATTTTAGCATAGCCACTAGGAAAAAGGTATCCTGATAGTCAATGCCTTCGTATTGACTATAACCTTTTGCCACTAGTCTAGCATTGAATGTCTCCACATTCCCATTTGGATCAATCTTTCTCTTGAAGATTCATTTACACCCAATAGGTACTATACCTTCTGATGGATCTACCAAGGTCCAGACTTGGTTCGAGTGCATCGAGTCAATTTCTGACCGTATTACCTCTTGCCATTTCTCGGAGTCAATATCTGATATCGCCTCATTGTAGGTTTTGGGATTATCACCATGAGCACCATTACCTACGAGAAATATTTTCTCTACTTCCTCTAAAATAATACCTAAGTATCTTTTAGGAGGATGGAAAACTCTTTCCGATCTACGAGATGGAGGAGGTAGTGTTCTTATTGGCTCAACCTAATTTGGTTCCAATTGGTCCTTAGCTCGTTGTACTTATGAGACTTTCTCATCAAGCTTGATATGCTTTCCAATGCCGCTGTCTTGAATAAACTATTTTTTAGAAAAGATGGCATGTCGACTCACAATCACATTATGGTCTTCTGGAATGTTGAAATAGTATCCTAATTACTCTTTAGGATATCCTATGAATCGAGCTTTGAAGGACCTAAAGTCTATCTTGTCCACTTGTTGTCTTTTAACATGAGCCGGACAACCCCAAATTCTGAGATGACTCAGACTTGATTTCTTATCGTGCCATATCTCATACGGTATGGTAGAAATGATTTTAGAGGAAACCTTATTCAGTAGATAAATTGAAGTTAACAAAGAATGTCCTCAAAGAAAATCAGGGAGGTCTGTGAAGCTCATCATGGATCGGACTATATCCAATAGAGTCTGATTTTTCTATTCTGAAACTCCGTTGAGTTGAGGTATTCCTAGTGGAATCCATTGAGAGACTATGCTATTTTTCTTAAGATAGTCTAGAAATTCTCGGCTAAGGTATTCACCTCCTCGATCTGATTGAAGAACCTTAATGGGTTTCTAGTTTATTTTTCTACTTCATGTCTGAATTCTTTGAACGTTTCAAAAGCTTCAGACTTGTATCTCATAAGATACACATACCCATACCTGGACAGATCATCGATAAAGGTAATGAAGTAGACAAAAT
The DNA here is from genome assembly GCA_006176705.1 of Cocos nucifera. Lineage (NCBI taxonomy): Eukaryota > Viridiplantae > Streptophyta > Magnoliopsida > Arecales > Arecaceae > Cocos > Cocos nucifera. The sequence continues at coordinate 34,552 of QRFJ01002105.1, read as the reverse complement.
TGCCTCTAGTCGGTATATCAAAAGGCCGCACACATCAGTATGTACTAAGGCAAGGACATCTGTGGCCCTGTCCCCATGTCCAACAAATGGGAGTTTAGTCATTTTGCCTTGAAGACAAGATTCACAAGTTGGATATGACTCAAAAGTCAATGAACTCAATAGCCCATTTTCCTCCAATTTGTTGATCCTATCTTCTACGATATGACCTAATCTCAAGTGCCATAGATATCTATCATTTGGACTATCCCTAGGTCGTTTGGCATTCATGTTTTGCTCGATAGTTAGAATAGATACATCAATATGTAGCTGATAAAGACCCTTAATAAGAAAACCATTTGCAATTTTATTTCTTTTATAAAGAATGTTACAATGGTACTTAAAGAAGGTAATCACATAGCCTTCTAGTGCTAAGCATGAAATAGAAATCAAATTTCTGCTAGCTGCAGGCACATCATAATAGTCTTTCAAAACTAAGTCTAAACCAGATGGTAATCGAAGAGGGTATGTTTCCACTGCCACTGCAGCAACTCTTGCTCCATTACCGATGCGTAGGAACATGTCTCCATCCCTCAACCTCTTGCTTTCCTCAAGACCCAGCATGGAAGTGCACAGATGAGCACTAGAACCAGAGTCAAGCACCCAACTGGTTATAGAAGAAATAGTAAGATTAGACTCAATAACGAGCACACCTCCAGAAGGACCTTCCTTCTTATTCTTTAGGGTGGCCAGGTAAGTAGGGCAGTTTTGCTTCCAGTGGTCGTCGCTGTTGTAATGAAAATACTTTCCTTTGGCAGCGACTTTCATCTTCGGCTCTGCCTTCTTCTTCGTTCCTCCTTCCATCTTTTGCTTTTTCGCAGACTTCTTTTTTTTTCAGAAGACTTTCTTTTGGTAGAAGTCCATTCCATAGCAAGAACTGAGCCTTTAGAATCTTTCATAGAAAGTTCAGTGGTGACCAGTATATTCATTAATTCGATCAAGGAATTTTGAAGTTTATGCATGTGGTAAATTCATGATGAATTGCCCATATGCATCAGTCAAGGATTGCAAAATAATATCGTTCTATAGATCCAAGTCTAACTTCACACCGAGCTTCTCAAGCTCTTTCAAATTCTTGATCATCATCAGACGATGATCTTGGACTGATTGCCCATCATGCATCTTAGCCTTAAAAGTCATTTCGTGACTTGATACTTGGCTGCATGACTCGGTTCACCAAACATCTCCCGTAAGTGAGCCAATATTTGGTGAGCAATCCCGATATCTTCATGTTGGCGCTGGAGCTCATCAGACATTGAGCCTGAAGGGAAATCCTGATTTTTCGGTCCAGGTTCGTCCAGATCTGATTAGATCAAGAGATATATTTCAAAAATTTTCTCTTGATCTCAATCAGATCTTGATATATTTCAGATCTGATTCTTATTATTTTAATAAATAAAATAAAATAAGATAAATTAAA
>QRFJ01002105.1:0-33086 GCA_006176705.1 Cocos nucifera | reverse complement strand
TGTTCTTCACCTGGATTTGACTGATATCTGCTTGTGACACTCACAGCATGGGCTATATCAGGTCGTGTACATAGCATGGCATACATGAGGCTCCCTATTGCAGAAGCATAAGGGATCTTGCTCATGCGTTCTATTTCCTCAGGTGTGCTGGGGCACATCTTCTTGGAAAGATGAATACCATGTCTGAAGGGTATTAATCCCCTCTTAGAGTTTTCCATACTAAACCTCTTTAGTACTTCCTCTATGTACATCTTCTGTGAAAGTCCTAGCATCCTATTCGGTCTATCCCTATAGACCTTAATTCCTAGAATAAAGGATGCTTCACCTAGGTCTTTCATGGAGAATTCCTTGGACAACCACATCTTGACTGATGTCAACATGGGAATATCATTCCCAATAAGGAGGATGTCATCCACGTACAATACGAGGAAGACAACAGCGCTCCCACTGACCCTTTTGAAAACACATGGTTCCTCTTCATTTTTGATGAAACCAAACTTTTTGATCACATCATTGAAACGAGTGTTCCAGCTCCGAGATGCTTGCTTAAGTCCATATATGGACCTTTGCAGCTTGCAAACCTTGTGATCAGTATCACTGGATGTGAAACCTAGCGGCTGTTCCATATAGATATCTTCCTCAAGATATCCATTTAGGAATGCCGTTTTCACGTCCATTTGCCATATTTCATAATCGAAATAGGCTGCAACGGCAAGCAATGTGCGGATGGATTTTAGCATAGCTACCGGGGAAAAGGTATCCTGATAGTCAATGCCTTCACGTTGACTATAACCTTTTGCCACCAGTCTAGCCTTGAATGTCTCCACATTCCCATCTGCACCAATCTTTCTCTTGAAGATCCATTTACACCCAATAGGTACTATACCTTCTGGTGGATCTACCAAGGTCCAGACTTGGTTTGAGTGCATCGAGTCGAATCTTCTGACTTCATTGCCTCAAGCCATTTCTCGGAGTCGATATCTGATATCGCCTCGTTGTAGGTTTTGGGATCATCACCATGAGCACCATTACCTATGAGGAACATTTCCTCTACATCCTCTGAAATAATACCTAAGTATCTTTCAGGGGGACGGGAAACTCTTTCCGATCTACGAGGTGGAGGAGGTAGTGTTCTTATTGGCTCAACCTGATTTGGTTCCACTTGGTCCTTAGCTCGTTTCTGCTTGTGAGACTTTCTCATCAAGCTTAATCTGCTTTCCAATGCCACTATCTTGAATAAACTATTTTTCAAGAAATATGGCATGTCGACTCACAATCACATTGTGGTCTTCTGGAATGTAGAAATAGTATCCTAATGACTCTTTAGGATATCCTATGAATCGAGCTCTAAAGGACCTAAACTCTAACTTGTCCGCTTGTTGTCTTTTGACATAAGCCGGACAACCCCAAATTCTGAGATGACTCAGACTTGGTTTCTTACCGTGCCATATCTCATACGGTGTGGTAGGAACGGTTTTAGAGGGAACCCTATTCAGTAAATAGATTGAAGTTAATAATGAATGTCCCCAAAGAAAATCTGGGAGGTCTGTGAAGCTCATCATGGATCGAACCATATCCAATAGAGTCCGATTTCTCCGTTCTGAAACCCCGTTGAGTTGAGGTGTTCCTGGTGGAGTCCATTGAGAGACTATGCCATTTTCCTTAAGATAGTCTAGGAATTCCCGGCTAAGGTATTCACCTCCTCGATCTGATCGAAGAACCTTAATGGGTTTTCCAGTTTGTTTTTCTACTTCATGTCTGAATTCTTTGAACTTTTCAAAAGGCTTCAGACTTGTGTCTCATAAGATACACATACCCATACCTAGACAGATCATCGGTAAAGGTAATGAAGTAGACAAAATTGCCTCTAGCCGGCACATCGAATGGGCCGCACACATCAGTATGTACTAGGGCAAGGAGATCTGTGGCCCTCTCCCCATGTCCAACAAAAGGGAGTTTAGTCATTTTGCCTTGAAGACAAGATTCACAAGTTGGATATGACTCAAAAGTCAATGGACTCAATAGCCCATTTTTCTCCAATTTGTTAATCCTATCTTCTGCTATATGACCTAATCTCAGGTGCCATAGATATCTGTCGTTTGGACTATCCCTAGGTCGTTTGGCATTCACGTTTTGCTCGATAGTTAAAACAGGTACATCAATATGCAACTGATAAAGACCATTAACAAGGAAACCATTTGCAATTTTATTTCTTTCATAAAGAATGTTACAATGGTCCTTAAAGAAGGTGATCACATAACCTTCTTGTGCTAAGCATGAAACAGAAATCAAATTCCTGCTAGCTGCAGGCACATAATAACAGTCTTTTAAAACTAAGTCTAAACCAGATGGTAATCGCAGAGGGTATGTTCCCACGGCTACTGCAGCAACTCTTGCTCCATTACCGATGCGTAGGATCATGTCTCCATCCCTCAGCCTCCTGCTATCCTCAAGACCCTGCATAGAAGTGCACAGATGAGCACTAGAACCAGAGTCAAGCACCCAACTGGATGCAGAAGAAACCGTAAGGTTAGACTCAATAACGAGCATACCTCCAGAAGGACCTTCCTTCTTGTTCTTCAGGGTGGCCAGGTAAGTAGGGCAGTTCCGCTTCCAATGGCCGTCGCTGTTGCAATGGAAACACTTTCCTTTGCCATCGACCTTCTTCTTCGGTTCTGCCTTCTTCTTCTTTGATCCTTCTACCTTTTGCTTTTTCACAGACTTCTTTTTCTTTCCATAAGACTTTCTTTTGGAAGAAGTCCGTTCCATAGCAAGAACTGAGCCTTTAGAACCTTTCATAGAAAGCTCAGCGGTAACCAGCATATTCATCAACTCGGCCAAGGAATTTTGAAGTTTATGCATGTGGTAATTCATGATGAATTGCCCATATGCATCAGTCAAGGATTGCAGAATAATATCGTTCTGCAAGTCCAAGTCCAACTTCACACCGAGCTTCTCAAGCTCTTCCATGTCCTTGATCATTGTCAGACAGTGATCTTGGACTGACTGCCCATCACGCATCTTAGCCTTAAAAAGTCATTTCGTGACTTGATATTTGGCTGCGCGACTCTGTTCACCAAACATCTCCTGCAGGTGAGCCAACATTTGGCGAGCAGTCCCGATATCTTCATGTTGGCGCTGGAGCTCATCAGACATCGAGCCCAACATGTAGTATCTGGCCTTATTGTCTTCGTCAATCCATTTTTCCAGAGACGCTCTCTGTTCAGTGGATGGACGAGCTGGTAAGGTGGGAGGGTCCTGGTCCAAAACATGTGTTAACTTCTCTGAACCCAAAACAATTTTGTAGTTCCTGAGCCAATCTTTATAATTGGGTCCAGTCAGTCTATGTGTGTCTAGGATACGTGCCAGTGGGTTGGACGCAGACATTTTCCTGTAGAGAGTCAAAGATTCTAGTTAGATACTGTAATTTTGACTTGACCAATTTGTTTAGGGATTTTATTTTTAAACAAATTAGCTCCCACTATTTTCTCGGATCCCTACACTCCCTCTGTAGAGATGCGAAAATCTCCGCGATTGATGATTTCTAGTGGGTGGTGCGGTCTCACCAACTGACTCATCACCTCACCTAACAGTTATTGGTGATGGGTTAGCCAATGAGTGAACAACTCTTGTTCAATGATTCTCTAATCATGGTGCACCCAAACTTGGTCTCTAATTCATGAATCTCACCGTATCCGGAATATTGATCCACTCCTTAGTTAAGTCAGACCCACCATTTGCATAGACTGGGTTCCTAATTGGGTCTCTCACCGTATCCGGAAATATTGAGCCCAACTCATCCTCCAGCCCATAGCATCCAATGCCTAATAGACATGGTTGCGTCTTCCCGGTGCAACTGAGCCACTGTATCCAGCCGAGAACAATCAACCCCGGGAAGGGCCCGCACGTCTACAATGGTGGAAGACCTCGGACTTAATCTTTTCTTAGGGAGAATTGATTCAGGTCTCATTAAACTAGACTTGGCTTAGTCATAACAATTATGACTAACCTAGTGGCATGGGTCAGCTCGGATTATTGACCACCTCAGATCAGAACTGTGTCAACAGATATGGCCAGGTAAGTGAGACCGGTGGAAGGAATATGCCGTTAACTCGCACAAGAACGCATTCAGGTCGAGTAGCTTCCAATTAAAAACCAGTCGGTCGTCTGTGCCAAACTTACCTTAGACACCAAATTGTTGAGTCAGAACCAATTGGGTTAGCCTACAATCCAGACTCTAACCTCTGAGCCTAATTAGGTCTTGCTTGATCGTGACTCGATCTTGACCCAGACTTAATCCTATTAGGCTGGTCAATTTAAGCATTGTTGATCCCATCTAACCAACTCTTGATTCGGTTTGATCAACCGCTTAGACCTAATTGAGCTACCCAAGCCCGAACCCAGTATTATGAATATGTCTTAGATCTGAAATTCTCAATTTTAGACCTAATTAATATTCCATAAACTTAATTCTTAATTAAGTTGGGTTCATAAACAAAATATGCACAATAAATCCTAGGGTTTCAGGATCTAGGGTTTTGCAGAAAGTAAGTTTTGGGTTTCTGATTAAGGACGAACACGCAGCACCCCTACACGTCATAAGAACACCCCATCGAATGGGAAGAGAGGGCCTTTAAACCCTTCTTCGTTCTTATGACCGGACGGCCAAGAGGAACGCCTTAATCAGGAACATGTAAATCTACAAAACAGTTATAGATCTATATCATATATCTCATATACAAATTTAGATCTAATCAAGGCATATTTTGCATACATCTCATGTATCAAATCATGCATGTTTTCAGATCTAAATTATCACATAATAATCTAAAAAATTAGATTTAAATTGATCTAATCAAAATAAATTCTAATCTAGACAATTATGTAGAACTATTCTACAACTAGTCTAGTCATGCATCTATCATATCTCATATGATATTTAAAATTAAATAATTTTTATTTGCTGTTTATCAGATGTTATTATAACACTTATAATATCAGAAAATAGTAAATAAGAAGATCTAAAATATGATTTAATCAGATTAAATCAAAGACATGCAAAACTATTCTATAGAACTATTCTATTCTAGAACTAGTCATGCATATCTTCATGTTCTTAGATCCAAATCATTTAATTTTAATTTTTCTGATTTCAGATCTGATCACATCTCATGTGACATCTGAAATCACTTTATTTTCTAATTAAAATAAAATTAAAATCAGATCTAAACAATTTAGAACCATGGCTCTGATACCAGTTGAAGGGAAATCCTGATTTCCCGGTCCAGGTTCGTCCAGATCTGATTAGATCAAGAGATATATTTCAAAAATTTTCTCTTGATCTCAATCAGATCTTGATATGTTTCAGATCTGATTCTTATTATTTTAATAAATAAAATAAAATAAGATAAATTAAATCAAATTTAATTTACCTGATTTGGGTAATCCTATTACCCTGTAGATGATCCTGATTGCAGCGGAAGGTTCTGGATCTTAGCCACGCAAGCGCCTGGCCTCTACCGGTATCCACTCGGGTTGGATCTGGAGATCCTCTTCTTCTCTATCACACCTCCAAAAATCAGATCTGGATCTGATCTGGAGGATCTTCAAAACTCTTTTGAAGATCTGCAGTCGTCCTTTTGCAGCAGCGCAGCCTTCTTGCTTTTGATCGCCTTTCCTTGATCTGAATCGCACCAACCTAAGTCCAAAACACCTTTTGGACGTGGAGAGCAAGGGGAGAAGAGACTATGGCATGGAGAAGGAGGGGAGAGGCAGCCTTGGGGCGTGGGAAATCTCTATTGAATTCATTCTTAGAATTAGGGTTGGGCGCAGGGTCTTATTTATAGACCTCTTGTGATCCAACTCCTCTTCCTCTCAACCAATCACAACCCTTTGTGAAATCAGATCTAAATCTGATTGGTTGGAATAGAGACCCCTGGATTCCTCCTTAGAGGGCGCCTAAGACCAGTCAAACTGGATTCTTAGTAGAACTCTGATTGGAATCCAAAAGGGAGGTGGAGTCCTTGTCCAACAAGGACTCCTAGGCGCCTCCTACTTGGGCTCACGCCACCCTTGGCGTGCGCCCTTCTCCTTGCCAGGTTCTGGCAGGGGGACAGGCCCCCACCAGCTCTCCAATAGGTGCATGACATGTGGTCAAAAGTCAAAGGGTCAATGGTCAACGTTTGACCAGTCAAAGGTAGACTTTTGACCAAAGTCAAAGAACAAGAAATGGCAGGTGACCAAAAATGGCAGGTAATGTCTTACAAATAAGACAACCTATTCTGACTTGGACAACCTCCAGTCAGACCATATGAAGGCCTCTGATTGAGCACAAACTCCTTTGGCTCAGTCAGGACAACTTATTTATGATAGTAAAAGAAGAACGTTAGGTTCAATCGAGTGCTAGCACGATTTCCTTGAACCTAATTGAATCTCATTCAGATCAATTGAACTAGATCAGTTCAATTGATGATCACCAGATTCAAACCCTTGTTTGTGTGACCCAGTTAGGTTCAGTTCTGTATGGTAATGGGATATGTCATGATCTCTATCATAGACATCATCGAAACTCCTTTCGATGGATCAGAACTCTTCTGATTCGAACAGCTAGAATGATCGATCATCTAAATCATTCTAATTGCTCCCAAAATCCACCAGTGACACCTAGCAGTATATGGTGGCAACCCATCAGAGCTGAATGCGAACCTCTTGGTGCAGCTACCTGTGTGATTCAAGTTCTTCTATCTTGAGCCCCGATCAGATTAGGGTTAAGGTGAACTCGTCAAACCCTAGTCTCTGTCATATGATGTAATCATTCGATTCGAGTCCAATGTGAAAATCTAAATAGAAACTCTTTCTATTATTTCACTCTACCATGGCCATGGATTTCTGGACTTGATTCTCATGATCATCATAGGGCTACTCCTCTACCACCGAGGTAGATAGATCCCATCTTGATGCAATCCAGTTCCTACAATGAACATGCTATAGCCAACATACACCTCAGGGTTCCATATGGCTAGGAGACCGAGTAATGGTGTAGTCAAACTATAACACCCTCAAGGTGAACTGCCGATGCATCTCAGGTCAAAGAACCAGACACACTACTGCAGCATCGAGTCAGTCATTGACGAGAAGGTAGACTTCCTAATGACTACTCGAGGTGGTCACGCTCAGTGCCCTCGTTCTCTAACGAGTACCTGTACTCTCGCTCCGGTGTCTCCACACCGTAGACTCAAGACTCATCTACTAAAGAGAAGCGATCGTACACCAACCTTCCGGATCAATCACCATCCTCGTGATGATCCTATGGTCGGGAGCTGTTTATGAGTTAATAATGATTATTCATGTCTTAAATTTTCAACTCTTGAAAATATGAATTATCATTACCATTAACTCAAAGGATGTATCACAGACACTAAATACACATGTGTGATAGAAAATAACCCATTTCATTAATTATAGTCAAAATTATAATTTTGCCCCTAGAAGTGTATTACAAGTGTCAGCCAATTCTGGCTTCTAGGGCACATATATCTGCTCAACAGACCCCCCCGGCCCATATAATTTTGACTTGACCAATTTATTTTAGAGATTTTATTTTTCAATAAATTAGCTCCCACTATTTTCTGGATCCCTACACTCCCTCTGTAGAGATGCAAAATCTCCATGATTAATGATTTCTAGTGGATGGTGCGGTCTGACCAACTGACTCATCACCTCACCTAACAGTTATTGGTGATGGGTTAGCCAATGAGTGAACAACTCTTGTTCAATGATTCTCTAATCATGGTGCACCCAAACTTGGTCTCTAATTTATGAATCTCACCGTGGATCAAATATTGATCCACTCCTTAGTTAAGTCAGACCCACCATTTGCATAGACTGGGTTCCTAATTGGGTCTCTCACCGTATCCAAAATATTGAGCCCAACTCATCCTCCAGCCCATAGCATCCAATGCCTAATAGACATGGTTGCGTCTTTCCGGTGCAACTGAGCCACTGTATCCAGTCGAGAACAATCAACCCCGGAAAGGGCCCGCACATCTACAATGGTGGAAGACTCAGACTTAATCTTTTCTTAGGGAGAATTGATTCAGGTCTCATTAAACTAGACTTGGCTTAGTCATAACAATTATGACTAACCTAGTGGCATGGGTTAGCTCGGATTATTGACCACCTCAAATCAGAACTGTGTCAACAGATATGGCCAGGTAAGTGAGATCCGGTGGAAGGAATATGCCATTAACTCGACAAGAATGCATTCAGGTCGAGTAGCTTCCAATTAAAAATCCAGTCGGTCGTCTATGCCAAACTTACCTTAGACACCAAATTGTTGAGTCAGAACCAATTGGGTTAGCCTACAATCCAGACTCTAACCTCTGAGCCTAATTAGGTCTTGCTTGATCGTGACTCGATCTTGACCCAGACTTAATCCTATTAGGCTGGTCAATTTAAGCATTGTTGATCCCATCTAACCAACTCTTGATTCGGTTTGATCAACCGCTTAGACCTAATTGAGCTACCCAAGCCCGAACCCAGTATTATGAATATGTCTTAGATCTGAAATTCTCAATTTTAGACCTAATTAATATTCATAAACTTAATTCTTAATTAAGTAGGGTTCATAAACAAAATATGCACAATAAATCCTAGGGTTTCAGGATCTAGGGTTTTGCAGAAAGTAAGTTTTGGATTTCTGATTAAGGACGAACACGCAGCACCCCTACACATCATAAGAACACCCCATCGAATGGAAAGAGAGGGCCTTTAAACCCTTCTTCGTTCTTATGACCGGACGGCCAAGAGGAATGCCTTAATCAGGAACATGCATACTACAAAACAATTTTAGATCTATATCATATATCTCATATATAAATAGATCTAATCATGGCATATTTTGATACATTCATGTATCAATCATGCATGTTTTCAGATCTGAAATTATCATAGATAATATTTCAAAAATTATTTTTTCTTTGATCTAATCAAAATGAAATTCTTCTAGATCTGAATTATTAGAACTATTCTACAACTAAGATCAAAATAAAATCTAGATAAATTAAATCAAATTTAATTTACTTGATTTGGGTAATCCTATTACCCTGTTGATGATCCTGATTGCAGCGGAAGGTTCTGGATCTAGCCACGCAAGCGCCTGGCCTCTACCGGTATCCACTCGGGTTGGATCTGGAGATCCTCTTCTTCTCTATCACACCTCCAAAAATCAGATCTGGATCTGATCTGGAGGATCTTCAAAACTCCTTTTGAAGATCTGCAGTCGTCCTTTTGCAGCAGCGCAGCCTTCTTGCTTTTGATCGCCTTTCTCTTGATCTGAATCGCACCAACCAAGTCCAAAACACTTTTTGGACGTGGAGAGGAGAGGGAGAAGAGACTTGGCATGGAGAAGGAGGGGAGAGGCAGCCTTGGGGCGTGGGGTTTTCAATTGAATTTTTGAGTTGGGTTGGGCGCAGGGTCTTATTTATAGACTAAGCGTGATCCAACTCCTCTTCCTTCCCAACCAATCACAACCCTTTGTGAAATCAGATCTAAATCTGATTGGTGGGAATAGAGTCCCCTGGATTCCTCCTTAGAGGGCGCCTAAGACCAGTCAAACTTGGTTCTTAGGAGAACTCTAATTGGAATCCAAAAAGGAGATGGAGTCCTTGTCCAACAAGGGACTCCTAGGCGCCTCCAACTTGGGCACACGCCAAGGGTGGCGTGCGCCCTTCTCCTTGCCAGGTTCTGGCAGGGGGACAGGCCCCCACCAGCTCTCCAATAGGTGCATGACATGTGGTCAAAAGTCAAAGTGTCAATGGTCAACGTTTGACCAGTCAAAGGTAGACTTTTGACCAAAGTCAAAGAACAAGAAATGGCAGGTGACCAAAAATGGCAGGTAATGTCTTACAAAATAAGACAACCTTTTCTGACTTGGACAACCTCCAGTCAGACCATATGAAGGCCTCTGATTGAGCACAAACTCCTTTGGCTCAGTCAGGACAACTTATTTATGATAGTAAAAGAAGAACGTTAGGTTCAATCGAGTGCTAGCACGATTTTCCTTGAACCTAATTGAATCTCATTCAGATCAATTGAACTAGGATCAGTTCAATTGATGATCACCAGATTCAAACCCTTGTTTGTGTGACCCAGTTAGGTTCAGTTCTGTATGGTAATGGGATATGTCATGATCTCTATCATCGACATCATCGAAACTCCTTTCGATGGATCAGAACTCTTCTGATTCGAACAGCTAGAATGATCGATCATCTAAATCATTCTAATTGCTCCCAAAATCCACCAGTGACACCTAGCAGTATATGGTGGCAACCCATCAGAGCTGAATGCGAACCTCTTGGTGCAGCTACCTGTGTGATTAAGTTCTTCTATCTTGAGCCCCGATCAGATTAGGGTTAAGGTGAACTCGTCAAACCCTAGTCTCTGTCATATGATGTAATCATTCGATTCGAGTCCAATGTGAAAATCTAAATAGAAACTCTTTCTATTATTTCACTCTGCCATGGCCATGGGCTTCTGGACTTGATTCTCATGATCATCATAGGGCTGCTCCTCTACCACCGAGGTAGATAGATTCCATCTTGATGCAATCCAGTTCCTACAATGAACATGCTATAGCCAACATACACCTCAGGGTTCCATATGGCTAGGAGACCGAGTAATGGTGTAGTCAAACTATAACACCCTCAAGGTGAACTGCCGATGCATCTCAGGTCAAAGAACCAGACACACTACTGCAGCATCGAGTCAGTCATTGACGAGAAGGTAGACTTCCTAATGACTACTCGAGGTGGTCACGCTCAGTGCCCTCGTTCTCTAACGAGTACCTGTACTCTCGCTCCGGTGTCTCCACACCGTAGACTCAAGACTCATCTACTAAAGAGAAGCGATTGTACACCAACCTTCCGGATCAATCACCATCCTCGTGATGATCCTATGGTCGGGAGCATGTTTATGAGTTAATAATGATTATTCATGTCTTAAATTTTCAACTCTTGAAAATATGAATTATCATTACCATTAACTCAAAGGATGTATCACAGACACTAAATACACATATGTGATAGAAAATAACCCATTTTATTAATTATAGTCAAAATTATAATTTTGCCCCTAGAAGTGTATTACAAGTGTCAGCCAATTCTGGCTTCTAGGGCACATATATCTAACACAATAGATCATCATGGCAATTTGCATACAGTCATGTATCGAATCATCATATTTAAATCTAAAATCTCATATCTTAAAAATTAGATTTAATTGATCTTTCAATAAACTCTAATCTAGACAATATGTAAAATATCTACACATCTAGAACATCATCAATCATATCTCATATATTTTAACATAAATAAATTTTTATTTACTATTTTTTAGATATTATATAACAATATAATACTATTGGGGATAAACCCCGCTCCTACCAAAGTCTAGTTCGATGCTCAGCCTAATACAACCAGTAGCCACGGAAGAGCTTCAGCGGATGGATCTTAGATGAACTCTTAGGACCGACCGAACTGCTCAGCGGTCGGATCGCCAAACTCTTACAGCCGATTGAACCTCAGCGGCCGGGTCTTAGCCGCTCCTCACTTGAGCCTCCTCCTAGCCAACTCCTCGGCGGTCGTCCACACGAACTCCTCAGCGGTCGTCCAAGAACTCCTCAGCCCATCCCTTCAGAAAACTCCCTCCCCCCGAAACTTCTTAGCGAACTTCGGCGGTCTCCCCCAGCCGGACTTCGCGGTTGATCCTTCCGAACTTTCAGACGAGCCTTCCACACTTCCAGCCAGACACCTATAAGGCCGAACTCCCTCCAAGCTTCCTCTTCGAGCTTCTTCGGAGAGCTGGACATCCCAGACATCCTTTGATCGAACTTCTTCAGGAGTCGGGCTCATCCAGTCGGACCCCTCCCAGACATCCCCCTCGGTCGGTTGAGCTCCTACCGAACTCTCCAGCGACTGGGCCTTAGCCACTCACCTTCAGCTAGACGCCTATGGGAGCCGAACTCTTTTCGAGCTTCCTCTTCAGGAGTTCAAACTCTTCTAAAATGGGTACACATCAAAGCCCTTCAATCCTTCATTCATTGGCCCCGAGCGGCTTAGTACCAAGATAGCTGCAGCCATCACCATCAGTCCGCCACAAGCGACAGCGATCCACTATCAGGCGGCGATGACTGTCACCATCAACCCACTACAGACGGCACCTTTCCATGACACTGACTCTGTCGGACCTCGAGCAGTCCGCCAGCATGCGGCTACAGCTGTCACCATCAAGCTCCGCTATAAAAAGGACCCTCCAGATATGCTAACTCGAATCTCTGAGCTCTAAGCTATCCTCTTCTTCTCTATGCTTTGAGGAACTCATTCCCGAGCACTCTATTCCTATTGGCCAGAGCTGACTTAATCATCGGAGGGTCCCACCGGAGACACCCCCCATCGGCTCCAGACGGGACTTCATTTTGTAGGTCTCCAGCGGTGACCTCGTCTACCTTCACTCCAGCTGATTTCGACGATAACCAGTTTTTGCTCCAACAGAATGGCACTAGAGGAAGGGCACGAACCTCCGAGGTTCCTTATTCTTAAAGGAGTGCTCAGCGATGATTTCTCTCTTTCCTCTCCGGAGATCTCTCTTCTTCCTCACTAGAGTTCTTTCCCGAAGAGAAAATGCCTCCCAGAAGAGCTTCGACTCGGTGATTCACGGCCTGCGCGCCAGGTCCATCTGCTCTCATTTCAGCCCTGGTAGCCCAAGTTCCACACGAAGCCACCATAGATGTGGAGTAGTTCAACCTACTGGTCGGGTTCGTGGCCCCGTCGAGATGATGCTGGCCGTGCAACAACCTCCGATGGAGACTTTGCCAGCAAATCCACCATGAGGGCATGAGGAACCGATCTTAAGGAAGAGCATTCGGGCATACCAATCATCCTAAGGAAGGAGAAATGGAGAGAAGAAGTTCTCCCGCAGAAATGGAACGAAGTTCGGCCGCATCCACGACCTTCCCAGCATAAGTTGCGGAATGAAGTTCGACGCAAGCGAGGCCAAACTCCCCCTGAGCCCATCATCAAGGAAGCCTCGACAAAGGGGCATGAAGTTCTCCATAGAAGGTTTCGTGGGAAAGCGGGAATGAAGTTCGACGCAAGTGAGGCCGCAACTCTTTCCTCGAGCTCCATCATCAAGGAAGCTCCGACAAAGGGGCATGAAGTTCTCTCCATGGAAAGGTTTTAATGGGAAAGCGGAATGAAGTTTGGCGATGCAAGCGAGGCCGAACCCCCTCGAGCCTGTCATCGAGGAAGCCCCGATAAAAGGGCATGAAGTTCTCCTATGGTAGGTTTCGCGAAAAAGCAAAATGAAGTTCGATGCAAGCGAGGCCGAACTTTCCCTCGAGCTCATCATCAAGGAAGCCCCGACAAAGGGGCATGAAGTTCTCCCACGGAAGGTTTTGCGGGAAAGCGGAATGAAGTTCGGCGCAAGCAAGGCCGAACTCCCCCTCGAGCCCATCATCGAGAAAGCCCCGACAAAAGGGCATGAAGTTCTCCCACGGAAGATTTTGTGGAAAAGCGGAATGAAGTTCGGCGCAAGCGAGGTTGAACTTTTCCTCAAGCTCATCATCAAGGAAGCCTCGACAAAAGGGCATGAAGTTCTCCTGTAGAAGATTTTGCGAAAAAGTGGAATGAAGTTCGATGCAAGCGAGGCCAAAATCCCCCTCGAGCTCGTCATCGAGGAAGCCCCGACAGAGGGGCATGAACTTCCCCCGTAAAAGGTTTCGCAAAGAGGCGGAACGAAGTTCGGCCACATCCACGACCTTCTCAGTGCAAGCAAGGCCGAACTTTCCCTCGAGCTCACCATCAAGAAAGCCCCAACGAAGAGGCATGAAGTTCTCCCGCAGGTTTCATGAGGGGATGGAATAAAGTTTGACCGCATCCATGACCTCCCCAGCGTAAGCAAGGCCTAAACTTTTTGAGCTCGCCACCAAGAAAGCCCTGATAGCAGGGCACGAAGAAGTCTTCCTTCCAAAAGATTCTGCAACTGCACTCCCCGCAATGCTCCTCGAACTCAAATTCTCATGGAAGTTAAGAACCAACTGCCAAGATCAGAAGGGTTATGATCTCCCCCAAATAAGCACGATCGAAGCAAGTACTGCCTCTACCATCGCAACCACGGTCACGACATTGAGGAATGCATCTAGCTCCGAGACGAAATTAAAAAGCTTGTCAGAAAGGGGCGGCTAGATAAATTCCTTCGATGCCAGCCTGAAGATCGGCCAAGGGCGTTACCGTAATCAGAAACGATAAGGTCGGCCGCTGATAAGCATTATAAATTCACCAATAAAAGTATTAATTTATTAATTAATTTATATTAATTCTTAAGAATTATTAATCAATTTATATATAATTTTTGAAAAATTCATATTTTTATTAATTAAAAAATTAATTAAAAAATAATAAAAATTAAAAAATAAAATTTTATTATCAATGGAAAGAGCTCATTTTTTTTATCATAATAAAATAAATTTTAAGTAAAATAAAGATAAAATAAAAAAGATATGAATTTTTAAAGATATAAAATAAATAAAAATTAAATAAAAAAAGAAAATGGCTCAGCCGACTCCGTAAACCGAGCCACCAAGCCAAGCCAAGCCATCAAAGCTGACTCAGCCATTTACGCCATCAGTTGGTCCACGATCCAGGCGTGGACGGTCAGCTTAGTAGAAATCGACGAATCAGAGATTGCCACATGGCGGACCTAGACCCTTAAAGGGTCCACAGAAATTTATCGCAGCTCACAGGGTATTTTGGTCTTTTCACCTAGCAACAAGAGCGCTGATTGGCTGCGGTGTGCGGTGCGGCCGGTCAACGTGGTCCATGGGAACAGTAATTGCGTGATCGAACGGCTGCGGTTGATTGCGGTCAAGATCGGACGACGGTGGTTATTTTCGGGTATGATTCAAATTCTATCTGCAATCTGGCATGATTCGACAGCCAAAAAACCAAGTGATGAAGATCCAATGGTCCAGAATACTCCTGGTGATGATCAGGACTCTCGAAGCATGATTTGCGGCCAGATTTCCTCCATCAACGTGCGATCGGACGGCCAGAATTTAATCCGATCCGATCTGGGCTGATATGCATCCGATTTTGATGATTTTTGGATCGTTGGATTCCTATTGAATGACCAGATTTCACCAGACCTACCAGAGTCATATCAGAGCTATTTTGATTCAAATTTGATTCAAATTTCTTTATATTTTGATGATTACAAAGGCTATTAGTCCCACATTGCTTTTAGAGAAAAATATCCAACCCTCCTAGCTCTATAAAAAGGACCCCAGGCCTCCAAAAATCAACATCTCCGATCAAGGTGAAGCTTTGATACAGGGCGAAGCTAGGCTATGGGTTAAAGGCTGCTTCGAAGCAACGGGTGCCGAGAAGAAGAGCCAGGCTTCTACACCATCTTTCTGCCAATGTCGATCCAAGATCAGAGATCAGGCTATTTTATTTTTTTTAAATTCCATGTATTTAAATTTTAAAATTTTAATTAATAAAAAATTTTATTTTTTTTTTGCACTTTAATTTTTTACTTTTTATTTTTATTGTAATTTAATTTTTGTACTTTAAATTATTGCTTTGCAAGTAGATGCTAAGATCTAACTAGTAGATCTTAGTATCAAGTTTAAATTTCTGCACCTTTTAATTTTCACTTTTTATTTTCCAACTTAATTTTTTTTTATCCCAAAACTCTTCTCCTTTTCTTTTCAAAAATCAAAGATTTCAAATCTAAAAATACTATCTTTCCTATGGATTCAACCCGACTCACTGCTATCTACGCATTTTCAATGATTTTAAGAAGTCGAATTAAACTGATAAACACGGTGTCTTAACGACAACATCGCGTTCCTATCAAGTTTTTGGCGCCATTACTGGGGATTATTTTTGATTTTTGATTTTGATTTCTTTGATTTATTTTAAATAAATAAAAAAATAATTTTGGCAAATGCTACCTATCAAGTTTTTGGCACCATCGTTGAGGATTATTTTTTAATTTATGATTTTGATTTCTTTGATTTATTAAAAATAATTTCGACAAATGCACCAAGTTTTTGGCGCCGTTGCCAGGGAAGGCACGGACATTAAATTTTTGATCTCTTTGATTTTTTTATAAATAAATTATAAATAAAATTTTTATTTTTTTATAAATATTGCTTGCTAATTTTTTTTTATTATTTTGTAGAAAAAAAGATTAAAGAACAAAAAGAATCAGAAGTTTTGCTTGGTGAGATCAATCCTAACCCTAGTTCTCTTTTCTTTTTATTTTATTTATTTATTTATTTTATTTTTAAATTAATTTTAAAAAATATTTATTTAAATCTAATTAAAAATCTCATGATAAGATTAGAAATCTTAACTGCTTAAAGCATGCATCATATTAGTTTTATTTTTATCTTTATTTTTATTTTTATTTTTTTTGGTGATTGCTGGAGGCAAGGTAAGCCTTTCAGAATTTAATTAGTTGCATGCATCTAGTTTAAATTGCATAGAACCCTTTAATTTAAAATTTTTTATGCATATTCATATTAAATCAAATTAAGGGCACATACCCAATTAAATAAGATAAGGTGGGGATTTGATCACCCTTCCTTAGCCCACAAACAACCAACCAACATCCTGCATTGACCTAAGCCTTTAAATTAAAATCAATTAGACATCAACCCTAGGAACTCGAGCTCAATAGGACAAGAAATCCTAAGAGTTGAACCAGGTTAGGATTAGTCAATTTGACTGGTGTCTAAAAAGTGGTTCAGGGATGACTGGGCCCGAAGGAAGGTGGTTTCTAATTGGTTCCGTTTGCTTACCTGGCCAAGCATAATTGGTGTCTAAGGCAAGCAACGGGGGGACTCCCACCGACCTTACACTTACCTGGCTAGTTGATTGGCTAATCCTATACTTGGAGGGCTTGAAGGTGACCTTGACAGTTAGGAGCTGTCTAGATCTAGGATAACCTCTAGTCAGGATTGATTGACCAACTTGATTGCTAACCAACATTAAATCTAATTAAACCTAATTCTTCTCTTTCTTCTTAGTTCTAGGACTCCTTAGGACCTCTTCTTTAGAACTCTTCTTTCTTCTCCTTACTCCTCTAAAAATAAAATAAAATAAAATAAAAATAAAAATTTAATTAAACTAACTAAAAAATATTAAAAATAATAATTAAATTAAATTAAATTAAATTAAAATTAATAAATAAAATAATTAAAAAAAATTAATTTTTAATAGAATAAAATAATAATAATAATAAAAATATATTCTAAAAAATTTTTGAACCATACATTAGGGTTACACTAATACATGCATGGTAGGAAATCACTTTTTCTGATTTAGTTGAACTTAATTGAATGGTTGATTCACATTAAACATAATAATGGCTAATCTGAATCTAATAGTCCAAAAATTAGATAAAGTTGACCTTCTTGCTCAGAAAATAGATCAACTCCTAATCCTAGGTCAACAATCTCCTACACAATTTACATCATCTTCTAATTATCAGAAGATTTATTCAATCTGTGCTAGCCCAACCCATCATGTGAGTGAATATCCTATGACTGCACAGTTTCCATATTTTATCCAAGAACAAGTTCAAGCTACTCAAGGATACTCCAAATTGATTAATGACCCATTTTCAAATTCATATAATCTAGATTGGAGTAACTTTAATTTTTCTTGGACATCCCAACAGACTCAGGCTCAGACCCAAATTTCACTTAAGCAAAATTATCAAAACAGATCCTAATATCAAAATTATGCCTATAATAATGGTCAGCCTAGTCAGTTTATCCAGCCATCATATTATAATCAGCCCTCATACCCACCTCCTCAATAGACCAATCTAGCTGATGATAGATTTAACCAACTTCAATAATTGATTCTGAACTCAACAGCAATCTATCGCCAAGCTAGAAGCTCAAATAGGATAATTAGTTGAGTCTAACATGAGGAGAGAACTAGATCAACTACCCAACCTACCAATTTCAAACAACCCACCTAATGTCCACCAACCACCTGGACCAAGTTATCAATTTAATGTTTCATCTAAGAATCCCCAATTTGAGAATGCCAAAGTAATTCCTGAACTTAAAAGCTATAGGATTCTTATGGACCCATACCAAGACCAGGTGAGAGAGGTTAGTACTGATGCTAACCAAAATAAAAATTTAGAGAAATTGGTTAGTACTGAGACTAACCATATAGAAGAACCTGAGCCAAGAATTAGTACTGATGCTAGTTCCAGTTTAAATGAGATAGAAAATAAAAAAAAAAAGAATAGATGATTTACCCAAGACTTATAAACCTAATGTCCTATTCCCTTTAACCCTAGAAGCTGGTTCTTCTTACAAAAATCAAGAGGCATGTAATGAAATATCAATGGAGTTATCTAAGCAAGATCATATTAATTTACCTCCAAAATTAAAACAGTCTTTAGTCACCATTCCAGCACCCATTGAAACAAACGTAACTCCTAAAACTCCATTCATGAGTATTTTAGAAAAATAAATAGGAGAAATTCTTAATAAATATGGGTCTGAGAATGGAATCATAAATTATATCCCTAAAATTAATAATGAATATATCAATAATGGGATTATAAATCAACTTTCTGAGATTGGCAATCCAAAACCATTGGAATTTGTCAATCCAATATTCGACACAGGATAATAAGCTATATTGTGTCTGGCTGAAGACGGTAAACTTAGCGCTTGTTGGGAGGCAATCCCAATATTTAGTTTTTATCTAATTTATCTTTTTAGTTTATTTTTTTTTAGGATAATTTGAATAAGTTGGAGGGAGAGCTCAAATTTTTAAAGGCATGTGCTGGACCAAAAATATACTGAGTTAGGTGTATTCTTCCATGTTCTTTATTACATCCTTTATTTTTTTCTTCTCCATTGAGGACAATGTCGATTAAGTTGGAGGGGAGAAAAAATAAAAATTTTAAAATTTTGAGTCCTCGAAAAAGTTAGTATTTAGTATTTAGACACCTGATTATGCTTAAGAATCGAATTAAACTAAGCAATTTTTAAAAAAAAATTGATGCACAGATTAGAGAATCTATGAGATATTAAGGAATCAAGTATTAAGAAAATTCAATAAAGAGTTAAGTCTAGAATATAAAATATTTTTTCTTGGAGTATTTCTAATTATTTCTACTAGCATCAAAGAAAAGTCTACTTTTTATAGGCTTGTGTAGGGTAACTATACGTTTCTTCATATAATAAATTTATTTTAATAAAATAGTTTTCAAGTACTTCTCACTGAGTAACCGGGCCTCTTTGCCTAAGCAAGCATTGAGTTTCGCATCAAAAGGTGGGAAGGGCAAAGAAGCTCGTTGTAAAGCTAGTCTTAACTCGTAGCCTATTTGATTCGAGCTAGTAAGCCCGAGGGGTATTCTATACCTAGTGCCCTAAAGCCAACTGGTTTGGGAGTCATTGGCCCAAGACTCGCTACATGGATCAAATAGAAAGCTTAAGGAGTTAAGACACTCAATAGTGGTACAACGTTAAAAAAAAAAAATATTGATTTTCCATCGAGTAACCGGATCCCATTGCCTAAGTAAACAATGATATTCGCATCAAAAAGTGGGCAATGTAAAAATAAAAATTAATAAATGATGGATGGAAGTATCAATACACTTGCCTATATGAAAGTTTAGACAAATCAGAGATAAAGGTAGGATAATTTAGAAAAAATTCTAAAAAATTTAATGTTCTTTACTTAATTTTTCTATTGATAAGTATTAATACCCCAATGATATGTCTCATTTAAGCTTTACTGAATATCAATGGCTATTTTGAAAATTGCTTAGGTAAAATTCGAAACTCTAAAGTTAAAAAGTATTTAAAAACTAAATTCTTCCTTTACTCGAGGATGAGCAAAGCTTAAGTTGGGGGATGTGATAAGCATCATAAATTTACCAATAAAAGTATTAATTTATTAATTAATTATATTAATTCTAAGAATTATTAATCAATTTATATATAATTTTTGAAAAATTTATATTTTTATTAATTAAAAAATTAATTAAAAAATAATAAAAATTAAAAAATAATTTTATTATCAATGGAAAGAGCTCATTTTTTTGATCACAACAAAATAAATTTCAAGTAAAATAAAGCTAAAACAAAAAAAATATGAATTTTTAAAGATATAAAATAAATAAAAATTAAATAAAAAAAAAAATGGCTCAGTCGACTCCGTAAGTCGAGCCACCAAGCCAAGCCGAGCCATCAAAGCTGACTCAGCCAGTCCACGATCCAAGATTGGATGGTCAGCTCAATAGAAATCGACGAATCAGAGATTGCCACGTGGCGGACCTAGACCCTTATAGGGTCCACAGAAATTTATCGCGGCTCATATGGTATTTTGGTCTTTTCACCTAGTGATAAGAGTGCTGATTAGCTGTGGTGTGCGGTACGATCGGTCCACGCGATCCATGGGAACAGTAATTGCGCGATCGGATGGCTGCGGTTGATTGCGGTCAAGATCGGACGGCGGTGGTTATTTCTAGGTTTGATTCAAATTCTATCAGCAATCTGGCACGATCCGATGGCCAAATAACCAAGTGATGAAGTCCAACAGTCCAGAATACTTCCGATGATGATCAGGACTCCCGAAGCATGATTTGCGGCCAGATTTCCTCCATCAACGTGCGATCGGATGGCCAGAATTTAATCCAACCCGATCTGGGCTGATATGCATCCAATTTTGATGATTTTTAGATCGTTGGATTTCTATTGAATGGCCAGATTTCACCAGGCTTACCAGAGTCGTATCAGAGCTATTTTGATTCAAATTTTATTCAAATTTCTTTATATTTTGATGATTACAAAGGCTATTAGTCCCACATTGCTTTTAGAAAAAAATATCCAGCCCTCCTAGCTCTATAAAAAGGACCCCAGGCCTCCAGAAATCAACATCTCCGATCAAGGTGAAGCTTTGGTACAGGGCGAAGCTAGGCTATGGGTTAAAGGCTGCTTCGAAGCAACGGATGCCGAGAAGAAGAGCCAGACTTCTACACCATCTTTCTGCCAATGCCGATCCAAGATCAAAGATCTAGCTATTTTATTTTTTTTAAATTTCATGTATTTAAATTTTAAAATTTTAATTAATAAAAAAATTTATTTTTTTTTTGTGCTTTAATTTCTTGCTTTTTTATTTTTATTGCAATTTAATTTCTGCACTTTAAATTATTGCTTTGCAAGTAGATGCTAAGATCTAACTAGTAGATCTTAGTACCAAGTTTAAATTTCTGCACCTTTTAATTTTTACTTTTTATTTTTTGACTTCATTTTTTTGATCCCAAAACTCTTCTCCTTTTCCAAAAATTAAAGATTTCAAATCTAAAAACACTACCTTTCCTATGGATTCGACCCGACTTACTGCTATCTATGCATTTTCAATGATTTTAAGAAGTCGAATTAAACTGATAAACATGGTGTCTTAACAACATCACGTTCCTATCAGCCGCCTCACGGCATCATCAACGTTACCCTAGGAAGGAGCTTGGTACATCGGTGACTCGTCACCTTCCAGCGTCAAAGCCAAGAGAAGCATGCTCCAAATTAAGGAGGCCAGCATGAGATAGAAAAGGTCGTTCGTATGAAGAAACGTGGAGGAACAACGCCCCTACGATCCTAAAATGGGGATGTGCTGCCAGTAACTTCCCCCCGATAAAATTCTCCTCCAATAAATAATATTATTTCTAGGTGCAAAAACTATGTGATGATAGGAAAGAAGCAGTCAATAGTTGCCGTGTTAGGAACAGGAGGAGAACCTCGTCCTAACACGAGCAGGTCAAAAACCTTCAACCTCGGCCAGAGATAAGATCTCTTCCGAACGATGGCCTCATTCACAAAGAATGAGATGGAGGGAGAGGTCTTGACAACGGCCCTTATGTGCCCCCACAATCCGTTAGGAATAGAAGGAGAACCTCGTCCTAACGTGAGCAAAGTCGAAGGCCTCATTCACAAAGGACGAGATGGAGGAAGAGGTGCAGATGACGGTCCATATGTGCCCCCACAACCCATTAGGAATAGGAGGAGAACCTCATCCTAACGTGAGCAAAGTCGAAGGCCTTGTTCATCTTAGACGAGATGGGAAGAGAGGCACGGACGATGGTCCGTATGTGCCCCACAGCCTATTAGAAAAAGAAAGGAGAATCTCATCCTAACGCAAGCAAAGTTGAAGGCCTCGTTCACCTTAGACGAGATGGGGAGAGACGGGCGACGGTCCGAATGTGCCCGCACAGCCCGTTAGGAATAGGAGGAGAACCTTGTCCTAACACGAGCAAAGTCGAAGGCCTCGTTCACCCCTAGACGAGATGGGGGGAGATGGGTGATGGTCTAAATGTGCCCCCATAGCTCGTTAGGAACAGGAGGAGAACCTCAACCTAATGCGAGCAAAGCTGAAGGCCTCGTTCACCCTAGACGAGATGGGGGGAGAGACACGGATGATGGTCCGAAAGTACCCCCACAGCCCGTTAGGAGCAGGAGGGGAACCTCATCCTAATGCCAGCAAAGTCCAAGTCCGAGCTCCAAAGTCTACAAGAAATATGATCTCCATCAACCTCGGCTAGAGATACGATCTCTCCCGAGCGACCATGGCAATCTCGGCCAGAGATAAGATCTCTCTCGAGAAGCAACCTCGGCCAGAGATAAGATCTCTTCCGAGCGATCGCTGACAATCTTGGCTAGAAATAAGATCTCTCCCGAGCGACCGTGGACAACCTCGACCAGAGATAAGATCTCTCCGGAGCGACCGCTGACAACCTCAGCTAGAGATAAGATCTCTCCCCGAGCGACCATGGACAACCTCGGCCAGAGATAAGATCTCTCCCAAGCGACCGCTGACAACCTCGGCTAGAGATAAGATCTCTTTCGAGCGACAACCTACCTCGGCCAGAGATAAGATCTCTCTTGAGCGGCAACCTTGGCCAGAGATAAGATCTCTCCCGAGCGACCGCAGCAACCTCGACCAGAGATAAGATCTCTTCCGAGAAGCAACCTCGACTAGAGATAAGATCTCTCCTGAGCAACCAAGTCAACCTCGACTAGAGATAAGATCTCTCCTGGGTGATCGAGTTGACCTCGATTAGTGATAAGATCTCTCCCGGGAGACCATGGTCAACCTCGATTGTAGGAGATAAGATCTCTCCTGAGGCAAACTCGACCATAGGAGACAAGATCTCCCCCGAGGCACACTCGACTGTAGGAGATAAGATCTCCCCCGAGCGTTCGGGCCAAGCTCGGCTGCAGGAGATAAGATCTCCCCTGACCGCCCGCATCAACCTCGGTCATAGGAGACCAAGCCAACCTCGGCCAGAGATAAGATCTCTTCCGATCGACCAAGCCAACCTCGACCAGAGATGAGATCTCTCCCGATCGATTGAGCCAACCTCGGCCAGAGATCGGATCTCTCTCGAGTGCCCGTATTGACTTCGACTGCAGGAGAGGAGATCTCCTCTGAGTCAACCTCGGCTATAGGAGACAATGTCGCCCCCGATGAGCTCAACCTCCAACCTCGATCATAGGAGACGAGGCCTACCTCAACCTCGATTGAAGATGGGATCTCCCCCGGGCTTCAACTTCAACATCAACTTTAGCTGGAGATGAGATCTTTCCTGAGCTTCGACCTGAACTAGCACGGAGCCCAGAAGAAGACTTTGGCAGTTCTCTTTTCTGCACTTCCTTCCTTCGAGTTTCGAACTCGAGAGTGGGGGGCTATTGTTGGGGACAAACCCCGCTCCTATCGAAGTCTAATTCGATGCTCAGCCTAATGCAACCAGTAGCCACGGAAGAGCTTCAGCGGACGGGTCTTGGATGTACTATTAGGATCGACCGAACTGCTCAACGGTCGGGTCTTAGCCGAACTCTTACAGCCGATTGAACTGCTCAACGGTCGGGTCTTAGCCAAACCCTTCAGTCGGCCGAGCTCCTTCAGATGCCCAATGATCGAACTCCTCAGCGGTCATCCATCGATCGAACTCCTCAACAGTCGTTCCTTCAGTCGGTCAAACTCCTCAGCAGTCGTCCCTCGACTGAACTTCTTAATGAACTCCTCGATGGTCATCTTCCGATCGGACTCCTCAGCGGTCGAGCCTTAGCCGCACTCTACCAGCCAGACACCTACAAGAGCCGAACTCCCTCCAAGCTTCCTCTTTGGCCAGAATTCTTTGGGGAGCTGGACTCATCCCAGACATCCTTCGGTCGAACTTCTTCAGGAGCCGAGCTCATCCAGCCAGACCCCTCCCAGACATCCCCCTCGATCGGTCGAGCTCCTACCAAACTCTCCAACGACCGGGCCTTAGCCACTCACCTTCAGTCATACGCCTATGGGAGCCAAACTTCTTCCGAGCTCC
Organism: Cocos nucifera; assembly: GCA_006176705.1. Classification (NCBI taxonomy): domain Eukaryota; kingdom Viridiplantae; phylum Streptophyta; class Magnoliopsida; order Arecales; family Arecaceae; genus Cocos; species Cocos nucifera. The sequence goes on along the minus strand of QRFJ01002105.1, from coordinate 8,669 downwards.
CTCCTCAGGAGTCCGAACTCTTTCGAAATGGGTACATGTCAAAGCCCTTCAACCCTTCATTCATTCGGTCATGAGCGGCTCAGTACCAAGACAGCTGCAGCCATCACCATCAGTTCACTGCAAGCGACAGCGACCCGCTACCAGGCAGCGATGGCTATCACCATCAATCTGCTGCAGGTGGCACCTTTCCATGAGATTGACTCCATCGGATCTTGAGCGGCCTGCCAGCATGCGGCTACAGCTGTCACCATCAAGCTCCACTATAAAAAGGACCCTCTAGATATGCTAACTCGAATCTCTGAGCTCTAAGCTCTCATCTTCTTCTCTAAGCTCTGAGAAACTCATTCCCGAGCACTTTATTTCTGTTGAGGGTCCTATCGGAGCCACCCCCCGGCTCCAGACGGGACTTCATTTTATAGGTCTCCAGCGGCGACCTCGTCCACCTTCACTCCAGCTGATTCCAACGACGATCAGTTTCTGCATCAACAATATCAAAAAATAATAAATAAATAGATCTAAAATATGATTTAATCAAATTAAATTATAAACATGCAAGACTATTCTATAGAACTATTCTATTTTAGAACTAGTCATGCATATTTTCTAATCTTAGATCCAAATCATTTAATTTTAATTTTTTTTGATTTTAGATCTGATCATATTTCATGTGACATTTGAGATCACTTATTTTTTAAATAAAATAAATTTAAAATTAGATCTAAATAATTTAGAACCTTGGTTCTGATACCAGTTGAATGGAAATCTTGATTTCTCGGATCAGGTTCGTTCAGATCTAATTGGATCAAGAGATATATTTCAAAAAAAATTTTTAATTCAGATTAGATCTAGAATATTTTAGATTTGATCTTTATTATTTTAATAATTAAAAAAAAATTAGATAAATTAAGTTAAATTTAATTTACCTTAACGTAGGGTAATCCTATTACCTATTGATGATCCTATAAGCAGTGGAAGGTTCTGGATCTAGCCACGCAAGTGCCTGGCCTCTACCAGTATTCACTCAGGTTGGATCTGGAGATCTTCTTCTTCTCTATCACATCTTCAAAAATTAGATCTAAATCTGATATGGAGGATCTTCAAAATACCTTTCGAAGATCAGTAGTTGTCCTTTGCAGCAGCGCAGCGTTCTAGCTTTCGATCGCCTTTCTCTCATCTGGATTGCACCAACTTGGATCCCAAACTTCTGTGGGTGTGGAGAGGGAGGGAGATGATGGACTTGGCATGGAGGAGGAGGGGAGAGGCAGCCTTGGGGTATGAGAATTTTCAATGCCTTTTGAGTTGGGCGTAGGGTCTTATTTATAGACTATGCGTGATCCAACTCCCCTTCTTCCTAACCAATCACAATCCTTTGTGAAATCAGATCAAAATCTAATTGGTGGGAATAGAGTCCCTTGGATTCTCCTTAGATGGTGCCTTAGACCAGTCAAACTTGGTTCTTAGCAGAAGTCTAATTGGAATCCAAAAAGGAGATGGAGTCCCTATCCAACAGGGACTCCTGGGCGCCTCCAGCTTGGGCACACGCCAAGGGGGGCGTGCGCCCTCCTCCTTGCTGGGTTTTGGCAGGGTGATAAGCCCCCACCAACTCTCCAATAGTTGCATGACACATGGATAGAAGTCAAAGTGTCAATGGTCAACATTTGACCAGTCAAAGGTCAACTTTTGACCAAAGTCAAAGGACGAAAAATGGCAGGTGACCAAAATGGTAGGTATTATCTTATAAAATAAGAGAACTCTTTTCCAACCTGGACAAACTCTAGTCAGACCAAGTGAAGGCCTCTGATCGAGCATAAACTCCTTTGACTCAGTCAGGACAACTATTTATGATAGTAAAAGAAGAACATTAGGCTCAATCGAGTGCTAGCACGATTTTTTTAAACCTAATTGAATCTCATTCAGATCAATTGATGATCATCAGATTCAAACCCTTATTTGTGTGATCTAGTTAGGTTCAATTCTATATGGTAATAGGATATGTCATGATCTCTATCATCAACATCATCGAAACTCCTTTTGATGGATCAGAACTCTTCTGATTCGAACAGTTAGAATGATCGATCATCTAAATCATTCTAATTGCTCCCAAAATCCTCCAGTGACACCTAGCAGTATATGGTGGCAACCCATCAGAGCTGAATGCGAACCTCTTGGTGCAGCTACCTGTGTGATTAAGTTCTTCTATCTTGAGCCCTGATCAGATTAGGGTTAAGGTGAACTCGTCAAACCCTAGTCTCTGTCATATGATGTAATCATTCGATTCAAGTCCGATGTGAAAACCTAAATAGAAACTCTTTCTATTATTTCACTCTACCATGGCCATGGGCTTCTGGACTTGATTCTCATGATCATCATAGGGCTGCTCCTCTACCACCGAGGTAGATAGATTTCTTCTTGATGCAATCCAATTCCTACAATGAACATGCTATAGCCAACATACACCTCAGATTCCATATGGCTAGGAGATCGAGTTATGGTGTAGTCAAACTATAACACCCTCAAGATGAACTATCGATGCACCTCAGGTCAAAGAACCAGACACACCACTGCAGCATTGAGTCAGTCATTGACGAGAAGGTAGACTTCCTAATGACTACTCGAGGTGGTCACGCTCAGTGCCCTCGTTCTCTAACGAGTACCTGTACTCTCGCTCTAGTGTCTCCACACCATAGACTCAAGACTCATCTACTAAAAAGAAGCGATTGTACACCAACCTTTCGGATCAATCACCATCCTCGTGATGATCCTATGGTCGGAAGCATTTTATGAGTTAATAATGATTATTCATGTCTTAAATTTTCAACTCTTGAAAATATGAATTATCATTATCATTAACTCAAAGGATGTATCACAGACACCGAATACACATGTGTGATAGAAAATAATTTATTTTATTGATTTTAGTCAAAATTATAATTTTGCCCCTAGAAGTGTATTATAAGTGTCAGCCAATTCTAGCTTCTAGGGCAGATATATCTAACATGGACATCTGCCCATGTGTCATGCACTTATTGGAGAACAGATAGGGGCTTGTCTCCTGTCTAGAAATTAGAAAAAAGGGGGTGCACGACTAGGATGGCGTGCGCCCATGGATAGGGATGTTGGTGTCCCATACAGATGGGACTTTAGATTGCTTGTTAGATTCAAGCTGAAGGAAAAATCCTGCTTTTCTGAACCTAGTTCGTTCAGATCTGATCGGATCAAGAGATATATTTTAAATTTTTTTTTTTTTGATCTAAATAAGATCTAGAATATTTTAGATCTGATTCTTATTATTCTAATAATAAAAATAAAATCTAGATAAATTAAATCAAATTAAATTTACCTTGAAGTAGGGTAATCCTATTACCCGTTGATAATCCCATAAGCAGCGGAAGGTTCTGGATCTAGCCACGCAAGTGCCTGGCCTCTATCGGTATCGACTTAGGCTGGATCTGGAGATCCTCTTTTTCTCTATCACGTCTCCAAAAATCAGATCTGGATCTAATCTGAAGGATCTTCAAAACACCTTTTGAAGATCAGTAGTTGTCTTTTACATCAGTGCAACCTTCTAGCTTTCTGTCGCCTTTCTCTCATCTGGATTGCACCAACTAAGATCCCAAACCACTTTAGGCATGGAGAGGAGAGGGAGAAGATGGGCTTGGCATGGAGGAGGAGGAGAGAACCAGCCTTGGGGCATGGAGAATTCTTAGATGCACTTTGGGTTGGGCGTAGGATCTTATTTATAGACTATGAATGATCCAACTCCTCTTCTTCCCAACCAATCACAATCCTTTATGAAATCAGATCTAAATCTGATTGGTGGAAATGGAGTCCCTTGAATTCCTCCTTAGATGGCACCTAAGACTAGTCAAACTTGGTTCTTAGGAGGAATCTAATTGGAATCTAAGAAGGAGATGGAGTCCCTGTCTAACAGGGACTCTTGGGCGCCTCCAGCTTGGGCACACGCCAAGGGTGGCGTGCACCCTCCTTCTTGTCAGGTTCTAGCAGGGGGACAAACCCCACCAGCTCTCCAATAGGTGCATGACACATGGACAGAAGTCAAAGTATCAATGGTTAATATTTGACCAGTCAAAGGTCAACTTTTGACCAAAATCAAAGGACGAGAAATGGCAGATGACCAAAAATGGCAGATATTATCTTACTAAATAAGAAAACCCTTTTCTGATCTAGACAGGCTCCAGTCAGACCAGGTGAAGGCCTCTGACCGAGCACAAACTCCTTTGGCTCAGTTAGGACAACTATTTATGATAGTAAAAGAAGAATGTTAGGTTCAATCGAGTGCTAGCATGATTTTCTTGAACCTAATTGAATCTCATTCAGATCAATTGAACTAGATTATTTTAATTGATGATCATCCAATTCAAACCCTTGTTTGTGTGATCCAGTTAGGTTCAGTTCTATATGATAATGGAATATGTCATGATCTCTGTCATCGACATCATCGAAACTCCTTTCGATGGATCAGAACTCTTCTGATTCGAATAGCTAGAATGATCGATCATCTAAATCATTCTAATTGCTCCCAAAATCCACTAGTGACACCTAGTAGTATATGGTGGCAACCCATCAGAACTGAATGCGAACCTCTTGGTGCAGCTACCTGTGTGATTAAGTTCTTCTATCTTGAGCCCCGATCAGATTAGGGTTTAGGTGAACTCGTCAAACCCTAGTCTCTGTCATATGATGTAATCATTCGATTCAAGTCTGATGTGAAAACCTAAATAGAAACTCTTTCTATTATTTCACTCTGCCATGGCCATGACTTGATGATCATCCATCCATCTTGACAGACAATGAGCTATTTCCCTACTCATATGATCTGTTAGATATATGTGCCCTAGAAGCCAGAATTGGCTGACACTTGTAATACACTTCTAGGGGCAAAATTATAATTTTGACTATAATTAATGAAATGGGTTATTTTCTATCACACATGTGTATTTAGTGTCTGTGATACATCCTTTGAGTTAATGGTAATGATAATTCATATTTTCAAGAGTTGAAAATTTAAGACATGAATAATCATTATTAACTCATAAACAGCTCCCGACCATAGGATCATCACGAGGATGGTGATTGATCCGGAAGGTTGGTGTACGATCGCTTCTCTTTAGTAGATGAGTCTTGAGTCTACGGTGTGGAGACACCGGAGCGAGAGTACAGGTACTCGTTAGAGAACGAGGGCACTGAGCGTGACCACCTCGAGTAGTCATTAGGGAAGTCTACCTTCTCGTCAATGACTGACTCGATGCTGCAGTAGTGTGTCTGGTTCTTTGACCTGAGATGCATCGGCAGTTCACCTTGAGGGTGTTATAGTTTGACTACACCATTACTCGGTCTCCTAGCCATATGGAACCCTGAGGTGTATGTTGGCTATAGCATGTTCATTGTAGGAACTGGATTGCATCAAGATGGGATCTATCTACCTCGGTGGTAGAGGAGCAGCCCTATGATGAATCATGAGAATCAAGTCCTGAAGCCCATGGCCATGGCAGAGTGAAATAATAGAAAGAGTTTCTATTTAGATTTTCACATTGGACTCGAATCGAATGATTACATCATATGACAGAGACTAGGGTTTGACGAGTTCACCTTAACCCTAATCTGATCGGGGCTCAAGATAGAAGAACTTAATCACACAGGTAGCTGCACCAAGAGGTTCGCATTCAGCTCTGATGGGTTGCCACCATATACTGCTAGGTGTCACTGGTGGATTTTGGGAGCAATTAGAATGATTTAGATGATCGATCATTCTAGCTGTTCGAATCAGAAGAGTTCTGATCCATCGAAAGGAGTTTCGATGATGTCTATGATAGAGATCATGACATATCCCATTACCATACAGAACTGAACCTAACTGGGTCACACAAACAAGGGTTTGAATCTGGTGATCATCAATTGAACTGATCTAGTTCAATTGATCTGAATGAGATTCAATTAGGTTCAAGGAAATCGTGCTAGCACTCGATTGAACCTAACGTTCTTCTTTTACTATCATAAATAAGTTGTCCTGACTGAGCCAAAGGAGTTTGTGCTCAATCAGAGGCCTTCATATGGTCTGACTGGAGGTTGTCCAAGTCAGAATAGGTTGTCTTATTTGTAAGACATTACCTGCCATTTTTGGTCACCTGCCATTTCTTGTTCTTTGACTTTGGTCAAAAGTCTACCTTTGACTGGTCAAACGTTGACCATTGACCCTTTGACTTTTGACCACATGTCATGCACCTATTGGAGAGCTGGTGGGGGCCTGTCCCCCTGCCAGAACCTGGCAAGGAGAAGGGCGCACGCCAAGGGTGGCGTGAGCCCAAGTAGGAGGCGCCTAGGAGTCCTTGTTGGACAAGGACTCCACCTCCCTTTTGGATTCCAATCAGAGTTCTACTAAGAATCCAGTTTGACTGGTCTTAGGCGCCCTCTAAGGAGGAATCCAGGGGTCTCTATTCCAACCAATCAGATTTAGATCTGATTTCACAAAGGGTTGTGATTGGTTGAGAGGAAGAGGAGTTGGATCACAAGAGGTCTATAAATAAGACCCTGCGCCCAACCCTAATTCAATTGAGATTAGACCCCACGCCCCAAGGCTGCCTCTCCCCTCCTTCTCCATGCCATAGTCTCTTCTCCCCTTGCTCTCCACGTCCAAAAGGTGTTTTGGACTTTAGGTTGGTGCGATTCAGATCAAGGAAAGGCGATCAAAAGCAAGAAGGCTGCGCTGCTGCAAAAGGACGACTGCAGATCTTCAAAAGAGTTTTGAAGATCCTCCAGATCAGATCCAGATCTGATTTTTGGAGGTGTGATAGAGAAGAAGAGGATCTCCAGATCCAACCCGAGTGGATACCGGTAGAGGCCAGGCGCTTGCGTGGCTAAGATCCAGAACCTTCCGCTGCAATCAGGATCATCTACAGGGTAATAGGATTACCCAAATCAGGTAAATTAAATTTGATTTAATTTATCTTATTTTATTTTATTTATTAAAATAATAAGAATCAGATCTGAAACATATCAAGATCTGATTGAGATCAAGAGAAAATTTTTGAAATATATCTCTTGATCTAATCAGATCTGGACGAACCTGGACCGGGAAATCAGGATTTCCCTTCAACTGGTATCAGAGCCATGGTTCTAAATTGTTTAGATCTGATTTTAATTTTATTTTAATTAGAAAATAAAGTGATTTCAGATGTCACATGAGATGTGATCAGATCTGAAATCAGAAAAAATTAAAATTAAATGATTTGGATCTAAGAACATGAAGATATGCATGACTAGTTCTAGAATAGAATAGTTCTATAGAATAGTTTTGCATGTCTTTGATTTAATCTGATTAAATCATATTTTAGATCTTCTTATTTACTATTTTCTGATATTATAAGTGTTATAATAACATCTGATAAACAGCAAATAAAAATTATTTAATTTTAAATATCATATGAGATATGATAGATGCATGACTAGACTAGTTGTAGAATAGTTCTACATAATTGTCTAGATTAGAATTTATTTTGATTAGATCAATTTAAATCTAATTTTTTAGATTATTATGTGATAATTTAGATCTGAAAACATGCATGATTTGATACATGAGATGTATGCAAAATATGCCTTGATTAGATCTAAATTTGTATATGAGATATATGATATAGATCTATAACTGTTTTGTAGATTTACATGTTCCTGATTAAGGCGTTCCTCTTGGCCGTCCGGTCATAAGAACGAAGAAGGGTTTAAAGGCCCTCTCTTCCCATTCGATGGGGTGTTCTTATGACGTGTAGGGGTGCTGCGTGTTCGTCCTTAATCAGAAACCCAAAACTTACTTTCTGCAAAACCCTAGATCCTGAAACCCTAGGATTTATTGTGCATATTTTGTTTATGAACCCAACTTAATTAAGAATTAAGTTTATGGAATATTAATTAGGTCTAAAATTGAGAATTTCAGATCTAAGACATATTCATAATACTGGGTTCGGGCTTGGGTAGCTCAATTAGGTCTAAGCGTTGATCAAACCGAATAAGAAGTTGGTTAGATATGGGATCAACAAACTGCTTAATTGACCACGGCCTAATAGGATTAAGTCTGGGTCAAGATCGAGTCACGATCAAGCAAGACTAATGGCTTGCAGAGGTTAGAGTCTGGATTGTAGGCCTAACCAATTGGTGTTCTGACTCAATAATTTGTGTTCCTAAGGTAAGGTTTGGCATAGATGATTGACTGGTTTTTTATTGGAAGCTACTCGACCTGAATGCGTTCTTGTGCGAGTTAAGGCATATTTTCCTTCCACTGGTCTCACTTACCTGGCCATATCTATTGACACACAGTTCTAATCTGAGTTGGTCAATAATCCGAGCTGACCCATGCCACTAGGTTAGTCATAATTGTTATGACTAAGCCAAGTCTAGTTTAATGAGACCTGAATCAATTCTCCCAAGAAAAGATTAGTCGAGGTCTTCCACCATTGTAGATGTGCGGGCCCTTCCCGGGGTATGATTGTTCTCGCTGGATACAGTGGCTCAGTTATACACCGGGAAAGATGCAACCATGTCTATTTAGGCCATTGGATGCTATTGGTGCTGGGGAGGATGAGTTGGGCCTCAAATATTCGGATACGGTGAGAGACCAATTAAGGAACGCAGTCTATTGTCAAATGGTGGGTTTGGAG
>QRFJ01002104.1:81024-158334 GCA_006176705.1 Cocos nucifera | reverse complement strand
TGTTGCATTAAAAATAGAATCTATAATTTTATAGTTGATATATTGTTAAGACAATACTTTATTTTGTAGTATAGTTATTATTTCTGATTAGAGCATTCCCCTTGGCCATCTGATCATAAAAGTAAGAAGAGTTTAAAGGCCCTCTCTTCTAATTCAATTGGATGCTCTTATGGCGTGTAGGGATGCTATGTGTTTGACCCTAATCAGAAATTCAAAAACTTAATTTCTACAAAACCCTAGATCCTAAAATCCTAGGATTTTTGTGCATGTTTTGTTTATGAATCCAAACTTAATTGAAAATTAAGATTATGAAACTAATTAGATCTAAAAATTATAAATTTTTAGATCCAAGACACCTCCATAAAATTGGATTTGGGTATGGGTAGATCAATTAGGTCTAGTGGTTGATCATACTAAATCAAGAGTTAGGTGGGATCAAAAGTGCTTAGTTTTAACCAACCTAATAGGATTAAGTCTGGATCAAGATTGACTCATAGTCACATGTGGTCGACCAAGTCAAGATCTAATTTGGCTCTATGGTTCAATCCTAGATTGTAGGCTAACCCACTTAGTTTTGATTTGACAAATCGGTGTCTAAGGTAAGTTTGACAGATACGATCAATGATCTTTAATTGAAAGCTACTTGATCTGAATGCATTCACTATGAGTTAATGGCATATTCCTTCCACTGATCTCACTTACCTGGCTGATTGGATCAACCTAATTTTGATTTGAAATGGCTAACGATTCAAGCTAACCCAAGCCACTAGGTTAGTCATAATTATTATTACTAAGTCAAGTCAAGTTTAAAGAGACCTGAATCAAATCTTTCTAAGAAAATATTAAGTCATAGATCTTCCACCATTGTAGATGTGCGGGCCCTTCCAGAGTTGATTGTTCTCGACTAGTTATAGTGGTTCAGTTGCACTGGAAAGACACAACCATGTCTATTAGGTATTGGATGCTATGGGTTAGAAGATGGGTTGGGCTCAATATTTTCGATATGATGAGGGACCAAATTAGGAATCCAATTCATGCAAATAGTAGATCTGACTTAACTAAGGATTGGAGCAATATTTTGGGCATGGTGAGCTTCATAAATTAGAGATCAGGTTTGGATGCACCATGATTAGAAAATCATTGGACAAGAGTTGTCCATCTATCGGGCTAACCCATCACCAATAACTGTTAGGTGAGGTGGTGAGCCAGTCGGTGGAACCGCACCACCCACTAAAAGTCTTTGATCATGGAGATTTTTGCATCTTTGCCCAAGAGAGTGTAGGGATCCAAAAAAATAGTGAGAGCCAAAATTTATTTAAAAATAAAAATTTTAAATAAATTAGTTAAGTCTAATTACAAAATCTAACTAGAAACTTTGACTCTCTATAGAAAAATGTCTGTGTCCAACCCACTAGTCCAAATCTAAGATACCTATAGACTGACCAGATTCAATTATAAGAATTGGCTTCAAAACTTCAAAATTATTTTAGATTTTGAAAAGTTAATTCATGTATTGGATCAAAAACCCCCCACCTTACAAGCACGTCCATCCGTTGAATAAAGAGCATCTCTAGAAAAATGGATGGACGAAGATAATAAAGCTAGGTACTACATGTTGGGCTCAATGTCTAATGAGCTTCAGTGCCAACATAGGGACATCAAGCACCAAATATTGGCTCACCTACAAGAGTTGTTTGGTGAAGAGAGTCATACAGCCAAGTATCAAGTCACGAGAAGATTTTTTAAGGCTCAAATGCATGATGGGTAGTCGATCTAAGATCATTATCTGATGATGATCAAGGACCTAGAAGAGCTTGAGAAGCTCGATGTCAAGTTGGATAGGGACCTGCAAATTATTGTAATCTTGCAATCCTTGATTGATGCATATGGGCAGTTCATTATGAACTTCTATATGCATAAGCTATAATGTACCTTGGCTGAGTTAATGAACATGCTGTTACTACTAAGCTTTTTCTTAAAGGTTCAAAGAGCTCATTACTTGCTGTGGAGTGGACTTCTTTTAAGAAAATTTTTTTTGAAAATAAGAAGAAGTCTATGAAGAAGCAAAAGGTGGAAGGTGGGAAGAAGAAGAAGGAAGAACCTAAGAAGGAGGCCGCTGACAAAGAAAAATGTTTCCATTACGATGCTGATGGCCATTGGAAGCAGAATTGCCCTTCATACTTGGCCAGCCTGAAGAACAAAACGAAGACAAGTCCTTCTGGAGGTATACTCGTAATTGAATCTAACCTAATGATTTCTTCTGCATCCAGTTGGATGCTTGACCCTAGTTCTAGTGCTCATTTGTCCACTTCTATGTAGGATCTTAAGAAGAGCAAGAGGCTAAGGGATGGTGAGATGATCCTGCATATTAGAAATAAAGCAAGGGTTGCTACTATGGTCGTGGAAATCTATCCTCTTCAACTATCATCTGGCTTAGATTTAGCTTTAGAGATTGTTACTTTGGGCCTACAGCAAGCAAAAATTTGATTTTTGTTTCTTGTTTAGCATAGGAAGGTTATATAATTAGCTTTCTTAAGGACCACTATACTATTTTTTTAAAAAAAAATAAAATTGTAAGTGGTTTCTTGATTAATGATCTCTATCAGTTGCATGTTGATGTATCTATGTTGAATATCGAGCAAAACGTGAATGCCATAAGATCTAAGCGACCTAGGGATAATCTAAATGATAGGTATCTATGGTACCTTAGGTTAGGTCATATAGCAAAAGATAGGATTAACAAATTAGAAAAATCTAGACTTATGAGTCCATTGACTTTTGAGTCATATCCAATTTAGGAATCATGCCTTTAGGGCAAAATGACCAAGCTCCCTTTTGTAGGACATGGAGAAAGGGCCATGGACCTTCTTACTCTGGTACATACAAATGTGTGCGGCCCATTTGATGTGACAGTCAGAGGCAATTATCTACTTCATTATCTTTACCGATGATCTATCACGATATGAGTATGTGTATCTAATGAGATACAAGTCTGAAGTCTTTAAAAAGTTTAAGAAATTCATACTAGAAGTCAAAAAATAAATCAGAAATTCCATTAAGATTTTTCAATCAAATCGAGAAGGTGAATATCTTATTTGAAAATTTTTAGACTATCTTAATGATAATGGCATAGTCTCTCAATGGACTTCATCTGAAATGCCTCAACATAAAGAGATTTCTAAATGGAGAAACCAGATCCTATTGGATATGGTTCGATCCATGATGAGCTTCATGGACCTTCCTGAGTTTCTTTGGAGATATAGTTTATTAACAGCAATATACTACTAAATAGGATTTCCTCTAAAATTGTTTCTACCACATCGTATGAGATATGGCATGGTAAGAAACCAAGTCTGAGTCATCTTAAAATTTAGGGTTATCCAACCCATGTTAAGAAATAGCAAGCGGACAAATTAGAGTCTAGGTCCTTTAGAGCTTGATTCACTGGATATCCTAAGGAGTCATTAGGATATTATTTCTATCTCTTGAAGGACCATAATATGATTGTGAGTCAACATGCTATTTTTTCTAAAAAATAATTTATTCAAGATGGTGGCATCAAAAGATAGATTAGGCTCGAGGAAAAGGTCTCTGAAGAGTAACGAGCTAAGGAACCTATGGAATCAAATCAGTTAGAGCTAGTCCGAACACTATCTCCACCATCTCGTAAATCAACTATGATTTTCCATCCTCTTAAGAGGTACTTAGGTACTGTTCAAGAGGATATAGAAAAAATATTCCTCACCAAAAATAGGATTCATGGTGATGATCTCAAGACCTATGATGAGGTGATATCAGATATCGACTCTGAGAAATGGTTAGAGACAATGAGGGTAGAGATTGACTCGATGCATTCGAACCAAGTCTAGACCTTGGTAGATCCACCTGAAGATATTATACCTATTAGGTGTAAATATATCTTCAAGAGAAAGATAGATGTAGATGAAAATGTAGAGACATTCAAAACTAGGCTCGTAGCAAAAGGGTATAGTTAGCGCGAAGGTATTGACTATCAGGAGATCTTTTCGTCAGTAGCCATGCTAAAATCCATCCACATACTACTTGCTATTATAGCCTATTTTGATTATGAAATATGATAGATGGACGTAAAAATAGCATTATTAAATGGATATCTTGAGAAAGATATCTATATGGAATAGCTGCTTGGTTTCACATCCAATGATAGTGGTCACAAGGTCTGCAAGCTGCAAAGGTTCATATACGGACTCAAGCAAGCATCTCGGAGCTGGAATGCTCATTTTAATGATATGATCAAATCGTTTAGTTTCATAAAAAATGAAGAGGAGCCATGTGTATTCAAAAAGGTTAGTGGGAGTGCTGTTATCTTCCTCGTACTATATGTGGATGACATCCTTTTGATTAAAAATGATATTTCCATGTTGATATCCATCAAAATATGATTGTCGAAAGAGTTTTTTATGAAAGACCAAGGAGAAGCATCTTTTATATTGGGAATTAAGGTCTATAGAGATTGACCGAATTGGTTGCTGGGTTTATCATAGAAGATGTACATAGAGGAGGTGTTAAAGAGATTTAGCATAAAAAACTCCAAGAGAAGATTAGTAGCATTCAGACATAGCATTCATCTCTCCAAGAAGATGTGTCCCAATACACCTAAGAAGATTGAATACATAAGCAAAATCCCTTATGCTTTAGTAATAGGGAGCCTCATGTATGCCATGTTATGTACACGACTTAATATTGCTCATGCTGTGAGTGTCATGAGCAGATATCAATCGAATCCAGGAGAAGAGCACTGGACTTCTATGAAATGTATCTTTAAATACTTAAGAAGAACTAAGGATATATTTCTGATGTTTGGTAATGAAAAACTCCAGGTACACAGGTATGTAGACTCAGACTTTATGTCTGATATAGATGATCAAAAGTCAACATCTAAAAGTCTATTTGTTTGTAATGGTGGTTTTATAAGTTGAAAGAGTTCTAAGCAGACCATGATAGCAGATTCTATCATGAAAGTAGAATATATCACTACATCAAAAGCTATGAGGGAGACATTTTGGTATAAGAAGTTCACCACAGAGCTTGGAGTGATGCCAGGATGCCATCCCTCTATATTACGATAATAATGGCGCCATAGCCCTAGCTAAGGAGCCAAAATCTCACCAAAAGTCAAGTATATCGAGCGATGATATCACCTTAATTATGATTACCTCGAGAAGGGATACATTGAGATTAAGAGAGTTGACACCGCAGACAATGTGGCTGACCCACTGACGAAGCTATTGAGCCAGCAGAAGATCGAAGCCCATCTTGAGAAGGTAGAACTTAGATTTGTAGCCAATTGACTTTAGGTCAAGTGGGAGTTTGTTAGATGTATTTTCTAGAAGCCAGATTGGCGGACACTTGTAATACACTTCTAAGGATAATATTATAATTTTAACTTAAAATTAATAAAAATTTATTTTTTTATTCTATCAAATTGCGTACATAGTGTTTGTGATACATCGTTTGAGTTAATGGTAATGGCAATTCATATTTTCAAGGGTTAAAAATTTAAGACATGAATTTTTATAATTAACTCATAAACTTCTCTAACCATAGGATTATCACAAGGATGGTGATTGATCCGAAAGGTTGGTGTACAATCACTTTCTTAGGATAAATGAGTCTTGAGTCTACGGTGTGGAGACACTGAAGTGAGAGTATAAATACTCGTTAGAGAATGAGGGCACTGAGCGTGACCACCTCGAGCAGTCATAAGAAAGTCGACCTTCTCGTCGATGACTCGCTCGATGCTGCAGTGGTGTATCTGGTTCTTTGACCTGAGATGCATTGGCAGTTTACCTTAAGTGTGTTATAGTTTGACAACACCATAACCTGAGATGCATTGGTAATTTACCATTCAGTACCCTGAGGTGTATGTTGGCTATAGCATGTTCATTATAGAAATTGGATTGCACTAATAGGGGATCTATCTACCTCAGTAGATAAAGAGTAGCCTTATGATGATTATGAGATCGAGTCTATTAGCCCATGGCCATGGTAGTGTGAAGATGATAGAAAGAGTTTCTATTAGATTTTCACATCAAACTCGAATCGAATGATTAATTCTTATGACGGACGTTGGGTTTCATGAGTTCACCTTAACTCTAATCATGTTAGGGCTCAAGATAAAAGAACCCAATCATACAAGTAGCTACACCGAGAGGTTCGTATTCAATTTTAATGGATTGCCACAATATACTGCTAGGTGTCACTGATGAATTTTGGGAATAATTAGAATGATCTTGATGATTGATCATTCTAATTGTATGAATCAAAAAAGCTCTGGTCCATCGAAAGATGTTTTGATGATGTCGATGATAGAGATCACGACATGTCTCATGACCATATGGAACTGAACCTAACTGGATCATACAAACAAGGGTTTGGATCTAAATATCATCAATTAAGCTAATCCAGTTTGATTGATTTGGATTAATTTCAATTAGGTTCAAGAAAATCATATTAGCTTTCGGTTGAGCTTAACATTCTCCTTCTATAATCATTGTGGTTTATCTCAACTAAGCCAAATTAGATATGGCTCATCCAAAAATCCTATAGAGGTTTATCCTGGTCTAACTAGAGCTTGTCCAGATTAGATATAAGTTATCCTAACCTCATCTAGCTTTGTTCTAATCCATTGAATAGATTTAGGATTAGACCTACCAATTTTTGTATTCGATAGGACAAGACCTGCCAATTCTTATCACTATCGGGACATGAGATGTCCCAATACAAAAAAGAAAGGATAGGAGCGTGTGCCCCCTAGAGACTTTCTACGGGCACATGCCCCCTTAGTTTTCTTGCACAAATATGTGCACACGCACATGGAAAAAAGAGGAAGGAGTCCCATGTAAATGGGACTCCAGGGTTTCTTGATGGGATCAAACTGTTGGGGGCCAAACTGTTTATGCTTATCTAGTGTTGATGCCACCTATGGATAATTTGAAGAAAAATCTTATTTTCTGCCATAGGATCATCTAGATCTGATCAGATCTGAGGTGGATTTCTCGACAAAAATTTTTATGATCCGATCAGATCTAATCAAGATGATCTGATATTAAAAATTAAAAATAAAATTAAATTAGATTTAATTTTAAGTATCTGATTAGGCAATCTAATTATCCCACAATGATCCTGATCATTCATGAGGTTTTGGAATGAGCCACGCACATGCTTGGCCTCTACCAATATCTAGTTAGACAGGATCTGGATGTCTTCTTCTCATGAATTCTTCTTCAAAAGATCGGATCTGAATCTGATCTGTAAGTCCTTCAAAATAATTTTTGAAGGCAGTCCATTCGTCTTGCGAACACCATCACATAGATGTTGAATCTTGTGCCAAAACCTTCTTCTCTGATTTGTGCCCAACTTTTGGTGTATAGAAGAGGGAGAGAGAAAGGATCAGAGGGGCATGGGATATGATAGAGGCGATGGCACTTGGGCATGGAAAATATTTTTATGCGGTACAACACAAAGGCGTGATAAAAAAGGTTTAAAAACCCAATGCCATATAGAGTTTCTCTTTGACCAAATAACTTATTATTTGATCAAAGGGACATCTAGAAATATTCTCCACATAGAGCACAAGATTTCATCTAGTTTTTACGCCAAAAATCAATCAAAAAATGGGCAACATGGGTAGATAAGGAAGAGTCCATTGTGCCTAGGACTCTTCTCTCAAGAGTTTGATCCAAATCAAACTCGATCAAAATCTAGTCCAAACACCACCATAAATCACAAAATTTGGGATACCCATAGTATGAGTCGAGCCCTATCACATATCTAAAAGTTAGAGCAAAATGATTTCCAAAGAATTTTCTAGAAGCATCTGATCAAGTGACCCTTAATTCTCTCAATTAGGTCAACTTTTGACCATAGTCCAATTGCACTAGGAATGGATTTAATTTCTATAATTAATCTAACCTGAACTACTTTTAGTCAGATAAAAATAAATTCATTCAAGATACAAAAATGAGTCAAATCAAATTTGACTCGATTGTGATGAATCAGAAAGATTATAGAAAAAGAAAGCCAAGCTCAATCGTGTGCTAGCACGATTACCTTGAACTTGATTGGATCTAATCCAAATCAATCGAATTGGATTAGCTAAATTGATGACATCCAAATCCAAACCCTTATTTGTATGATCCAGTTAGGTTCAACTTTATATAGTAATGAGACATGTTGTAATCTCTATCATCGACATTATCGAAATATCTTTCGATGGATCAGAATTTTTCTGATTCATACAATTAGAATGATCGATCATCAAAATCATTCTAATTACTTCCAAAATCCATTAGTGACACCTAGCAGTATATGGTGAAAATTTATTAGAACTAAAAGCAAACCTCTCGGTGTAGCTACCTATGTGATTGGATTCTTCTATCTTGAGCCCCGATAGAATTAGGGTAAAGATAAACTCATCAAACTCAACATCTATCATATGAATTAATCATTTGATTCGAGTCTAATGTGAAATCTTAATAGAAACTCTTTCTATCATCTTCACTCTACCATGGCTATGGGCTTAAGAACTCAATCTCATGATTATCATAGGGCTACTCCTCATCTATCGAGATAGATAGATCTCCTATTGGTGCAATCCAATTCTTACAATGAATATGCTATAGCCAACATACATCTTAGGATTCTGAATGGCTAGAAGATTGAGTTATGGTGTAGTCAAACTATAACACCCTCAAGATGAACTGTCGATGCACCTCAGATCAAAGAACCAGACACACCACTATAGCATCGAGCCAGTCATCGACGAGAAGATAGACTTTCTTATGACTGCTCGAGGTGGTCATGCTTAGTGCCTTTATTCTCTAACGAGTATCTGTACTCTCATTTCGATGTCTTCACACCATAGATTTAAGACTCATCTATCCTAAGAAAATGATCGTATACTAATCTTTCGGATCGATCATCATCCTCATGATGATCCTACAGTCAGAAGTAGTTTATGAGTTAATTATGAAAATTTATATCTTAAATTTTTAACTCTTAAAAATATGAATTGTCATTACCATTAACTCAAAAAATATTTTATAGATACTTTAAATACACACTAATAGAAAATAATCTTTTTATCAATTTATATTAAAAATTATAAAATTACTTTTAGAAGTGTATTACAAGTATTTAGCCAATCTGGCTTCTAGGGCACACATCTAACAAATTCCTATGTGATCTAAAGCCAATTGGCTATAAATCTTAGTCCTATCTTTTCAAGGTGGGCTTTGATTTTTTGCTAGCTCAATGGCTTTGTTAACGGGTTTGCCACATTGTTTGTAATGTTGACTCTCTTGACCTCAACGTATCCCTTCTTGAGGTTATCATAGATAAGATGGTATCTCCACTCGATGTGCTTGAATTTCTAGTGAGACCTTAGCTCCTTAGCTAGGGCTATGGTGCCATTGTTATCGCAGTATAGAGGGATCGCATCTGATGGCATCACTCGAAGCTCTATGGTGAACTTTTTATATCAGAATGCCTTCTTTGCAGCATCCGATGCAGCGATGTACTCTACTTTTATGGTGGAGTCTGCTATCACCATCTACTTGAAATTCTTTCAACTGATAGCTCCACCATTACAAATAAATAGACTTTCAGATGTCAACTTTCGATCATCTATATCGGACATAAAATCCAAGTCTATATATCCCTAGACCTTGAGTTCTCCATTACCAAAAATTAGATACATATCCTTAGTCCTTTTCAAGTACTTAAGGATATATTTCAAAGAAGTCCAGTGCTCTTCGCCTGGATTCGACTGATACCTACTTGTGACACTCACAACATGGGCAATATCAAGTCATGTACATAGCATGGCATACATGAGGCTCCCTATTACCAAAGCATAAAGGATCTTGCTCATGCATTGAATCTCCTCAAGTATGCTAGGGCACATCTTCTTGGAGAGATGAATGCCTTGTCTAAAGGATACTAAATCCCTTTTGGAGTTTCTCATGCTGAACCTCTTCAACACCTCCTCTATGTACATTTTCTGTGAGAGACCCAACGTCCTATTCGGTCTATCTCTATAGACCTTGATTTTTAGAATAAATGACGCCTTTCCTAGATCTTTCATAAAGAACTCTTTAGATAATCATATTTTGACTGTAGTCAATATGAAAATATTATTTTCAATTAGGAGGATGTCATCCACGTACAGTACGAAGAAGACAATAGTGCTCCCACTAACCATTTTGAAAATATCGGACTCCTCCTTATTCTTGATGAGTACAAATGATTTGATTACATCATTGAAATAAGCATTCCAGCTCTAAGATTCTTGCTTAAGTCCATATATGAATCTTTATAGCTTGCATACCTTGTGATCATCATCATTGGATGTAAAACCTAACGGCTGTTCCATATATCTTCCTCAAGATATCCATTTAAGAATGTTGTTTACACGTCCTTCTACCCTATTTGGTAATTGAAATAGGCTGCAACAGTAAGCAGTGTGCAGATGAATTTAAGAATGTCTATTGGTGCAAAAGTATCCCGATAGTCCATACCTTCGTGCTGACTATATTCTTTCGCTATGAGCCTTGCTTTGAATGTCTCTACATTCTCATTGGCATCTTTCTCTTGAAGATTCATTTACATCCAATAGGTACTATACCTTCAGGTAGATCTACCAAGGTCCAGACTTAGTTCGAATGCATTGAGTCAATCTCTAACTTCATTGCCTCTAACCATTTCTTGAAGTCGATATCTTATATCGCCTCATCATAGGTTTTGGGATCATCACCATGAACATCATTTTTTGTGTGGAATATTTTGAAGAAACCAAATCTAAGGTTTCACAGGTAGATCTTGAAATTTTTTTAAGATCTTGCAGCAAAATCTAAAATTTATTTAAATAATCATGTAAACACCTAGATCTCAGATCTATTACATGATTAAGTTATGATATTAAATCAAAAAATAAAATCAAATAAGAAAGCAAAAGATTGATCAAATCAACCTAGATCTATACTACATCAAATGCAGGTATGAAGTTTATAGATCAGATCTATTACCTGAGCAAGTTTAGATGTTCTAACTTACTGATCCAGACTTGAGGATAAAGTCACAAGCCGCACATGCATCCAGCCTCTAGGAGTCATCCACACAAGCCTACGATCTCTGATCTAAAGTCTGATGCAGGAAATCAGCACAGCATGCTAGTACTGTGCTGATCCTTCTTTGATGGTCGATCCGATGCTCTCTTTTTTAAAATTTGGACTCTTTAAAATATGAGAAGGAAGATGAGAGTTTGCTGCTCTGAGACTCTCTCAAAAAAACTTGAAAGAAAGGAGGAGAGATTGAAAATAAAATAGCCCTAGAAGAAGATCCTCTTCTTCTTCTTTTTTCGCTCACCTAGACACCTAGTTTGGTGCCTATGAAACCCCGACGCCCAAGGACCCTCTTCTTCTAATTTTTGCACACCCCAAACCTCTCCTAAAGCTTTGTATTCCATAAAAAATATCTAAAAAATAGGTATGGGGGGCATTGGGATCAAGGTGGCACAAGGAGATAGGGAGCCCTAGTCACACTAGGACTCCTATTTCGACTTGGTCAAACAAGATCTTTTAACCAAATAAAATCAAGATTAAATCAACCCAATTAAATAAGGCCCTAACCCATTTAAGAACTTAATTAAATTAAATTAAATCATATTTAATTCTAATTTATTTTCTAATCAAATTAGAAAATTGGATTAATCCAAGTCCTGGTTAGACTAGGACTAGTTCTTCCTTGCGCTTGCCTTATCCAATAAACCAATTGGACTTGATCCAATCAAGCTCAAACTAAATCTAATTAAATTATATTTAATTAGACTTAATCTAAGACTATTGACTTAATCAAATTAAGCTAATTAGTAATTCAATTATTAATCAATCCTCCTGCAACACTTGCACTAGGTTAAACACCAATCGTATTGATCGTTTAACTCTAGAACGATTCTTAATCATTGATCAACCATCTGATCAGATCATAAGCTCTAATGTGTGTGACCTCATAGATCCAAATCTAAGTCGATAGCATAAGAACTAATTTTTATATCAATCGAAGTGATCATCTAGCAATGATATCCAATAATCGAATGGGTCGAAGGTGTAGAACACCATCCTTAGAACCCATGCGGATATAGTTTCTATATAATTCATTCCCTTGACCATAATGCTCGTAGGACACATCAGAGTTAACTATCAACTCTGATCAAATTGTCCACATTGTATTTCAAAATATCAAATCCATCTGATGAATTATCCTAGCCAAGGTTTTGCTATATTGAAATACAATGATACATTCTTCTCCAACTCTTGGAGTGGTCAATTCCATCTTGATAACACTCCAACTTTGCAAGTACTTGACTATGCCCAGAAGCCTTTCAATTCTAAATTAGAAATTCAATTAGTCCAATACCAAAGCGCAATGAGTTGCTTATAAGTCACTGAGGTGATCTCAGGTCTAAGGGATACTTATACCTATATCCCATCAGAGATATTCTCGATAGCAGAATGCTCTGGAGTTGATCACGTTCAATGATGATGTACCCATACATCTCACCTGTATACCATACCAGTGTCTCCACATATTTTGATTAAGAGGACAACCAACCTATATGGCATATAGCGATCTATGCTCGATAGATACTATCGTCCTAATTAACAGTCTATCATTTAGTCATAAACAAATTTAAGGACTAATCGATAAATTCTCTTTTTATCGAAATTAAATAGTCCTAAGGACTTCATCACAGTAATGGACTTCATTAGAAGATGTAAACTTGTGATGAAAAAAGATGTCAAAATATTTTTTATTAATTAATAAATCAATTACAACTATAAAATAGCTCAACCATCAACAAACTGATGATTGGCTTTGGGACACAATTCTCAACAACTTCCACTTATCCTAAAGCCACTCGATATAGTATCTAATATCCATCTTTGACTTATGGTTGTCGAACTCTTGGATTGCCAGGGCTTTAGTAAAGGGGTCGGCTAGGTTCTCCTTTCTGTCGATCTTCTAAAAGTTGATGATAGGAGCGTGATGTTGTCATTAAGACACCATATTGATCAGTTTAATCCGACTTCTTAAAATAATTAAAAATACATAAATAGTAGTGAGTCGGATTGAATCCACAAGAAAGGTAGTGCTTTTATATTTAAAATCTTTGATTTTTGAAAAGAAAAAAAAAAGATTTAAGTTTTTGGATCAAAAGTAAAGTCAAAAAATAAAAAAGCAAAAATTAAAAGATGCAAAAATTTAAACTTGGTACTAAGATCTACTAGTTAGATCTCATCTACTTATAGAAAAATAAAAAATAATAATTAAAATATAGAAATTAAATTACAATAAAAATAAAGAGCTAAAATTAAAGTATAAAAAATAAAATTTTTATTAATTAAAATTTTAGAATTTAGATACATAAAATTTAAAAAAAAAAGAAAATAAAATAAAATAGTCTGATCTCTGATCTTGGATTGGCATTGATAGAAAGATGGTGTAGAAGCCCAGCTCTTCTTCTTAGCACTCATTGCTTTGAAGCAACCTTTAATTCAAAGCTTAGCTTCATCCTATACCAAAGCTTCACCTCGATCGAAGACAACGAACTCTGGAGGCTTGGGGTCTTATTTATAGAGCTAGGAGGACTGGAGAGTTTTCTTCTAGGCAATGTGGGACTAAGAAGCTCTTTGATCATCAAAATATGGAGAAATCTAAGTAAAAATTGGATTAAAAGGAGTCCTGGTTGAATTCTGCTGCTTTGGATGAAATCTGGCCATTTAATACAAATCCAATGGACCAAAAATTATCAAAATTGGATGCGTATCGGTCCAAATTAGGTCGAATTAAATTCTAGCCATTGATCGCATTAATCAAAAGAAAATTTGATCATTGAATCAAGTTCTGGATGTTTTAATCAACTCGAGAGCTTCCTGGACCGTTGGATCTTCATCGGCTAGTTTTTTGGCTGTCAGATCGCACTAATCAGAGAAAAATCTGGCCGTCGGATTGAGTTCTACATATTTTAATCAAGTCGGAAGCTTCTTGGATCGTTGGATCTTCATCAGCTAGTTTTTTGGCTATTGGATCATGCTAGATCGCTGACAAAATTCGAATCAAATCCAAAAATAACCATCGCCATCCGATCTTAACCGTAATCAACCGAATCCATCCGATCGCGCCTTTACTGTTGCCATTGACCGCATGGAGCGGTTGCACCATACACTACAACCAATCAGTGCCTCCTATCATCGAGTGAAAAGTCCAAAACATCCTATGAGCCGTAATAGATTTTCTGTGAACCCTTTAAGGATCTAGGTCCACCACGTGTCGCTCCGTGATTCATCGATTTCTGCTAAGCTGGCGGTCCACGCTTAGATCATGGACTGATCGATGGCTTCCATGGTTGAGTTGGCTAACATGACTAGCTTGGCTTACGGAACCGACTGAGCCATTTTTCTTTTTTATTTAATTTTTATTTATTTTATTTCTTTAAAAATTTATATCTTCTTCATTTTAGCTTCGTTTTGAGCAAAACTTATTTCGTTATGATCAAAAAAATGAGCTCTTTCTATTGATAATAAAATTTTATTTTTTATTTTTTATTATTTTTTAATTAATTAAAAATATTAATTTTTTAAAAATTATATATAAATTTATCATTAATTTTTAAAAATTAATATAAATTAATTAATAAATTAAAACTTTTATTGATGAATTTATGACACTTATCGCATCATCCAACTTAAGCTTTGCTCATCCTCGAGTAAAGAAAGAATTTAATTTTAAATATCTTTTAACTTTAGAGTTTCGAATTTTACCTAACTAGTTTTCAAAATGGCCATTGATATTCAATAGAGCTTAAGTGAGACATATCATTAGGGTATTAATACTTATCAATAAAAAATTAAGTAAAAAATATTGAATTTTTTTGAATTTTTTCTAAATTATCCCATCTTTATCTCTGATTTCTCTAAACTTTCATATAGACATGTGTATTGCTACTTCTATCCTTTATTTATTGATTTTTATTTTCACATTATCCACTTTTTGATGCAAATATCATTGCTTACCTAGGCAACGGGATTCGGTTACTCAATGGAAAACCAATATTTTTTTTTTTTTTTAATATTGTACCACTATTGAGTGCCTTAATGTCCTAAGCTTTCTATTTGATCCATGTAGCGAGTCTTGGATCAATGACTCCCAAACCAATTGACTTTAGGGCACTAGGTATAGAATACCCCTCGGGCTTACTAGTTCAAATCAAATAGGTTACGAGTTAAGACTAGCTTTACAACGAGCTTTTTCTCCCTTCCCATCTTTTGACGTGAAACTCAATGCTTGCTTAGGGAAAGACATCCGATTACTCAGTGAGAAGTACTTGAAAATTATTTTATTAAAAACTTTTTATATAAAAAAATGTATAGTTACCCTATACAAGCTCATAAAAAGTAGACTTTTCTTTGATGCTAGTAGAAAAAATTAGAAATGCTCAAGAAAAAAACTTTGTATGTTCTAGACTTAATTCTTTATTGAATTTTCTTAATACTTGATTCCTCAATATCTTATAGATTCTTTGATCTGTACATCAATTTTCTTTTAAAAATGCTTAGTTTAATTTAATTCTTAAGCATAATCAGGTGTTTAAATACTAAATACTAACTTTTTTTAGGACTTAAAATTTTAAAATTTTTATTTTTCTCTCTCCAAACTTAATCGACATTGTCCTCAATGGAGAAGAAAAAATAAAGGGTATAATATAGAACATGAAAGAATACGACTCAGTATATTTTTGGTCCAGTACATGCCTTTAAAAATTTGAGCTCTCCCTTATTCAAATTATCCTAAAAAAATTCAACTAAAAAGATAAATTAAACTAAAGAAAACTAAATATTGGGTTGCCTCCCAACAAGCGCTAGGTTTACCATCTTTAGTCAGACACAATGCAGCTTACTATCCTATGTCGAATATTGGATTGATAAATTTCAATGGTTTTGGATTGTCAATCTTAAAAAGTTGATTTATAATCCCATTATTGATATATTCATTGTTAATTAGGGAAACATAATTTATGACCCTATTCTTAGACCCATGTTTATTAAGAATTTCTTCTATTTGTTCTTCTAAAATGCTCATGAATTGAGTTTTAGGAGTTAAGTTTGATGTGATGGGTACTGGAAGGATGACTAAAGGCGATTTTAATTCTAAAGGTAAATTAATATAATCTTGTTTAAACAACTCCATTGACACTTCATTGCATGCCTCTTGATTTTTGTAAGAAGAATCAACTTCTAGGGTTGAAGGAAATAGGACATTAGATTTATAAGTCTTGGATAAATCATCTATTCTTTTTTTTCCTATGTCTATCTTATTTAAACTAAAACCAGCATCAGTACTAATTTTTGGCTTTGATTCTTCTATACGGTTAGTCTTAGTACTAACATGTTCCTCTAAATTTTTATTTTGGCTAGCATCAGTACTAACTTCTCTCACCTGATATTGGTATGGGTCCTTAAGAATCCTATAGCTTTTAAGTTTAGGAATTACTTTGGCATTCTCAAATTGGAGATTCTTAAGTGAGATATTAAATTGATAACTTGATCCAGATAGTTGGTGGACACTAGGTGGATTGCTTGAAATTAGTAGGCTCAATAATTGACCTAGTTCTCTCCTCATGTTAGATTCAGCTAGTTGTTCAATTTGAGCTTCTAGCCTGGCAATAGATTATTGTTGAGTCAAAATCAATTATTGAAGTTGGTTAAATCTATCGTTAGCTAGATCGGTCTATTGAGGAGGTGGGTATGAGGGCTGGTTGTTATATGATGGCTGGGTAAATTGATTAGGCTGACCATTATTATAGGCATAGTTTTGATGTTGGGGCCTATTTTGATAGTTTTGTATAGGCAAAATTTGGATCTAAGCCTGAGTCTGTTGAGATGTCTAAGAAAAATTAGGATAGTTTTTCCAGCTAGAGTTATATGAATTTAAAAATGGATTATTAACTGATTTGGAGTAGTCTTTAATAGCTTGGACTTGTTCTTGGATAAAAGGTGAAAACTATGCAATCATAGAACATTCACTCACATGATAGGTTGGACTAGCATAGATTGAATAAATCTCCTGATAATTAAAAGGTGATGTAAATTGTGTAGAAGATTGTTGTCCTAGGATTAGGACTTGATCTAATTTCTAGACAAAAAGATCAATTTTATCTAATTTCCAAGCTAATTGGTTCAAGTCAAACTTAGAACTAGAGTCTGGATCATAAATCCCTGTCCGCTTTTGGTAGAAAGATAATGAAGCATGGTTGATCGAGTTTTCACTCAGAGTTTTAATTAAGGCATAGGCTTCATCCTCACTTTTGTTCATGAATGCACCTCCACAGGATGCATCTACCATCTATCTGTATTGGTCTCCTAAACGATCATAGAAAGCTTGAACTATTTGCCACGTAGACAAACCATGGTGTTGGCATTTTCTAAAAAGTTTCTTAAGTCTCTTCCATGACTCGTAAATCTATTCTCCTGAAAGCTGAGCAAATCCAGTGATAGTTCGCCTCATAATGTTGGTTCGGCCTATGAGATAAAATTTCTTAAGAAATTCACTCTGCAATTTAGCCCAAGTTTTAATTGGTCTCCCTATTGTGCCAAGCTAGTATTTGGCTTTGTCTTTTAATGATAAGAAAAATAAAATTAGTCTAAAGGCATTCTCAGTTAAATTTTGAATTCTCATCGTAGAGCAGATTTCTAAGAATTCATCCAGATGTTTATAAGGGTCTTCATTGGTGTTCCCATAGAAAGATCGAAGCATCTGGACTGTGGTCAGCTTGATCTCATAGTGGGTATCATGAATTTTAGGTAATTGGATACAAGTCGATGTATTATAGATGGAAGGAATAAAGTATTCCTTTATCTGCTTAGGTGGTTCTCTAAAATTTTTAGTCATTTGATTATCGAGTTTAGTACAATTCAGCCTTTTAATTTTATGGTTGGATTCAACTAGATCAGGTAAAGTGATTTTCTATCGTGCATGCACTAGTGCAACCCTAACATGTAGTTCAAAAAGGTTTTAGAATTTTTTATATTTTTTTATTATTTTATTATATTAAAAATTAATTTTTTAATTATTTTATTTATTAATTAAATTTAATTTAATTATTATTTTTAATATTTTTTAGTTAGTTTAATTTAATTTTTATTTTATTTTATTTTATTTTATTTTTAGAGGAGAAAGGCGAAGAAAGAAAGAAGAGTTCTAAAGAAGAGATCCTAAGGAGTCCTAGAATTAAGAAGAGAGAGAAGAATTAAGTTTAATTAGATTTGATGTTGGTTAACAATCAAGTTGGTCAATCAATCTTGACTAAGGATTATCCTAAATCTAGATAGCTCCTAACTACCAAGGTCATCTTCAAGCCCTTCAAGTGTAGGATCAGCCAATCAACTGGTCAGGTAAGTGTAAGATTGGGGAGAGTCCCTCTGTTGCTTGTCTTAGACATCAATTATGCTTGACCAGGTAAGCTAACAAAATCAATTAAAAACTACCTTCCTTTAGACCCAGTCATCCCTAAACCACTTTCCTAGACACCAGTCAAATTGACTAATCCTAATCTAATTCAACTCTTAGGGCTCCTTGTCCTATTGAGCTCGAGCTCCTAGGGCTGATGTCTAATTGATTTTAAAATTAAAGACTTAGGTCAATGCAAGATGCTGGTTGATTGTTTATGGGCCAAGAAAGGATGATCAAATTCCCACCTTATCTTGTTTAATTGGTTTGTGCCCTTAATTTGGTTTAATATAAATATGCACAAAAAATTTTCAATCAAAGGATTCTATGCAATTTAAACTAGATGCATGCAACTAGTTGAATTCTGAAAGACTTACCTTGCCACCAGTAATCACCAAAAAAAATAAAAATAAAAATAAAACTAATATGATGCATGCTCTAAATAATTAGGATTTCTAATCTTGTCATGATATTTTTAATTTAATTTAAGTGGATATATATATATTTTAAATTTAATTTAAAAATAAAATAAATAAATAAATAAATAAATAAAGACTAGGGTTAGGATTGATCTCACTAAGCAAAACTAAATAATTTGTTCCTTGTCCTGGTTCTTTTTGTTCTTTAACCTCTTTTTCTGCAAAATAAATAAATAAAAAATTAATAAGCAATATTTAAAAAAAATATTTGTAATTAATTTATAAAATAATTAAAGAAATAAAAAAAATAGTATCTATTCCTTCTCTGACAACGACACCAAAAACTTGATGCATTTGCTAAAATTATTTTTTAATTTATTTAGAATAAATTAAAAAAATTAAAATCAAAAATCAAAAATAATCTCTAGCAATGGCACCAAAAACTTGATAGGAGCGTGATGTTATTGTTAAGATATCATGTTTATCAGTTTAATTCAACTTCTAAAAATGATTAAAAATACGTAGATAGCAGTGAGTCGGATTGAATCTATAGGAAAGGTAGTGTTTTTAGATTTGAAATCTTTGATTTTTGAAAAGAAAAAGAAAAAAATTTGAGTTTTGGGATCAAAAGTAAAGTCAGAAAATAAAAAGCAAAAATTAAAAGATGTAGAAATTTAAACTTGGTACTAAGTTCTACTAGTTGGATCTTAGCATCTACTTATAGAAAAATAAAAGGTAATAATTAAAATATAAAAATTAAATTACAACAAAAATAAAGAGTTGAAATTAAAGTGCAAAAAATAAAATTTTTATTAATTAAAATTTTAGAATTTAAATACATGAAATTTAAAAGAAAAAGAAAATAAAATAAAATAGCTTGATCTTTGATCTTGGATCGGCATTAGTAGAAAGATGGTGTAGAAGTCCAGCTCTTCTTCTCGACACTCGTTGCTTTGAAGCAGCCATTAATTCAAAGCTTGGCTTCACCCTATACCAAAGCTTCACCTTGATCGAAGATAATGAACTCTGGAGGCCTGGGGTCTTATTTATAGAGCTAGGAGGGCTGGAGAGTTTTCTTCTAGGCAATGTGGGACTAAGGAGCTCTTTGATCATCAAAATATGGAGAAATCTGAGTGAAAATTAGATTAAAAGGAGTTCTGGTTGAATTCTACTGCTCTAGATGAAATCTGGCCGTTCAATAGAAATCCAATGGACCAAAAATTATCAATTGGATGCGTACCGCTGTAGATCAGGTTGGATTAAATTTTAACCATTGATCACATTAATTAGAAGAAAATTCGACCGTCGAATCGAGTTCTGAATGTTTTAATCGACTCGGGAGCTTCCTGGATCGTTGGATCTTCACCGACTAGTTTTTTGGCCATCGAATTGCACTAATCAAGAGAAAATCTAGTCGTCGAATCGAGTTCTACATGTTTTAATCAAGTTGGGAGCTTTCGGGACCGTTGGATCTTCATCGACTAGTATTCTGGCTGTTGGATCATGCTAGATCACTGACGAAATTTGAATCAAACATGGAAATAACCACCACCGTCCGATCTTGACCGCAATCAATCGAATCCATCCGATCGCACCTTTACTATTGCCATGGACCGCATGGACCGGCTTTACCATACACCCCGACTAATCAGTGCCTCCTGTCGTCGAGTGAAAAGTCCAAAGTGCCCTATGAGTCATGATAGATTTTCTATGAATCCTTTAAGGGTCTAGGTCCGCCACATGTCACTCCGTGATTCGTTAATTTCTGCTGAGCTGACGGTCCACACCTGGATCATGGACCGACCGACGGCTTCTATAGCTGAGTCAGCTAACGTGGCTGGCTTAGCTTGCAGAGTTGACTGAGCCATTTTTCTTTTTTTATTTAATTTTTATTTATTTTATTTCTTTAGAAATTCATATCTTCTTTGTTTTAGCTCCATTTTATGTGAAACTTATTTCATTCTAATAAAAAAATGAGCTTTTTCCATTGATAATAAAATTTTATTTCTAAATTTTTATTATTTTTTAATTAATTTTTTAATTTATAAAAATATTAATTTCTCAAAAATTATATATAAATTGATCATTAATTTTTAAAAATTAATATAAATTAATTGATAAATTAATATTTTTATTAATGAATTTATGATACTTATCAGTTGACGTCACCACGATCCACGATCTCACGGACCAAATGAAAGCGGTATAGAATATGCTTTATCCGCTGGTATGCCTTCGGTTTCTTTGCTTGAGCTATGACATCGGTGCTATCGTAGTAGAGCAAGACTAGACCATCAATGGAGGGTTCTACTCTAAGCTCGGTGATGAACTTTCTCAGCCACGTAGCTTTCTTTGCTGTATCTGATGCTATCATGTACTCCACTTCACAAATAGAGTCAGCCACTGTATGCTGCTTGGAACTTTCTTAGCAGATGGCTCTACCATTTAGAGTAAAGATATATCCCGATACACTTTTACTATCATCATGGTCAGATTGAAAGCTGGAGTTTGTAAATCCTACAAGCTTTAGATCCGACTCACCATAAACCAACCATTGATCCTCAGTATTTCTTAAATACTTAAGGATGGTTTTAACCACCTTCCAATGATTTTTTTTGGGGTTGGACTAGTATCTACTCACTACTCCTAGTGAGTATGCTACATTTGATCTCGTACATGTAATTATATATATAATAGATCCCACTATCGAAGCATATGAAATTCTACTCATACGCTCTCTCTCTTCAGGAGTTATCGGATAATCCTTCTTAGAGAGAGAAATTCCTTGGCCTATCGAAAGATAGCCCTTTTTGGAATTTTCCATGTTGAACTTCTTCAGCACAGTTTCTATGTACGTGGATTGGGATATACTAAGCATCCTTTTAAATCTATTCCTATAGATCTTCATCCCTAGGATGTAGGATGCTTCACCCAAGTTCTTCATGGAGAACTGTGATGACAACCAGACTTTTATTTCTTGCAGTGCGGGGATGTCATTCCTGATTAAGATAATATTATCTACGTACGAAATAAGGAATATCACTGCTGGACCATTTGCCCATTTATAAATGCAAGGTTCTTCTTCGTTTTTAACCAAGCCATACGTTTTGATCATTTTATCAAAACGCATGTTCCAACTCTGAGATGCCTACTTCAATCCATAAATGGATCTCTGAAGCTTGCACACCTTGTATTCATTTATGGATGTGAACCCTTTAGATTGTATCATATACACCTCTTCGGTCAGCTCTCCATTTAGAAAAGTTGTCTTCACATCCATTTGGCAGATCTCATAGTCTAGATGGGCAGCAATGGAAAGCATGATCTGAATGGACTTCAGCATTGCCATAGGGGAGAACGTCTCGTCATAGTCAATACCATAACGTTGATAATAGCCCTTGGCAACCAGACGGGCTTTATAGGTCTTCACTTTTTCATCAGTGCCCCTCTTCCTTTTAAAGATCCATTTACACCCAATGGGTTTAACACCTTCCGGTGGGTCAACTAATGTCCGTACATCACTGACCTTCATGGAATTCATTTCGGATCTCATGGCTTCTAGCCATTTGTTAGAGTCGGATCTCTGCATCACATCCATATAAGTGATCGGGTCCTCATCGTTCTCATCGAGTTCGATGGGATCACCATCCTAGCCCAAGAATCCATAGTATCTATTCGGACGGTATGATACTCTACCGGATCGCCTTAATGGTGCGGGTTCACTAGGCTTCGGATCTGATCTAATCAAATCCAACTTAGGTTCAACATTTTGTGTCGGACTTTCTACTTGTTAAACTTCATCAAGTTCAACCTTAGAGGCAACAGTTCCTTCATCAAGGAACTCCTTTTCCAAAAAGATTGCCATATGGCTGACAAACATCTTTTGTTCATCAGCATGGTAGAAATAGTATTCTTTGGTCTCTTTTGGGTACCCTATGAATATACACTTGTTAGACCTAGGTCTAAGTTTATCTATAACTAACCGTTTGACATAAGCCGAGCACCCCTAAATTTTAAGGTGTAAAAGTGCTGGCTCATGCCCTATCCATATCTCATATGGGGTTTTAACTATGGACTTACTTGGAACCCTATTTAATAGATAACAAGCCAATTCGAGTGCATATCCCCAAAAGGATATCGGCAAGCCGGCAAATCTCATTATGGATCGGAGCATATCTAACAGAGTCCGATTCCTCCTTTCAGGCACACCATTATGCTGTGGTGTTCCAAGAGGAGTTCATTGGAAGAAAATTCCATTCTCTCCTAGATATATGAGAAACTCACTAAAAAGGTATTCTCCTCCTCGGTTAGATTGAAGAGTTATAATACTCTTTCCAATTTATTTTTTTACTTCACTTTGGAATCATTTGAACATTTCAAAAGAATCTGACTTATGTTTCATTAGATAGACATATTCATATCTGGATAGATCATCTATGAAAGTGATGAAGTAGACATATCCACCTCTGTCACTTATGCTCATTGGTCCACATACATCAGTATATACTAGACCTAAGAGCTCATTGGATCTCTCACCTTTTTCAGTAAAAGGTGACTCGGTCATTTTACCAAGAAGACAGGACTCACAGGTTGAAAGTGATTCACAATCATTAACTTCGAAGATTCCCTCCTGAGTCAACCTGTTTATCCTATTCTTATTTATATGACCTAACCTATAGTGCCATATGTAGATATTTGATACACTATCTAATCTAGGGTGCTTGCCAATAGAATAGACTATATTAACAGGTTGTGATAACATATATACACTAGTGTTCAATTGTCCACAGAAAGCAGTAACATCATTTACAATGATATTACAAACTTGTTTCTTTATTGAAATTTCATAATTGTTCATGGCCAAAAGGCTGACAGAAGTGATATTTAAAAAGAAACTAGGATAGAAATTACAATCACTAAGAACAACGGTATGAGATTTAAATACAAGTTTCAAAATTCCTAAAGCTAGAACTAGAACTGGTCTTCCATCTCCAACATTTAGGAATCTCTTGTCTTGCTCGAATCTTCTGTTGACCTGTAACCCCCACAATGAATTGCAAATATGGTAAGGGCTACCGGTATCCAATATTCAGTTGGTAATATCATAAATAGAGAAATTGCAAGGAGTTATAATATAAATACCTTACCCAGCAATAGCTTGCTTCTTTCTCTACCTATTTGGATCCAGTGAGGCAATGTATTGAGGACAGTTCCTCTTTCAGTGCCCCCACTTCTTTCAAAAGAAGCATTCGGCTTGACTTTTATCGAGCTTGGTCATTGGGGTCTGAGCCTACATAAGTGTCCTAGCAAGAACATGCACCTTCTTGGCTTTCTTCTTCTTGTTCTTCTTTTCTTTTTCAAAGGATCGAGAACGAGAAGATGAACCTCCCACTAAGTTCACCGACTCCTTATGGAGTTGGTGATCCTTCTCAAAGTTTTGAAGTAACCCCAGTAACCCGTGGTATTCCACTTCAGGCTTTAACATTCTATAATGTATAAGGAATGGGAGATAAGACTTGGGCGGCGAGTTCAGTATTACATTTTTTCCAAGTTGTTTTGCAAAGAAAAGCCGAGCTTGCTTAAGCGCTCCATCAGCTTGATCATGTACAATACATGATCAGTGATAGAGACACCATCCCACATTCTGGCATTGAAGATGGCACAACTAGTCTTGTGCCTCTCAACATCATCGGGTGTACCAAAAGAATCCTCCAACACTTGGAGCATTTCGTTTGGCTGAGCTATCTCAAACTTGCTACTGAACTCGTCGCTCATCGCAGCCAGCATAATGTAACACACCATGGTTCGATCATTGAGCCACTTCTGATAAGTATCTTTGATTGTTCCACGTGCATTGGCAGCTAGCTCCTTAAGTGTAGGATTCGTCAGCACATATAGGATCCATTCATGCTCTAGGACGATCTTCAACTTTCAGTACCAGCTACCAAAGTTGGGTTCCACCAACTTATCATTGTCCAACAATGATTAGAGCAATAGAGAAGTGGCCATGTCTGCACAAAGAAAAACCAAAACCTAATTAGTAATTGATTCATTAAATCTAATGATTTGGACTTTAATCAAAAGATTTCTCCCACTATTTTATTTGAATTGGTAGCATCTGCCTCCAATTCGAGGAATTACCCTAATTCCTTAGTGGGTACTAGAATCCACATAGACTGTACACAAGCCTAACTTTGGTTGGCCCACCGATGTACATCTAAGGATAGGTTCATAATCAATTTTTTTTTTAAATAATTTTTAGTAATTAAATTTTTCCCTAGGCCCCGATCAGTTGGCTTCGGCCTTCTCAAAAAAGGGTCCAATTAGGTCCAACCATTAATATGGCCATACTTGGCCCATCCAACCAATGAATGATCATTCCCAACTTTGGTTGGCCCACCTGACATCATTTAGAAAGATGTATCCAAGAGATCATATAATGAATGATAATTTCATCAATCAATAAGCACCAGGCCTTTGGGCCTCCAATGATTATCCAACTGATGGAACCATTATCTTCCACTTTAATGGGAGGCTATGATCCAGTTATCATATAACTATTTCATTTTAGGGACCTAATAATTTTAGAGAATTTATTTATAGAAGTGAGCAGGTCAGATTAACTAGCTTGTCATGATCCTCCCACTAACTTCATCAAGTCAGCTTTAGGGAGACCATTAATAGGCTAGTCTAGGAGCACCTAAATTTGGCAAACTAATTACCTAGCTGACATGGGTTAGCTCAAATAGTCAAGTGATCCATTCAAAATATAATCTCACTAAGAGGCCAAGTAAGTTCGATCAGTGGATGGATCTACCAGGCTTGCCTTAGACACCATCAGAAATGGCCAGGTAAGTGGGCTGTCAATTAAAAACCACTGGTCTGGTTTACCTTAGACACCAACTAGTTTAATTATTTCAATTAGGTCAACCTAATATTTCATGCTAGATCCCATAGCCAAGAATCAAGTCTATCTTGGGTCTTGTTAAAGATATGGACTTGACCAACTACAACTATTGCAATTGATCTAGAGAATCCTTGACCTAATCTAAGATAATAATTGATTAGATTTAGTCAATTCTCTAATTAAATCTATTCTTTAATCTAACCCTAGGTCTAACCCAATTAATGGACCTAATCTCCACTAACTCATTAATCCATTGTGTTATGATTCGTGTCATAGGATCTTCAATTTACAATCCTAGAACCTAATCAAACAACTTCTTAATTCTTAATTAAGTTTTAGGCTGAGGGTTGGGGTTTGGCTTTTCAAAAATAGTTTTAATATTTGTAAAATATTTTTATAATATGGTTCTATCAACCAAATTGCATGTTTGATCCATAATCAATATGCAAGTAACATAAACATGAATCTACTTTAGATCTAATCTAAACAGGTTCATGTAATTGAAACAGTTTCAATAATAATCAATAATAAATCTTTCTAGATCAAATCTAATATATTTATGAAGATTAAAATTAGATTAAAATATTTTTAATCAGATCATAAAATTTTTTAGATCTAATTTAAAATTTTATGATCAATATTTTAGATCAGCACGTACTAGGACAACCTATTCACTGTAAGGGATGAGCTTACAGCAGGACAACCTTATGGCAATCTGTGCAATCTAAAATATTTAATTTTTTTTTTAATTTTAGATTTAATAATTAGATTATAAATTAGATCTAATCTAAGAATAATCTAGACATGCATAAAAATCATGTAATAAGAACCTAGGCTCTGATACTAATTGAAGGAATCAGATCTAGGATTTCACAAATAGATCTTAAAATTTTTTCAAGATCTTATAGTGGAAGACTTAAATAAACCTAAAATTTATTTAAATAACTATATAAATACCTAGATCTTAGATCTATTACATGATTAAGGCATGATATAAAATCAAAAATTAAAATCAAATAAGAAAGGCAAAGGTTGATCAAATCAACCTAAATCTACACTACATCAAATGCAGGTATAAAGTTTATAGATCAGATCTATTACCTGAGCAACTTTAGATATCCTAACCTATTGATCTGGGCTTGAGGATGAAGTCATGAGCCACACACGCATCCGGCCTCAAGGAGTTGTCCACACGAGCCTACAATCTTTGATCTAAAGTCCGATGCAGAAAATCAGCACAGCATACTAGTACTGTGCTGATCCTTCTTCGACGGTCGATCTGATGCTCTCTTCTTTGAAATTTGGACTCCCCAAAATATAAGAAGGAAGATGAGAGTTTTCTGATCTGAGACTCTCTCAAAAAAACTTAAAAGAAAGGAGGAGAGTTTGAAAATAAAATAGTCTTAGAAGAAGACCCTTTTCTTCTTCTCTTTTCTCTCACCTAAACACCTAGTTTGGTGCCTATGGAACCCCCACGCCCAAGAACCCTCTTTCTCTAACTTTTGCATACCCCAAACCTCTCCCAAAGCTTTGTATTCCATAAAAAATATCTAAAAAATAGTTATGGAGGGCATTGGGACCAAGGTGGCGCAAGGAGATAGGGAGTCCTAGTCACACTAGGACTCCTATTTTGACTTGGTCAAACAAGATGACTAGGACTCCTATTTTGACTTGATCAAACAAAATCTTTTAACCAAATAAAATTAAGATTAAACCAATCTAATTAAATAAGATCCTAATCCATTTAAAAATTTAATTAAGTTAGATTAAATCAAATTTAATTCAAATTTATTTTCTAATTAAATTAGAAAATTGGGTTAATCCGAGTCCTAGTTAGACTAGGATTAGTTCTTCCTTGCACTTGGCTTATCCAATAAATTAATTGAACTTGATCCAATCAAGCCCAAACTAAATCTAATTAAATTATATTTAATTAGACTTAATCTCAGCCTAGTGGCTTAATCAAATTAAGCCAATTAGCATCCAATTGCTAATCGATCCTCCTGCAACACTTGCACTAGTTTAAACACCAATCGTATTGATTATTTAACCCTAGAATGATTCTTAATTGTTGATCAACCATCTGATCAGATCGTAAGCGCTAATGTGTGTGACCTCATTGGTTTAAACCTAAGTTGGTAGCATAGAAATAAATTTTTATACCAATCGAAGTGATCATCTAGCAATGATATTCGACAGTCGGATAGGTCGAAGGTGTAGAACACCATCCTTAGAATACATATGGATATAGTTTTCATATAATTCATCTCCTTGACCACAATGCTCGTGGAACACATCAAAGTTCAACTGTCAACTCTGATTAGATTATCCACATTGTATTTTAAAATAACAAATCCATCTGATGGATTATCCTGGCCAAGGTTTTGCTATATTGAAATACAATGATACATTCTTCTCCAACTCTTGGAGTGGTCAATTTCATCTTGATAACACTCCAACTTTGCAAGTACTTGACTGTACCCAAAAGACTTCTGTTGCTGAATTAGAAATTCAGTTAGTCCGGTATCAAAGCACAGTGAGTTGCTTGCAAGTCACTAAGGTGATCTTAGGTCTAAGGGATACTTATATCTATATCCCATCAGAGATATTCTTGATAGCAGAATGCTCTAGAGTTAGTCATGTTCAATGATGATGTACTCATACATCTTACCTGTATGCCATACCAATGTCTCCACACACCTTGGTTAATAGGACAACTAACCTGGCATATAGCGACTTATGCTCGATAGACATTGTCGTCCTAATTAACAGCCTATCATTTTGTCATTAATAAATTTAAGGACTAATCGATAAATCCTCTCTTTATCAAAACTAAATAGTGAAGGAAAATCTTGATTTCCTGGACCAAGTTCGTTCAGATCTGATCAGATTAAGAGATATATTTTAAAAATTTTTTCTCTTTGATCTAGATCAGATCTGGAATGTTTTAGATCTGATTCTTACTATTTTACTAATTAAAATAAAATTAGATAAATTAAATCAAATTTAATTTACCTTGAAGTGGATAATCCTATTATCCGATGATGATCCTATGAGCAATGGAAGGTTCTGGATCTAGCCACGCAAGTGCCTGGCCTCTACCAATTTTCACTTGGGCTGGATTTGGAGATCCACTTCTTCACTATCACATCTCCAAAAATCAGATCTAGATCTAATCTAAAGGATCTTCAAAACTTCTTTGGAAGATCAGCAATTGTCCTTTGCAGCAGCGCAGTCTTCTAGCTTTCAATTGCCTTTCTCTCATCTGGATTGCACCAACCAAGGTCTAAAACACTTTTGGACATGGAGAGGACAGGGAGAAGGTGGGTTTGGCATGGACGAAGAGGGGAGAGGCAGCCTTGGGACATGGGATTTCAATTGCTCTTTGCATTGGGCGCAGGGTCTTATTTATAGACTATCTGTGATCCAACTCCTCTTCTTCCCAATCAATCACAACTCTTTGTGAAATCAGATTTAAATCTGATTGGTGGGAATAGAGTCCCCTGGATTCCTCCTTAGAGGATGCCTAAGATCAGTCAAAATTGGTTCTTAGGAGAACTCTAATCGGAATCCAAAAAGAAGATTTTGATAGTCCCATCCAACAAGGATATCCTGGGTGGCCATCCAACTATGGGCACATGCCACCCTTGTGCGTCTCGTGCCCTCCTTGGCTTGCTAGGTTCGTGCGCTAGGGATCAGGCCCCACACGGCTCTTCAATAGGTGCATGACATACTCGTCTGGACCAGAAGTCAACATATGGCACCCTCCTCCTTGCTTAGTTCTTGGTAGGGACAGCGCCCACCAGCCTTCAATTTGATTATCACGTGGATTGGTAAATGGTCATGCACTAGGAGTAGACGAACAGAAGTGAAAGAGTTCAAGGTCAATGTTGTCAATGGTTTGACCAGCAAAAGGATTCAACTTTTGACCAAAGTAAAAGACGAGAAAGACAGCTGACCAAAACATGGGTAGATAATGTCTTATAAAATAAGACGACCTGTTTTGATTGGATTTAAGCTCCAAGTAAGATAAAGGAAGAGCCTCGTGAGTCGAGCACAAACTCGCATGCATCAGTCAGGATAAATATTATGTAGTAAAGAAGAATGTAGGTTTAACATACTACATGATGTTCTCTGAACCTAATTGGAATCTCATTCAGATCAATTGAAGCTGATCAGTCAATTTGGATGATCACCAGATTCAAAACTCTTTGCTTGTGGTGACCTAGTTAGGTTCAGTTCTGTATGATAATGGGATATGCATATCTCTTATCATCGACATCATGCTAAAACTCCTTCGAGGATCAGAACTCTTGATTTCGAATAGCTAGAATGATTGCGATATGCTGCAATAAATCATTCTAATTGCTCCCAAATCCATCAGTGACACCTAAAAGTATATGGTGGCAACCCATCAGAGCTGAATGCGAACCTCTTGGTGCAAGCTATCTTGTGTGATTAAGTTTTTCTATCTTAAGCCCCGATCAGATTAGGGTTAAGGTAACTCATCAAACCCTAGCTTCTATCATTATGGATGTAATCATTCGATTCAAGTCCAATTGAAAAACCTAAATAGAAACTCTTCTATATATTCACTCTGCCATGGCCATGGGCTCTGGACTGATTCTCATGATCATCATTAGGCGCTCCTCTACCACGAGGTAAATAGATTCCATCTTGATGCTATCCAGTTCCTACAATGAACATGCTATAAGCCAAACATAATCTCAGGGTTCCGTATGGCTAGGAGAGATCGAGTAATGGCTGTAGTCAAACTATAACACCCTTAAGGTGAAACTGCCGATGCATCTTAGGTCAAAGAACCAACACACACTGCAGCATCGAGTCAATCATTGACAAGAAGGTAGATTCTTAATGACTATCTCGAGGTGGTCACGCTCGGTGCCCTCATTCTCTAATGAGTACCTATACTCTTGCTTTGGTGTCTCCACCCATAGACTCAAGACTCATCTACTAAAGAGAAGCGATTGTACACCAACCTTTTGGATCAATCACCATCCTTCATGATGATTCTTATGGTCGGGAGCAATTTTATGAGTTAATATGATTATTCATTGTCTTAAATTTTTCAACTCTTGAAAATATGAATTATCATTACCATTAACTCAAAGGATGTATCATAGACACTAAATAACATATGTGATAGAAAACAATCCATTTTATTGATATTAGTCAAAATTATAATTTTGCCCCTAGAAGTGTATTACAAGTGTCAGCCAATTCTAGCTTTTAGGGCACATATATCTAACAATCTCCCACTTGTCCTAAAGCCAATTGGCTACAAGTCTAAGTCCCATCTTCTCAATGTAGGCTTCGATCTTTTGCTGGTCCGATGGCTTTGTAAGTGGGTCTGCCACATTGTCTGTGGAGTCAACTCTCTTGACCTCGACGTAATCCTTCTCAAGGTAATCGCGGATGAGATGGTATCGCCGCTCAATATGCTTCAATTTCTGATGAGACCTCGGCTTCTTAGCAAGGGCTATGGCACCATTGTTGTCACAGTATAGAGGAATGGCATCTGATTGTATTACTCCAATTTTTGCAGCAAACTTCTTATACCAAAATGCTTCCTTCGCAGCCTTTAATGCAGCGATATATTTTGCTTCCATGGTGGAATCTGCTATCATAGTTTGCTTGAAACTCTTCTAGCTGACAGCACCACCATTGCACACTAACAGACTCCCAGATGTCGACTTTCAATCATCTATATCAGATATGAAATCCGAGTCTGTGTATCCCTGGACTTGGAGTTCTCCGTTACCAAAGACCAACATCATATCCTTAGTTCTTCTTAAGTACTTAAGGATACATTTCATAGAAGTCCAGTATTCTTCACCTGGATTTGACTGATATCTGCTTGTGACACTCACAGCATGAGCTATATCAGGTTGTGTACATAGCATGGCATACATGAGGCTCCCTATTGCAGAAGCATAAGAGATCTTGCTCATGCGTTCTATTTCCTCCAGTGTGCTAGGGCACATCTTCTTGGAAAGATGAATACTATGTCTGAAGGATATTAATCCCCTTTTAGAGTTTTCCATACTAAACCACTTTAGTACTTCCTCTATGTACATTTTTTATGAAAGTCCTAGCATCCTATTTGGTCTATCCCTATAGACCTTAATTTCTAGAATAAAGGATGCTTCACCTAGGTCCTTCATAGAGAATTTCTTCGACAACCATAATTTGACTGTTGTCATTATGGGAATATCATTTCCAATAAGGAGGATGTCATCCACGTACAATACGAGGAAGATAACAGCATTCCCACTGACCTTTTTGAAAACACATGGTTCCTCTTCATTTTTGATGAAACCAAACATTTTGATCACATCATTGAAATGAGTGTTCCAGCTCCGAGATGCTTGCTTAAGTCCATATATAAACCTTTGCAGCTTGCAAACCTTGTGATCAGTATCACTGGATGTGAAACCTAGCGGCTGTTCCATGTAAATATCTTTCTCAAGATATCCATTCAAGAGCGTCGTTTTCACGTCCATTTGCCATATTTCATAATCGAAATAGGCTGCAACGGCAAGCAATGTGCGGATGGATTTTAGCATAGCATTAGGAAAAGGTATCCTATAGTCAATGCCCTTCGCATTGACTATAACCTTTTGCCACTAGTCTAGCCTGAATGTCTCCACATTCCATCTGCACCAATCTTTCTCTTAAAGATCCATTTACACCCAATAGGTACTATACCTTCTGGTGGATCTACCAAGGTCCAGACTTGGTTTGAGTGCATCAAGTCAATTTCTAACTGCATTGCCTCTAGCAATTTCTCAAAGTCGATATCTGATATCACCTCGTTGTAGGTTTTAGGATCATCACCATGAGCACCATTACCTACGAGGAACATTTCCTCTACTTTCTCTGAAATAATACCTAAGTATCTTTCAGGGGATGGGAACTTTTCCGATCTACGAGGTGAGAGAGTAGTGTTCTTTATTGGCTCAACCTGATTTGATTCCAATTGGTCCTTAGCTCGTTGTACTTATGAGATTTTCTCATCAAGCTTAATCTGCTTTCCAATGCCGCTATCTTGAATAAACTATTTTTCAAGAAAAATGGCATGTCGACTAACAATCACATTGTGGTCTTCTGGAATGTAGAAATAGTATCCTAATGACTCTTTAGAATATCCTATGAATCAAGCTCTAAAGGACCTAAAGTCTAACTTATCCGGTTGTTGTCTTTTGACATGAGCCGGACAATCCTAAATTCTGAGATGACTCAGACTTCGTTTCTTACTGTGCCATATCTCATACGGTATGGTAGGAATGATCTTAGAGGAAATCCTATTCAGTGGATAAATTGAAATTAACAATGAATGTCCCCAAAAAAAATTAGGAAGGTCTGTGAAGCTCATCATGGATCGGACCATATCCAATAGAGTCCAATTTCTCCATTCTGAAACTCCGTTGAGTTGAGGTATTCTTGGTGGAGTCCATTGAGAGACTATGCGATTATCCTTGAGATAGTCTAGGAATTCTTGGCTAAGATATTCACCTCCTCGATCTGATCGAAGAACCTTAATGTTTTCCAATTTATTTTCTACTTATGGCTGAAATTCTTTGAACTTTTCCAAAGCTTCAGACTTATGTCTTGTAATAACACATACCCATATAGACAAAATCATCGGTAAAGTAATGAAGTAGACAAATTGCCTCTAGTCGCATATCAAATGGGCTGCAACATAGTATGTACTAGGGCAAGAAGGATCTGTGGCCTCTCCCATGTTCCTACAAAAGGAGTTTGGTCATTTTGCCTTGAAGAAAGATTCACAAGTTGATATGACTTGAAAGTCAATGGAATCAATAGCCTTTTTTCTTCAATTTGTTAATCCTATCTTCTGCTATATGATCTAATCTTCGGTGCCATAGATATCTATTATTTGGACTATCCTAGGTCATTTGGCATTTCAGTTTTGCTCAATAGTTAGAATAGTACATCAATATATTAGCTGATAAAGACGTTATAAGAAAATCATTGCAATTTTATTTCTTTCATTAGAATGTTATAATGGTCCTTAAAGAAGGTAATCACATAGCCTTCTGTGCTAAGCATGAAATAGAATCAAATTTCTGCTAGCCGTAGGCACATACATAAACATCTTTCAAAACTAAGTTTAAAACCAGATGGAATCGAAGAGGGTATGTTTCCACCGCCACATGCAGGCAACTCTTGCTTCATTACCGATGCATAAGAAATATCTCCATCCCTCAGCCTCTACTATCCTCAAGACCCTGTATGGAAATGCACAGATGAGCACTAGAACCAGAGTCAAGCATCCAACTGGATGCAGAAGAAACCATTAATGTTGACTCAATAACAACATACCTCCAGAAGGACCTTCCTTCGGTTTCTTCAGGTGGCAGGTAAGAGGGCAGTTTCCGCTTCCAGTGCTGTCGCTGTTGCAATGGAAACACTTCTTTTGTAGCGGCTTTCATCTTTGCTCTACCTTCTTCTTCTTTGCTCTCTCACCTTCTGCTTTTCACAGACTTTTTTTTCTTTTCCATAAGACTTTCTTTTGAAAAAATCCGTTGCATAGTAAGAACTGATGCTTTAGAACCTTTCATAGAAAGCTCAGCGATGACCAGCATATCATATAATTCGGCTAAGGAATTGAAGTTTATGCATTGTGTAATTCATGATGAATTGCCCATATGCATCAGTCAAAGGATTGCAGGAATAGTATCATCTGCAGATCCAAGTCTAACTTCACCATCAGCTTCTTAAGCTCTTCATCCTTGATCATCATCAGACAGTGATCTTAGACTGACTTGTTCCATCACGCATCTTAGCCTTAAAAAGTCTTCGTGACTTCATTATTGCTGCCGACTATGTTCACCAAACATCTTCTGCATGTGAGCCTACATTTGGCGAGCAGTCCTGATATCTTCATGTTGGCATTGGAGCTCATCAGACATCGAGCTCAACATGTAATATCTAGCCTTATTATCTTCATCTATCCATTTTTTCAGAGACGCTCTCGTTTTCAGTGGATAGACGAGCTGGGTAAGTCGGAGATCGGTCAATACATGGGTTAACTTCTCGAACCCAAAATGATTTTTAGTTTCTGAGCCAATCCTTATAATTGGGGCCGGTCAGTCTATGTGTGTCCAGGATACGTGTCAATGGATTGGACGCAGACATTTTTCTGTAGAGAGTCAAAGATTCTAGTTAGATACTGTAATTGTGACTTGACCAATTTATTTAGAGATTTTATTTTTTAAATAATTAGCTCCACTATTTTCTGGATCCCTACACTCCCTCTATAAGATGCGAAAATCTTATGATTAATGATTTCTAGTGGTGATGCGGTCCACCAACTGACTCATCACCTCACTAATAGTTATTTTGGTGATGGTTAGCTAATGAGTGAACAACTCTTGTTCAATGTTCTCTAATCATGATGCACCCAAACTTGTTCTCTAATTCATGAATCTCACCGTATCCGAAATATTGATCCACTCCTTAGTTAAGTCAGATCCACCATTTGCATAGACTAGATTTCTAATTGAGTCTCATACCGTATCCAAAATATTAAGCCCAACTCATCCTCCAGCCCATAGCATCCAATGCCTAATAGACATGGTTGCATCTTCCCGGTGCAACTGAGCCACTGTAT
Source organism: Cocos nucifera (assembly GCA_006176705.1). Classification (NCBI taxonomy): domain Eukaryota; kingdom Viridiplantae; phylum Streptophyta; class Magnoliopsida; order Arecales; family Arecaceae; genus Cocos; species Cocos nucifera. The sequence goes on along the minus strand of QRFJ01002104.1, from coordinate 122,804 downwards.
CCAGTCAAGAACAGTCAACCTCGAAAAGGGCCCGCACATCTACAATGGTGGAAGACCTCAGACTTAATCTTTTCTTAGGAAGAATTGATTCACGTCTCATTAAACTAGACTTGTCATAGTCATAACAATTATGACTAACCTAGTGGCATGGGTTAGCTCAGATTATTGACTACCTTATATTAGAACTGTGTCAATAGATATGGCCAGGTAAGTGAGATCGGTGGAAGAAATATGCCATTAACTCGTATAAGAATGTATTCAGGTCGAGTAGCTTCCAATTAAAAACCAGTCGATTGTATGTGCCAAACTTATCTTAGACATCAAATTGTTGAGTCAGAACCAATTGGGTTAGCCTACAATCCAGACTCTAACCTCTAAGCCTAATTAGGTCTTGCTTGATCGTGACTCGATCTTGACTCAGACTTACTCCTATTAGGCTGGTCAATTTAAGCATTGTTGATCCCATCTAACCAACTCTTGATTCGGTTTGATCAACCGCTTAGACCTAATTGAGCAACCCAAGCCCGAACCCAGTATTATGAATATGTCTTAGATCTGAAACTCTCAATTTTAGATCTAATTAATATTTCATAATCTTAATTTTTAATTAAGTAGGGTTCATAAATAAAATATGCACAATAAATCCTAGGGTTTCAGGATCTAGAGTTTTGCAGAAAGTAAGTTTTGATTTCTGATTAAGGACGAACACGCGCACCCTACATGTTTAAAAACCCCATCGGATGGGAGGAGAGGGCTTAACCTTCTTATTCTTATGACTGGACGGCCAAGAGGAATGCCTTAATCAGGAACATGCAATACTATAAAAATAGTTTTAGATCTATATCATATATCTCATATACAAATTAGATCTAATCATGGCATATTTTGCATACATCTCATGTATCAAATCATACATATTTTCAGATCTAAATTATCTTATAATAATCTAAAAAATTAGATTTAAATTGATCTAATTAAAATAAATTCTAATCTAGACAATTATGTAGAACTATTCTACAACTAGTCTAGACATGCATCAATCATATCTCATATGATGTTTAAAATTAAATAATTTTTATTTGATATTTTTTATATGTTATTATAACCATTATAATATCAAAAAATAGTAAATAAATAGATCTAAAATATGTTTTAATCAAATTAAATTGAAAATATACAAAACTATTCTATAGGACTATTCTATTTTAGAACTAGTCATGCATATTTTCTAATCTTAGATCCAAATCATTTAATTTTAACTTTTTCTAATTTTAGATCTGATCACATCTCATGTGACATCTGAAATCACTTATTTTCTAATTAAAATAAATTTAAAAATAGATCAAAATACTTTAGAACCTGATACCAGTTGAAGGGAAATCTCGATTTTTCGGACCAGGTTCATTCAGATCTGATCAGATCAAGAGATATACTTCAAAAAAAATTTTCTTTAGTCTAGATTAGATCTGATATATTTTAGATCTAATTCTTATTATTTTAATAATTAAAAAAAATTAAATAAATTAAATCAAATTTAATTTACCTCGAAGTGGGTAATCCTATTATCCGATGATGATCCTATGAGCAGCGAAAGGTTCTGGATCTAGCCACGCAAGTTCCTGACATCTACTGGTATCCACTTAGGCTGGATCTAGAGATTCTCTTCTTCTCTATCATGTGTCCAAAAATCAGATCTAGATCTGATCTGGAGGATCTTCAAAACTCCTTTTGAAGATCAGCAGTTGTCCTTTGCAGCAGCGCAGCCTTCTAGCTTTCAGTCGCCTTTCTCTCATCTGGATTGCACCAACCAAGGTCCAAAACACTTTTGGATGTGGAGAGGAGAGGGAGAAGGTGGGTTTGGCATGGAGGAAGAGGGGAGAGGCAGCCTTGGGGCATGGGATTTCAATTGCTCTCTGAGTTGGGCGCTGGGTCTTATTTATAGACTATCTGTGATCCAACTCCTCTTCTTTCCAACCAATCACAACTCTTCGTAAAATCAGATCTAAATCTGATTGGTGTGAATAGAGTCTCCTGGATTTCTTCTTAGAGGGCACCTAAGACCAGTAAAAGTTGGTTCTTAGGAGAACTCTAATCGAAATCTAAAAAGAAGATGGAGTCTCTATCCAACAGGGACTCCTAGGCGCCTCCAACTTGGGCACACGCCAAGGGTGGTGTGCGCCCTCCTCCTTGCCAGGTTCTGGCAGGGGGATAGGCCCCCACCAGCTCTCCAATAGGTGTGTGACACGTGGACAGAAGTCAAAGTGTCAATGGTCAACATTTGACCAGTCAAAGGTCAACTTTTGACCAAAGTCAAAGGACGAGAAATGGTAGGTGACCAGAAATGGCAAGTAATGTCTTACAAAATAAGACAACCTTTTCTGACTTAGACAAGCTCCAGTCAGATAAAGTGAAGGCCTCTGATCGAGCACAAACTCCTTTGGCTCAATCAGGATAACTATTTATGATAGTAAAAGAAGAACGTTAGGTTTAATAGAGTGCTAGAATGATTTCATTGAACCTAATTGAATCTCATTTAGATCAATTGAACTGGATCAGTTCAATTGATGATCACCAGATTCAAACCCTTATTTGTGTAACCCAATTAGGTTCAGTTCTATATGGTAATGGGATATGTCATGATCTCTATCATCGACATCATCGAAACTCCTTTCGATGGATCAGAACTCTTCTGATTCAAACAGCTAGAATGATCGATCATCTAAATCATTCTAATTGCTCCCAAAATCCACCAGTGACACCTAGCAGTATATGGTGGCAACCCATCAGAGTTGAATGCGAACCTCTTGGTGTAGCTACCTGTGTGATTAAATTCTTCTATCTTGAGCTCCGATCAGATTAGGGTTAAGGTGAACTCGTCAAACCCTAGTCTCTATCATATGATGTAATCATTCGATTCAAGTCTAATGTGAAAACCTAAATAGAAACTCTTTCTATTATTTCACTCTGCCATGGCCATGGGCTTCTGGACTTGATTCTCATGATCATCATAGGGTTGCTCCTCTACCACCGAGGTAGATAGATTCCATCTTGATGCTATCCAGTTCCTACAATGAACATGCTATAGCCAACATACACCTCAGGGTTCTATATGGCTAGGAGATCGAGTAATGGTGTAGTGAAACTATAACACCCTCAAGGTGAACTGCCGATACTGAAGGGAAATCCTGATTTTCCAGTCCAGGTTCGTCCAGATCTGATTAGATCAAGAGATATATTTTAAAAATTTTTTCTTGATCCCAATCAGATCTTGATATGTTTCAGATCTGATTCTTATTATTTTAATAAATAAAATAAAATAAGATAAATTAAATCAAATTTAATTTACCTGATTTGGGTAATCCTATTACCCTGGAGATGATCCTGATTGCAGCGGAAGGTTCTGGATCTTAGCCACGCAAGCGCCTGGCCTCTATCGGTATCCACTCGGGTTGGATCTGGAGATCCTCTTCTTCTCTATCACACCTTCAAAAATCAGATCTGGATCTGATCTAGAGGATCTTCAAAACTATTTTGAAGATCTGCAGTCGTCCTTTTGCAGCAGCGCAGCCTTCTTGCTTTTGATCGCCTTTCCTTGATCTGAATCGCACCAACCAAAGTCCAAAACACCTTTTGGACGTGGAGAGCAAGGGAGAAGAGACTATGGCATGGAGAAGGAGGGGAGAGGTAGCCTTGGGGCGTGTCTAATAGCATTCACTCTTAGAAATTAGGGTTGGGCGCAGGGTCTTATTTATAGACCTCTTGTGATCCAACTCCTCTTCCTCTCAACCAATCATAACCCTTTGTGAAATCAGATCTAAATCTGATTGGTTGGAATAGAGACCCCTGGATTCCTCCTTAGAGGGTGCCTAAGACCAGTCAAACTGGATTCTTAGTAGAACTCTGATTGGAATCCAAAAGGGAGGTGGAGTCCCTTGTCCAACAAGGACTCCTAGGCGCCTCCTACTTGGGCTCACGCCACCCTTGGCGTGCGCCCTTCTCCTTGCCAGGTTCTGGCAGGGGGACAGGCCCCCACCAGCTCTCCAATAGGTGCATGATATGTGGTCAAAAGTCAAAGGGTGAATGTCAACGTTTGACCAGTCAAAGGTAGACTTTTGACCAAAGTCAAAGACAAGAAATGGCAGTGACCAAAAATGGCAGGTAATGTTCTACAAATAAGACAACCTATTCTGACTTGGACAACTCCAGTCAGACCATATGAAGCCCTTGATTGAGCACAAACTCCTTTGGCTCAGTCAGGACAACTTATTTATGATAGTAAAAGAAGAACGTTAGGTTCAATCGAGTGCTAGCACGATTTCCTTGAACCTAATTGAATCTCATTCAGATCAATTGAACTAGATCAGTTCAATTGATGATCACCAGATTCAAACCCTTGTTTGTGTGACCCAGTTAGGTTCAGTTCTGTATGGTAATGGGATATGTCATGATCTCTATCATAGACATCATCGAAACTCCTTTCGATGGATCAGAACTCTTCTGATTTGAACAGCTAGAATGATCGATCATCTAAATCATTCTAATTGCTCCCAAAATCCACCAGTGACACCTAGCAGTATATGGTGGCAACCCATCAGAGCTGAATGCGAACCTCTTGGTGCAGCTACCTGTGTGATTAAGTTCTTCTATCTTGAGCCCCGATTAGATTAGGGTTAAGGTAAACTCGTCAAACCCTAGTCTCTGTCATATGATATAATCATTCGATTCGAGTCCAATGTGAAAATCTAAATAGAAACTCTTTCTATTATTTCACTCTGCCATGGCCATGGGCTTCAGGACTTGATTCTCATGATTATCATAGGGCTGCTCCTCTACCACCGAGGTAGATAGATCCCATCTTGATGCAATCCAGTTCCTATAATGAACATGTCACAGCCAACATACACCTCAGGGTTCCATATGGCTAGGAGATCGAGTAATGGTGTAGTCAAACTATAACACCCTCAAGGTGAACTGCCGATGCATCTCAGGTCAAAGAACCAGACACACTACTGCAGCATCGAGTCAGTCATTGACGAGAAGGTAGACTCCCTAATGACTACTCGAGGTGGTCACGCTCAGTGCCCTCGTTCTCTAACGAGTACCTGTACTTTCACTTCGGTGTCTCCACACCGTAGACTCAAGACTCATCTACTAAAGAGAAGCGATCGTACACCAACCTTCCGGATCAATCACCATCCTCGTGATGATCCTATGGTCGGGAGCTGTTTATGAGTTAATAATGATTATTCATGTCTTAAATTTTCAACTCTTGAAAATATGAATTATCATTACCATTAACTCAAAGGATGTATCACAGACACTAAATACACATGTGTGATAGAAAATAACCCATTTCATTAATTATAGTCAAAATTACAATTTTGCCCCTAGAAGTGTATTACAAGTGTCAGCCAATTCTGGCTTCTAGGGCACATATATCTAACAGATACATCTCAGGACAAAGAACCAGACACACCACTATAGCATCGAGTCAGTCATTGACGAGAAGGTAGACTTCCCAATGACTACTCGAGGTGGTCACGCTGAGTGCCCTCATTCTCTAACGAGTATCTGTACTCTCACTTTGGTGTCTCCACATCATAGACTCAAGACTCATTTACTAAAGAGAATCGATTATACACCAACCTTTCAGATCAATCACCATCCTCATGATGATCCTATGGTCGAAAGCATTTTATGAGTTAATAATGATTATTCATGTCTTTAAATTTTCAACTCTTGAAAATATGAATTATCATTATCATTAACTCAAAGGATGTATCACAGACACTAAATACACATATGTGATAGAAAATAATCTATTTTATTGATATTAGTCAAAATTACAATTTTGCCCCTAAAAGTGTATTATAAGTGTCAGCCAATTCTAGCTTCTAGGGCACATATATCTAACAAATAGTCCTAAGGACTTTATCATAATAATGGAGTTCATTAGAAGATGTAAACTTATGATGAAAAAAGATATCAAAATATTTTTCATTAACTAATAAATCAATTATAATTATAAAATAGCTCAACCATTAATAGACTGACGATTGGCTTTGAAATACAATTTTCAACATATTTTTTCTACATCCTTTAAGATAGTACCTAAGTACCTTTCAGGAGAACAAAAAATTCTACCTGATCTATGAGATGGAGGAGGTAGTGTCTTGGTTGGCTCAATTTGATTGGGTTCCATATATTCCTTAGCTCGTGGCTCTTGAAAGACTTTCTCCTCGAGCCTAATTTGCCTTTCGATGCCACCATCTTGAATAAACTATTTTTCAAGAAAGATGACATGTCAACTCACAATCACATTGTGGTCTTCTAGAAGATGGAAATAATATCCTAATAACTTTTTAGGATATCCAATAAATTGAGCTCTAGAGAACCTAGACTTTAATTTATCCGCCTGTTGTCTCTTGACATGAGCCGGACAACCTAAAATTTTGAGATGACTCGAACTTCATTTCTTACCATGCTATATCTCATACGGTGTGGTAGAAGTGATTTTAGAAGAAATCCTATTCAATAAATATGTAGCAGTCATCAAACTATGTTCCTAAAGAAACTCAGGAAGGTCTATGAAACTCATCATGGATGGATCCATATCTAATAGGATTCGATTTCTTCATTCTAAAATCTCGTTGAGTTGAGGTATTTTAGATGGAGTCCACTGTGAGACTATGCCATTGTTCTTAAGATAGTCTAGGAATTTTTGACTAAGATATTTGCCTCCTCGATATGATCGAAGAATCTTAATAATTTTTTTTGTTTATTTTTCTGCTTCAAGTCTAAATTTCTTGAACTTTTCAAAGACTTTAGACTTATGTCACATCAAATATACATACCCGTATCGAGACAAATCATCGATAAAGGTGATGAAGTAGACATAATTACCTCTAACCGATATATCAAATGGGCCACACGCATAAGTATGTATTAGGGCAAGTAGGTCTGTGGCCCTTTCCCCATGTCCTACAAAAGAAATTTTGGTCATTTTGCCATTAAGGCATGATTCATAAATCAGATATGACTCGAAAGTCAACAAACTCAATAGTCCGAATTTTTCTAATTTGTTAGCCCTATCTTCAGCTATATGACCTAACCTAGGGTGCCAAAGATACCTATCATTTAGACTATCCCTAGGTCGCTTTGATCCTATGGCATTCATGTTTTGCTCGATATTAAAAAAAAATATCAATATGTAATTGATAAAGATCATTTATAAGAAAACCACTTGCAATTTTATTTCTTTCATAAAAAATATTACAATGGTCCTTAAGAAAACTAATTACACAGCCTTCTTGTGCTAAACATGAAATGAAAATAAAATTTCTGCTTGCTGCAGGAACATAAAAATAATCTCTAAGAACTAAATTTAATCCTAACGGTAGTCGAAGAGGGTAGGTTCCCACGACCACAGCAGCAACTCTTGCTCCATTCTCGATGCATAGGATCATCTCACCATCCCTCAGCCTCTTGCTATCGTCAAGACCCTACATAAAAGTGCACAAGTGAGCACTAGAACCAGAGTCAAGCACCCAACTAGATGCAGAAAAAATCTTAAGGTTAGATTCTATAAAGAGCATATCTCCAGAATGACCTCTTGTTCTTCAGGTTGGCCAGGTAAAAAGGGCAATTTCGCTTCCAGTGGCCATCATTATTGCAATGAAAATATTTTTTCTTGTCAGTTGCCTTCTTCAACTCTGCCTTCTTCTTCTTTCCATCATCCATCTTCTGCTTCTTCACAGACTTTTTATTCTTTCTAAAAAAAATTTTCTTAAAAGAAGTCTGCTCCATAGTAAGCACTGAGCCTTTTAAACCTTTCATAGAGAGCTCAGCAGTAACCAGCATGTTCATAAGTTCAGCTAAGATATTTTGAAGTTTATGCATATGGTAGTTCATGATGAACTATCCATATGCATCAGTAAAGGACTGCAAAATTATATCAATCTATAGATCCTGATCTAACTTGACACCGAGCTTCTCAAGCTCTTCTAAGTCATTGATCATCATCAGAAAATGATCTTGGATCAACTATCCATCATGTATCTGAGCCTTAAAAAGTCTTTTAGTGACTTGATATTTGACTGCACAACTCTATTCACCAAATAACTCTTGTAGGTGAATTCATATTTAGCGACTAGTCTTAATATCTTCATGTTGGCACTGAAACTCATCAAATATCAAGCCCAACATGTAATACCTAGCTTTGTTATCTTCATCCATCCATTTTTTTAGAGATGCTCTATAATTAGCGGACGAATGGGCTAGTAAAGTAGAAGGATCTTATCCCAACACATGAGTCAGCTTCTCGAAATCCAAAACTATTTTGAAGTTTCATAGCCAATTCTTGTAGTTGAGTCCGATCAGTCTATGGGTGTCCAGGATATGGGCTAGTGGGTTGGATGTAGATATTTTTCTATAGAGAGTCAAAGTTTTTAGTTAGATTTTATAATTAGATTTAATCAATTTATTTAAAAATTTATTTTTAAATAAATTAGGCTTCCACTATTTACTCGAATCTCTACACTCTCTTGGCAGATATATGAAAATCTCCATGATTATAGATTTTTAGTGGATGGTGCGGTCCCACCGACTAGCTCACCATCTCACCTAATAGTTATTAGTGATGGGTCAACCGATGAGTGGATAACTCTTATCCAATGATACTCTAATCATGATGCATCCAAACCTAATCTCTAATTCATGAAGCTCATCATGCTCAGAATATTGCTCCACTCCTTAGTTAAGTCAGACCCATCATTTGTATGAATTAGATTTTTGATTGGATTCCTCATCATATTTAGAATATTGAGCCCAATCCATCCTCCAACCCATAGCATCCAATGCCTAATAGACATAGTTGCATCTTCTTAATGAAACTGAACCACTTATCTAGCTAAGAACAATCAACCCCGGGAAGGACCCACACATCTATAATGATGGAAAACCTTAGACATAATATTTTCTTAGGAAGATTTAATTTAGATCTCTTTAAATATGACTTGACTTAGTCATAACAATCATGACTAACCTAGTGACATGGATTGGCTCGAATTGTTAGCCATCTCAAAATAGAACTTGGTCAACACAAATGGCCAAGTAAGATCGATGGAAGGGATATGTCATTAACTCGATAAGAATGCATTCAGATCGAGTAGCTCTCAATTAAAAATCAGTCGATCATATCTGCCAAACTTATCTTAGATATCAAATTATCAAATTAGAACTAATCGAATTAGCCTACAATCCAAGCTCGAACCGTGGAACCAAATTAGGTCTTGACTTGATCGAGTCACATCTCAATGTGATTTGATTTTAATCCAAACTTAATCCTATTAGACTGATCAATTTTAAGCCCTCTTTGATCCCACCTATCCAACTCTTACTTTGGTTTGATCAATCGCTAGACCTAATTGAGCTATCCAAACTCGAACCCAATTTTATGAAGAAGTCTTAGATCTAAAAATTTATAATTTTAGATCTAATTAATTTTATAATCTTAATTCTTAATTAAGCTTTGGTTCATAAATAAAATATGTAACCAAATCCTAGAGTTTTAGGATCTAGGATTTTGCAGAAAATAAGTTTTGATTTTTTATTAAGGATGAAAGCGTAGCACTCCTATACATCATAAGAACACCCCATCGAATGGAAGAAGAGGGCCTTTAAACCCTACTTTATTCTTATGATCGGATGGCCAAGGAGAACGCATTAATCAAAAATATATTTTCTAAAATAAAATAAGTTAGATCTAAATCATATATCACATATACAATCAAAGATCTAACATATACATGCCTTGCATATATCTCATATATCATAACTCAATCAACCATGCATGCTTTCAGATCTGATATATCATATATTAACTCTAAAAAATAAAATTTTAAATTTGGTCACATCAAAATAAAACTATTCTAGATATTTTATACAACTATTGTATAACTAGTCTAAGCATGCATCTTTCATATCTCATATGAATAAATTAAAAATTAAAAACTTTATTTTCTATTTTTTAAATTTAGTTATAATAATTATAATATCAAAAAAATAGAAATAAAATAGATCTAAAATTATATTTAATTAAATTAGCAACATGATTATACTAGACTACACATAGAACTATTCTATTCCTAGTCTAATCATGCATCTCCTACATTATAGATCTAACTCATATAATTTTTTAATTTTTTGATTTTAGATCCAATCACATCTTGATGTGATATCTAAAATTCTTTAATATTAGATCATAAATAAAAATTAAATTAGATCTAAAATAGATCTGAAGAACTGCAAACGTAGCTTTGATGCCATTTGAAGGAAAATCTTATTTTTCACCGTAACATCATCCAGATTTGATCAGATCTAAGGTAGATTTTTCTACAAAAGTTCTTATGATATAATTAGATCTAAGAGTTTTTAGATCTGATCAAGGTGATCTGATGTTAAAAATTAAAAATAAAATTAAATCAAATTTAATTTTAAGTACCTAATCGGATAATCTAATTATCCTGTGATGATCCTGATCATTCCTATGGTTCTAGAATGAGCCATGCACATGCTTGGCCTTTATTGGTATCCACTCAGGTAGGATCTAGACATCTTCTCCTCACAAATCTTTTTTCAAAAGATTAGATCTGAATCTAATACGTAAGTTCTTCAAAATAATTTCTGAAGGCAATCCATCCATCTCACAAACACCATCGCATAGATACTGAATCTTGTGCCAAAATTCTTGGACCTTCTTCTTTGATTTATGCCCAACTTTTGGCATATAGAAGAGGGAGAGAGATAGGATTAGAGGGGATGTGGGATATGATAGGGGCGACAGCACTTGGGAATGAAAAATATTTTTATGCGATACAACATAATGGCATGATAAAAAGGTTTAAAAATCCAACACGACATAGAGTTTTTCTTTGACCAAATAACTCATTATTTGATCAAAAGGACATTAAAAATATTCTCCACATAGAGCACCAGATCTCATCTACTTTTTATGCTAAAAATCAATCAAAAAGTGGGCGACATGAGTAGATAAGGAAGAGTCCATTGCTTCTAGGACTCTTCCCTCAAGAGTTTGATCCAAATCAAACTCTATAAAAATCTAGCCAAACACCATCATAAATCACAAAATTTGGCACACTCATAGCATGACTCGAGCACTATCACATATCTAAAAATTATAGCAAAATAATTTTCAAAAAATTTTCTAGAAGCATCTGATCAAGTGACCCTCAATTCTCTCAATTGGATCAAATTTTGATCCTAGTCCAATTGCACTAGGAATGGATTTAATTTCTATAATTAATCTAACCTAGACTAGTTTCAATTAGATGAAACTAAACTTATTCAAGATATAGGAATGAGTCAAATCAAATTTGACTCAGTTGCGATGAATTAGAAAGACTACAGAAGGAGAAAGCTAGGGTCAATCGTGTGCTAGCACGATTACCTTGAACCTGATTGGATCTAATCCAAATCAATCAAACTAGGTTAGCTCAATTGATGATATCCAAACCCAAACCTTTGTTTATAAGATCTAGTTAGGTTTAGTTCTGTATGGTAATGAGACATGTCGCGATCTTTATCATCGACATCATCGAAATACCTTTTGATAGATCAGAACTTTTCTGATTCATACATAGAATGATCGATCATCAAAATCATTCTAATTGCTATCAAAATCCATCAGTGACACCTAGCAGTATATGGTGGCAATCCATTAGAATTGAAAGTAAATCTCTCATTGCAGCTACCTGTGTGATTGGGTTCTTCTATCTTGAGCCCCGATAGGATTAGGGTTAAGGTAAACTCATCAAACCCAACATCTATCATATGAATTAATCATTCGGTTCGAGTCCAATGTGAAACCCTAATAGAAATTCTTTCTATCATCTTAACTCGACCATGGCCATGGGTTTAAGGATTCAATCTCATGATTATCATAGGGCTACTCCTTATTTACCGAGGTATATAGATCCTTTATTAGTGCAATCCGATTCTTACAATGAACATGCTATAGCCAACATATACCTCAGAATTTTGAATGGCTAGAAGATTGAGTTATGGTATAGTCAAACTATAACACCCTCAAGGTGAACTATCAATGCACCTTAGGTCAAAGAACTAGACATACCACTAAGCATCGAGCCAGTCATCGACAAAAAAGTAGACTTCTTTATGACTGCTCAAGGTGGTTACACTCAATGCCCTCATTCTCTAATGAGTACCTATACTCTCGCTCTGATATTTTCATACCATAGATTTAAGACTCATCTATCCTAAGAAAGTGATTATACATCAACCTTTCGGATCGATCACCATCCTCGTGATGATCCTATGGTTGGGAGTAGTTTATGAGTTAATTATGAAAATTCATGTCTTAAATTTTTAACTCTTAAAAATATAAATTGCCATTACCATTAACTCAAAGGATGTATCACATACACTTTAAATACACACTATGATAGAAAATAATTTTTTTTATTAATTTATAGTCAATATTACAAAATTGCCCTTAGAAGTGTATTACAAGTGTTTAGCCAATTTGGCTTCTAGGGCACACATCTAACGAAATTTATAGGATCTCTCATCTGATTGGATCGGATGTGTTGGCACCACCAACCAAATTTAGATCTGATTAATTTGAGCAATTTGATTGGTCGGACCTGCGGCACTACATGGCACAATAGGGTTTATATAAGCCCATCCCTATGCTTAGGGTTTTATTCCTACGCCCACCAAGAGCCAAAAGGCTGCTAACCCTAACTCCTCTCCACACCCCATCATTTGGTCCTCTCTCTCATCTCCATGCCCAAGAAGTTGGGTAAAATTCAACAAAGTTTTGAAAGGAGTTTTGGTGCCAAGATCAGGAAGAAGACAATCTTGTTCAAAAGTCGAGCGTGCCACCTTCTGCAATTATTTTTGAAGGTTCTACAAATCAGATCCAAATTTAATTTTTGTAAATCTAATTTAAAAGGAGAAGACACCCAGAACTAGCCTAAGTGGATACCAGTAGAGGCTAGGCACATGCATGGCTTGATCCAGAACTTTGGGTGCAATAGATCATCGACAAGATAATCAGATTATCCAATTATGTATAAAAATTTATATCAAATTTAATTTTAATTTTAGATTTAATATTAGATTACTAGAATCAAATCTAAGAACTCTCAGATCTAATCAAAATTTGCTAGAAAATTTTTAAAATTTTTTTACAGATCAGATCAGATCTGATTGATCCTATGGTGGAAAAACTAGGTTTTTCCTTCAATATGACCTAATTTCAATAATTGGTATCAAAAATTAAGAGTTATTCTGAAACATGAGTGGATCCTATATATGCTTACAAATCCAGCACCTAAAGGGCTTGCTCCAAACTCTCTTGATATGATCCAAGATACTTATCGAAAGTGGCTCAATGATTATACCATGGTGCATTGCATTATGTGAGCAGAGATGAATAAAGAGTGCAGTTGCAAGTTCCAAGATGCTGAGCTGGAGAAAATTATTCAAGTATTGAATGAGTTCTTTGGTGCTACTAGAGAAAAGGAGCATCGTATTAGGGTGTCTCAATCCTTTAGAACAAGAAGTTCATTGCTAACCCAAGTCAGGCAGACTAAAAAAGAAATTATCCTCTTGACCCAAATAGACTAAACAGAAGAAAGCAGCAAGCAGTTGCTAGTCAAGGTTGTTATATGATAACACCCTACAATTTATTTATTTATGATACTACTGCCTGGGTATTAGATACCAGAAGTTTAGTTTATATATGCAATTCATTGCATTGACTTTAGGTTAGTAAAAAGTTTGAGAATGGCAAAAAATTTTTGAATATGGGGGATGAAAGTAATGTTTCGATCATAGCATTAAAAAGTATTGAGCTTGTTTTCAAAACATATAATATCATTTTGAGTGATTTTCACTATTGTCCATCCTTTATGATGAACATAATATCTATAGAACTTTTAATCCAAGATAGTTATTACTTATCAATAAAAAATTATTATGATATCATTATGAATAATGTTATAATAATACATGAACAATTAAGAAATGATATTTATCTTTTATCACAGCTTGTTAGTGTAATATACATGTCAAACAAATGTCCAAAACTAGATAATGTCAGTGATGCCTATCTTTGGCACTATCAACTCGGTCATATAAAGAAGAATAGGATAAATAGGTTAGTCAAGGAGGAAATCCTCGACATCAATAATTATGAATCATTGATGACTGATGTGTCCTACCTTCTTAGTAAGATGACTAAGTCACCCTTTACTGGAAAGGATGAACAGGCTAGTGATGTTCTAGGTCTAGTACATAGTGATGTATATAGACCAATGAACATATATGCTAGAGGTGAGTATTACTACTTCATTATATTTACTGATGATCTATTTAGATACGAGTATGTCTATCTTATGAAGAGTAAATCAGAATCATTTGAAATATTCAAATGATATCGTAATGAGGTAGAAAAATAACTTGAAAAGAGTATTAAAATTCTTCGATTAGACCAAGAAGGTGAATACCTTTTTAATAAGTTTTCGACATATCTAAGAGACAATAAGATTCTTTTTCAATGAATTCCTCCTAGAACATCATAACTAATGGGGTGTCAGAAAGGAGAAATCGAACCCTGTTGGACATGGTTCGATCCATGATGGGGTTTGCAAGTCTACCATTTTTTTTTTTGAGATTATGCACTTGAGAGTGCTTATTTTGTTCTAAATAATATTCCAAGCAAATCTATTGCAAAGACTCGATATGAGATATAGAGCAGGCATATAGGCCAACACTCTCTCATCTTAGGGTTTGGGGTTGTCCGGCTTATGTCAAATATTTGAAGATAGATAAGCTTGGACCCAGATCTGATAGATGCTTATTCATAGGTACCCCATGAAAACTAGGGGATATTACTTCTAGCTTACTGAAGAACAAAAGATATTCGTTAGCAATAGGATAATCTTTTTGAAAAAGAAGTTTCTTAAGGAAGAAACTACTGCCTCTAAAATTGAACTTGATGATGCTCGATAGGTAGAAGAACCAGCACATTCTAGTGAACCTGCAGAACATGATTTGATAAGATCAAATTCGGAGCCCATTATAGAGGCATCCTTGAGGAGGTCTAGTAGAGTACCATATCAGTCGGATAGATACTATAGTTTTTTGGTCAAAGATGGAGATCCTATTGAACTCAATCAGAACAACAAGGATCCAAACACCTCTATAGATGCCATGTAGAGGTCTAATTCTGATAAGTGGCTAAAAGTCATGAAATCCAAAATATAGTCTATGAAGGTCAAGAGTGTATGGATATTGGTTGATCCACCTGAAGGGATAAAATCCATTGGATATAAGTGGATTTTCAAAAGAAAAAAAATATAGATAGAAAGGTAGAGACCTATAAAGCCCATTTGATTGTCAAGAGGTATCATCAATATTATGGTATAGATTATGATGAGACATTTTTCATGATGGCAATACTCAAGTCCATTTAGATTATGCTTGCAATAATCATGCATCTGGACTATGAAGTCTGACAAATAAATGTCAATCACTTTTCTAAATGGAGAGCTAGACGAAGAGATGTACATGATATAGCCTGAATGGTTCACATCCATAGATGAGTCTAAAGTATGCAAGCTTCAAAGATCTACTTATGAATTAAAGCAGACATCTTAGAGTTGGAACATATATTTTGATAAAATGATCAGAACGTATGGCTTTGTTAAGAGCAAAAAAGAACCCTGCATATACAAATGGACTAATGATTCTATTATAGTATTTCTTATATTATATGTGGATGATATTCTCTTAATTAAGAATTATATTCCTGCATTACAGGAAATAAAGATTTGGCTATCATCATAATTCTCTATAAAAGACTTGGGAGAAGCTTCCTATATCCTAGGGATGAAGATCTATAGAGATACGTCTAAGAGATTTCTTAGGTTATCCTAGTTTATATACATCGATATCATGCTGAAGTGGTTTAGCATGATAAATTTTAAGAAAAGCTATCTTCCAATAGATCATGAAATTTTTCTCTCAAAGAGGAATTGTTCGACAACTCCTCAAGATAGAGAACATATAAGTAGAACTCCATATACTTCGATAGTTGGTTCTATAATGTATACCATGACATATATGAGATTGGATATGGTATACTCACTAGAGATAGTGAGTAGATACCAGACTGATCCAAGTGAGAACCACTAAAAGGTTATTATTGACTCCATGATTGATTTTGATGATTATCAAATTTTGAGTATATTATATATCAAATCATGTATTTCAAGAATATATGTAGATCTTTCCAGGTCTTAAAATTAATAAAATTTCATTAAAAAAGATCTCCATAAATTCTCTACATCAAAGTCTTCAAAGAAGGAACTTTTGAGTTCAAGACTTAGTAAAGTCATATCCAAAAAATTTAGAGCCATCTCCAAAACATTTAGAGTCATCTCCAAGCTATTTGGTACGTTGGCACAATGCTTTGGCACAAGTTCAAGAGGACTCAAAATCAGCTCAAGTCATCTTAGTCTTAGAAAATAGAAATCTTATTTTTATGAACTAAGATTGAGACATCTCGAAAATTTTTGAGTCATCTTGAAGTAAAATCAAGACATTTTCAAAAAAAATAGAGAAGTCTCCAAACGCATGACAGCCTTTAACTACTAGTTTCTGCAATCTTTTCAATGGCTCTATTTTGGTTCCAATGGCTATTTCAGAGCTTCCAATGGCTAGAACTTACTCTCCAACCATTTTCAAGGATGTTTAAAGATGAAAATCAATTCAAAAGAAAGATTATGTGGGATTAAGAGAGAAATCATTTTCAAACAAAAGGAATTCCATTGCATATTAAAAAAAGAGAAAAAGAGAGGGATTATTCAATGATTTTAGAGGGCATTCAAGAGCTATCTTTAACAACTTTTCAAGCATCCTCTCAAGCCTCCAAGAAGAGTGCTCAAGCTTTAGAAGAGCCAAATATTCAACCACTTCTTTGGGATCAAAGAGTTTAAAATTTTATTTTTATGTTTGAGCTAAAATTCTCAACTTGTATTTTTGTTTCTTTTCAAGTTTCTTTGGAGGAAAGAAACTTAGAGATTAGATCCATCCAAGCCCAGAATTAGACTTGTTAGATTTTGGTTGGTTGGTCTGAAAAACCAACTAGGTTGTTAGTGAATCTGGAAAACTAATAGCATAAGATTTTGGTTGATTCTCCTGTAAAAGTCAACTAGGTTTGTTTGTAAGCTTGGAAAAATAAATACATTATAATGATGGATAGATTATAGTAAAAATTTTAAGAAAAGCATGAAAAATGGACATAAGTGCGGGTTGCACTGAACCACTATAAATTACAGTGCGTTTGTGTTGTGCTTCTTCTTCTATCCCTTTGCATGCTTTTAATTCTTGCTTTACTTTATACTTTGATTTTGTTATATTAATTTCACTGCTATACCATTGTTTTTATTCTACAATCACTAAAGATAGCATAAATTGAAGTATATATTATTTAGAAAGTAAATTTGTATAAAATTTTATAAAAACCCAATTCATCTCCGCTCCCTCTTAGGTTGCTATCTCTTGGCAACAATTGGTATTTGAGAAGGTGCTCTAATATTTAATTATTAACCTATTAGTTAAAGAGTAAAAGATCATGGGAATCCCGTTTGATTCATCATTTATTAAGGCCAATCCACATCTAGACCACCACTATTTAATGGCTTAAATTATATATTTTAGAAAGCTAGAATGAAAACTTTCATATAAGCTTTAGATTATAACATGTAGGGAGTCATAACTAGAGGACCATACACACCCATAATTAAAATTAATGATATTTTTATTCCCAAACTGAAAAAGGAATGGAATAAATTTGATAAGAAGAAGGCTTAATTAAATGCTAAAGCCATCAATATTTTTTATTACTCTCTTGATGTACATGAATTTAATAGAATATCTACATGTACATTAGCTAAAATTTTTTTAAAAAAAATAGAGAAAACTCATTGATTATTTGTCCTTACACTATCAAATAAAAATTAAATCCAATTTTACTATAAAATAGGATAGTGGTGAGTCAAGTGTTGATTTTCTTAAAGATTGAAGGCTGAGTTGCATTCAATTTTAATTAAAAAATTAAAATTTAAATTAATTTTTAAAATAAAAATTTAAAATAATAAATTAAAAAAATAATTATAATTTAATAAATTAAAAAAAATAACTACTTAATTAATTAGGATTTTAAGATTAATTAAAAGTATTCTGGAATTTCGAATCCATCTCTAACATAATTATGGTAATTCTTTTTAATGCAAGAATTTAATATTTTTAAAAATTTAGTTATGATTATAATTTATTTTTTTAAAGCATGAATTATATTTCTTGATAATTATCCATCTCTATGAAAATATAAATTATTCAATACTTTAATTCATAAAAATTGATAACATAGCTTTTTATTGATTTTTTCTAATATAAACTATTAAATTGAGCATGGACTATATCTCCTGATCACAATCCATCTCCATAAATATAGTCTATATAAATATTAATCAATAATAAGTATGTTAATATTAGATCTCATGTATGGAGAATAAGAGTTAAGGTTAGACAAGAGAACATATCATTCATTGCATAAAAAAAATTAAAAAAGATAAGAAAAAAAATATAATCCATGCTCGAAGACTTCATCTACATCCCAGAATTTGATCTTTAGTTGCTCATAATTTAAAATTTTCTAGCTCCTGGCATCTTCAGATCTCCTAGATAAATAAAAAGAAAACAAAAAAAAAGAAAAAAGAAAGAAGAAAGAAGAAGAGAGAGAGAAGAGAGAGATTTGGAGGGCTAATTCCCCTCACAGGGGGTTCTTTGTTGATCTACCCCATAGGGGAGCTCTCTCTTGTTCTTTGGTGTATCAGGCCCTTAAATAGAGGGAAAAAAGAGTTTGTGAGTCCTTGTTGGACTTAAATTCGAGTTTGGCTCGAATTATTCAGGTATGTTGAAGTTTTGGCCATTGGATCTTGATCAAATATCCCAAATTTCATCAAAATTCCACCGCATATCCTCTTGATTCACCCTAGATCAAATATGGGCTGTCAAATCAAAGTCGGATTGTTTTCGATCGTTCGATCGCACATAGGAAGGCTGGGAATTTTCTAATCAAATCGGGAAATGGTAATCCCAATTGGATGTCAATTGGAAGAGATTCTAACTGCACAATCATGCACAAACTATTCCCATGGACCACTTAGACCGGGTGCACCGAAGATCTCTACCAACCAAAGCCTATCATGCCAGATCAAATTACGAGAATGCCCCTAAATGCCGTGATGATTTTTATGTAAACCACTTTGCAGTCCATGTCCACCACGTGGCACACACCGATTGTCCATGCCTGCTAAGCTGGATGGTCCATGCCCATTTCATGGACCGACCGATCGGTCCACCATGCACTGACTTTTTTTTTCTTTTATTTTAAACTTTTAGGCTTCATATCTTTTTCATTTTAGTTTTGATTTGAGTGAAATTTATTTCATTAAAATTCATAAATCAAGCTCTTCAAATTAGTGAACTTATTTTCTATAAAATACTAATAAAAATATTATTTTTTTAATAAATATTAAATAATATTTATTTTAATGCTATTATTTAGTAATTTATGATGATTATCACATCCTCCAACTTAAGTTTTACTCATCCTCGAGTAAAAAGAAAAAAATTAGAAGTATGTACTGACTCGATAAGATGTAAAAGATTCTTCAGGTTATCTTAAAGTCAGTTGATACCTGGGTAGAGATTTAAGAAATACATCATTGGATTATTAATTCTATCCTAAATAATGGTTAAGTGAAGAACATAAAATTTAAGAGATTTTTTTTGTTTAATTTTTCAACTTTATTCTTTAAATCCTCTATCTTTAGTATGGACCAAATTTTTTTTTTTTACTTTTTTTACAGTCAGTGCAATATTTTAACCTCTTAAGCTTTCTATTTGATCCTTATAGTGAGCTTTGGACCAATGACTTCCAAATCAGTTAGCTTTAGGGCACTAGGTGTAGAACATCCCTCGGACTTACTGACTTGACTCAAATAGGCTATAGGTTAAAACTAACTGTATAACAAGCTTCTTTATATTGTCCATTTTTTGATGTGAATAACATTGCTTACTTAGGCAATGGGACCCAATTACTCGATGGAAAACTAATTTTAGAACTTGCACTTTATTTCTCTTATTTTTTAAATTTTTTGTCAACTTTATTTTTGCTCATACCTACATAAAGTAGATTCTTCATTGAATATAAGCTGGAAGAAGTTTTTAGAATCACTCAAAAATTTATCTATTCTAGACCTGACCATTTATTAGATTTCTTTAGTGATTTAGTCCTAAGTGTTTCAAAAATTCTCTAAATTATTAATCAATTATTGATTAAAATACATGAAAAACTTCAAATCGATACAAAATTAGGTATATAAGACTAATTATTATTATACTTGATGACTTAAAAAAGAAATATTTATCCTTCCCTCTAAACTTAATTTTCATTATCCTCAATGGAGAAAAGAAAAGAGTGTGACAAATGACAAGAAGAATAAAAAGGAAAGAGTTCACCTGGCTTAATTTATTTCTGGTCTCAACTTGGATTTTAATTGTTCTTCATTCAGCATGGGTTTGTAATTCTTCCCCCAACTTATTCCTGAAAAAAAGGTAAACTAAAAATTAAAAAAAAAATATTAAATGCAAAAACCTGGGTTGCCTCTCAGTAAGTGCTAAGTTTAACGTCTTCAGTCAAACCCTAAGAAAGAGTTTTAGGTATAATCATTTTTAGTGTGTCTTTCAAAATTCCAAAAAAGATAAAGCCAATCAGGAGGACTTGTCATTATGGCAAAAATTGTTCATGGAATACTCTTCAACGGTTAAGCATAGTCTTAATCAATAAAATATTTGGAGCAAGCATGCTATACCAAAATTTAAAATTATCATAGTAATCAAGAAGAAATTATGTTTGATAGGCTAAAATGAGGGTGGTGGTTTAGAAATTTCTTCAATTATAATCTGATCTACCATAATCCCTTTTTTGGGTCTAATGTATCTAGGCATCAACTCTTCCTGATCAAAATCATGGCACTTTTTTCTAAATTAATTTTAAATCCACCTCCATACATTGTTTAAATATTGTAGATAAATTTTGAAGGCCATCCTCAAAAGTAATGCCAAATATAAAAAAATTATTTTTAAAGTCATTATCCCTCATATCGGCAATATCCCATCCAATAGGTTCTTTATGTACTTTTAGAACACCTATAAGTTGATCTTCCTAAGTAGATATCACTAGTAGTGTATCTGTAGGTTTATCAGAAAGTGATTTCAATCTAGGTTAGTTGGTGGTCCTAACAAAAGGGCTATTGGTAGGCTAGATGGTGGCTCAAGTTTTTCAATTCATGGTGAGATGGTTTTAAGGTAGGATGTATCTACTTGATCAAGAACTTCTATATTGTACCCATCATCATCAAAATTATCCATCTCATAATGAGCCAAATAGGGATTTAATGAATTTTGAAAAAGAATTATGGGTGAAGCTTCCTCTATTATGTTATTCACTTATGGTTCTTGGAAAGTCTCTATTGATTTCCTCTATTATAGGTGAAGATTGATATTATGGATAGGGCATATTATAGAGTGCATTCATGAAAGTGGATCTTTATGGCACCGGGGTATTCACTGGTTATGGTTGCTACTAAAAATATGGTTGAGCCCCCCAGCCTAGATTGTAAGTGTTAAAGCATAAATTATTTCTTGGTTTATAGTCAATTTGGATTTGACCTTGATAAATTTTCTAATACATATACTCAGAAAATCTATGTGGGCATTCACTTACATAGTGGCTGGGGCTCGAACAAATTGCACGAACTTATTGTGCAGAAGGAAAAGATGGATATGAAGGATTTCTATTGACTTCTAAACGATCAAATCTACTCGATAGCTCAGCATAAAAATCCATCTCTAATTGTTATTTATTTTATTTTATTTTATTTTATTATAAAGAAAGAGATGAGAAGAGAGAATTCTAAAGATAAGAGTTTAGAGGATCCTAAATCTAAGAATGATAGATGAAAATGTATTAATTAGGGTTTAAGTTATAATAGTAAACAAGTTAAGCAAGCATGGACTTTCTATCTTAGGATTTACCTAGATCTAGATAGCTTCTAACTGCCAAGGTCACTTTCAAACCCTCTAAGTAAAGAATCAGCCACTCAACTGGCCAAGTAAGTGTAAGGTCAGTAGGAGTTCTCCTATTATTTTTCTTAGATATTAATTATCTTGGCTAGGCAAGCTAACAAAACTAATTAAGTAACTATCTTTCTTTAGGATGCAGTCCCTGAACTACTTGCCTTAGACATCAGTCAAACTGACTAATCCTAATCTGGTCCAACTCTTAGAGTTTCTTATCCAATTTATCTCAAATATCCTTAAGGGCCAATGTCTAATTGATTTTAAGTTTAGATCTGGGTCAATGCAATATGAAGAGTGAAGGAACTAGATCTAGGGTTTCACAGGTAGATCTTGAAATTTTTTCAAGATCTTACAGCGGAAGACTTAAATAAATCTAAAATTTATTTAAATAACTATATAAATATCTAGATCTTAGATCTATTATATGATTAAGGCATGATATAAAATCAAAAATTAAAATCAAATAAGAAAGGAAAAGGTTGATCAAATCAACCTAGATCTACACTACATCAAATGTAGGTATGAAGTTTATAGATCGAATCTATTACCTGAGCAAGTTTAGATGTTCTAACCTATTGATCTGGGCTTGAGGATGAAGTTATGAGCCACACATGCATCCGGCCTCTAGGAGTTATCCACACAAGCCTACGATCTCTGATCTGAAGTCCGATGCAGGAAATCAGCACAGCATGCTAATACTGTGCTGATCCTTCTTCGACGATCGATCCGATGCTCTCTTCTTCAAAATTTGGACTCTCCAAAATATGAGAAGGAAGATGAGAGTTTGCTGATCTGAGACTCTCTCAAAAAAACTCAAAAGAAAGGAGGAGAGATTGAAAATAAAACAGCCCTAGAAGAAAATCCTCTTCTTCTCTTTTCTCTCACCTAGACACTTAGTTTGGTGCCTATGGAACCCCCATTCCCAAGAACCCTCTTCCTCTAATTTTTTCACACCCCAAACCTCTCCTAATGCTCTATATTCTATAAAAAAAATTAGAAAAAAAATCATCCAATAAATAGGGAAAAAGGAGAGTCCAAGTTAGGTCAAATTACTAGACTAGGAATATCTAAACATGGGAAGTTGTTGGGGCGCCCAACTCTTGGGCGCCTCCTCCATAATTTTTGGCATGGACCAGCAAAGGAGGGTGCACATAAAAGGAGATTATTCTCATAGAATAAGAGAAGAATTAATTAAAAGAGGAGGTGGCACTCAAGGAAAGATGTTTTGGTCAACAAGGATTCTATCTCATAGAATCCTAAGCAAAACCAATTTCTCTTTTGACTTGGTCTTCCACCTAACTTCCAAATATGACTTGGAGGGAGAGAGGGGGCATGAAAATCAAGAACAAAGGGATTTTCCACGAAAAATATCTAAAAAATAGGTATGGGAGCATTGGGACCAACGTGGCGCAAGGAGATATGGAGTCTTAGTCATACTAGGACTCCTGTTTTGACTTGGTCAAATAAGATCTTTTAACCAAATAAAATCAAGATTAAACCAACCCAATTAAATAAGGTCCTAACCAATTTAAGGACTTAATTAAATTATATTTAATTCTAATTTATTTTCTAATCAAATTAGAAAATTAGGTTAATCCGAGTTCTAGTTAGACTAGGACTAGTTATTCCTTGCACTTGGCTTATCCAATAAACCAATTGGACTTGATCCAATCAAGTCTAAACTAAATATAATTAAATTATATTTAATTAGACTTAATCTCAATCTATTGGCTTAATCAAATTAAGTCAATTAGTAATCCAATTGCTAATCGATCCTCCTATAACACTTGCACTAGGTTAAACACCAATCGTATTGATTGTTTAACCCTAGAACAATTCTTAATCATTGATCAACCATCCGATCAGATCATAAGCTCTAATGTGTGTGATATCATAGGTTCAAACCTAAGTCGGTAGCATAAAAATAAATTTCTATACCAATCAAAGTGACCATCTAGCAATGATATCCGATGGCCGGATAGGTCGAAGGTATAGAACACCATCCTTAGAACCCATGCGGATATAGTTTTCATATAATTCATCCCCTTGACCATAATGCTCGTAGGATATATCAGAGTTCAACTATCAACTCTAATTAGGTTCTCCACATTGTATTTCAAAATATCAAATAAATCTGATGGATTATCTTGGCCAAGATTTTGCTATATTGAAATACAGTGATACATTCTTCTCCAACTCTTGGAGTGGTCAATTCCATCTTAATCATACTCCAACTTCACAAGTACTTAACTATGCCCAGAAGTCTTTCATTGCTGAATTAGAAATTTAGTTAGTCTGATACCAAAGCACAGTAAGTTGCTTGTAAGTCACTGAGGTGATCTTAGATCTAAGGGATACTTATACCTATATCCCATTAGAGATATTCTTGACAGTAGAATGCTCTAAAGTTAGTCATGTTCCATGATGATGTACCCATACATCTCACCTATATGCCATACCAGTGTCTCCACACATCTTGGTTAAGAGGACAACCAATCTATATGGCATATAGTGACCTATACTCGATAGATGCTGTCGTCCTAATTAACAGCCTATCATTTGGTCGTGAACAAATTTAAGGACTAATCGATAAATCCTCTCTTTATTGAAATTAAATAATCCTAAAAACTTTATCACAACAATAAAGTTCATTAGAAGATGTAAACTTATGCTGAAAAAAGATGCCAAAATATTTTTTATTAATTAATAAATAAATTATAATATCTTAACCATCAACAGACTGATGATTGGCTTTGGGACATAATTTTCAACAACTCCCACTTATCCTAAAGCCACTCGGCGCATTATCTAATATCCATCTTCGACTTATGATTGTCAAACTTCTTGATTGTTAGGGCTTTAGTGAAGGGGTTGGCTAGGTTCTTCTTTCCGTCGATCTTCTAAAGATTGATGTCACCATGATCCATGATCTCACGGACCAAATAAAAGTGGCATAGAATGTGATTTCTTCGTTGGTGTGCCTTCGGTTCCTTTGCTTGAGCTATGGTGCCAGTACTGTCGCAGTAGAGTAGGACTGGACCATCAATGGAGGGTGCTATTTCGAGCTCGATGATGAACTTTCTTAGCCACACAGCTTCTTACTGCATCTAATGCTGTCATGTACTCTGCTTTGCAAACAAAGTTAGCCACTGTATGTAGCTTGAAACTTTCCAGTAGATAGCTCCTCCATTTAGAGTAAAGATATACCACGATATACTTTTACTGTCATCATGATTAGATTGAAAGTTAGAGTCTATAAATCCCACAAGCTTCAGATCTGACTCATCATAAATCAACCATTGGTCCTTAGTATTTCTCAAATACTTAAGGATGGTTTTAACCACCTTCTAGTGATTTTCTCTAGGGTCAGACTGGTATCTACTCACTACTCCTAATGAGTATGCCACATCTAGTCCCGTACATGTCATTGCATAAATAATAGACCCCACTGTCGAAGCATATGAAATTCTACTCATACGCTCTCTCTCTTCAGGAGTTGTCAGACAATCCTTCTTAGAAAGATAAATTTCTTGGCCTATCGAAAGATAGCCCTTTTTGGATTTCTCCATGCGAAACCTCTTCAACACTGTTTCTATGTACGTGGACTGAGATATACCAAGCATCCTTTTAGATCTATTCCTATAGATCTTCATCCCTAGGATGTAGGATGCTTCACCCAAGTTCTTCATGGAGAATTATGATGATAACCAAACTTTTATTCCTTATAGTATGGGGATGTCATTTTCGATTAAGAGAATATCGTCCACGTACAAAATAAAAAATACCACTACTGGACCATTTGCCCATTTGTAAATGCAGGATTCTTCTCCATTCTTAACGAAGCCATACATTTTGATCACTTTATCAAAATGCATGTTCCAACTCCGAGATGCCTACTTCAATCCATAAATGGATCTCTGAAGCTTGTACACCTTGGACTCATCTGTGGATGTGAACCCTTCAGGTTGTATCATATACACCTCTTTGGTCAACTCTCCATTTAGAAAAGTTGTCTTCACATCCATCTGCCAGATCTCATAGTCTAAATGGGCAGCAATGGCAAGCATAATCCAAATGGACTTGAGCATTGCCATAGGAAAAAACGTTCTGTCATAGTCAATACCATAATGTTGACGATATTCCTGGGCAACCTGATGGGCTTTATAGATCTCCACCTTTCCATTTGCATCCCTCTTTCTTTTGAAGACCCATTTACATCCAATGGGTTTAACCCCTTCAGGTGGGTCAACTAATGTCCATACATCATTGATCTTCATAGAATCCATTTTGGATCTCATGGCTTCTAGCCATTTCTTAGAGTCGGATCTCTGCATAGCATCCATGTAAGTGATTGGATCCTCACCGTTCTTATCGAGTTTGATGGGATCACCATCCTGAACTAAAAATCCATAGTATCTATTTGGATGGTGCGGTACTCTATCGGATCGCCTCAATGGTGCGGGTTCACTAGGCTTCGGATCCGATCTGATCAAATCCGACTTAGGTTCAACATTCTATGTTGGACTTTCAACCTGTTGAACTTCATTAAGTTCAAACTTGGAGGCAATAGTTCCTTCATCAAGGAACTCCTTTTCTAAAAAGATTGCCCTAAGGCTGACGAATACCTTTTGTTCATTAGCATGACAGAAATAGTATCCTTTGATCTCTTTTGGGTATCCTATGAATGTACACTTGTCAGACCTAGGTCCAAGTTTGTCTGTAACTAACCATTTGACATACGCTGAGCACCCTCAAACCCTAAAGTGTGAAAATGCTGCCTTACGCCCTATCCATATCTCATATGGGATTTTAACTACAGACTTACTTAGAACCCTATTTAATAGATAACAAGCTGATTCGAATGCATATCCTCAAAAGGATATCGACAAGCTAGCAAATTCCATAATGTATCGAAATATGTCTAACAGAGTTCGATTTTTCCTTTCATACACACCATTATGCTGTGGTGTTCCAATAGGAGTCCATTGGAAGAGAATTCCATTCTCTCCTAGATATGTGAAAAACTCATTAGAAAGATATTCTCCTCCTCGGTCAGACTGAAGAATTTTAATACTCTTTCTAGTTTATTTTTCTACTTCACTTCAAAATCATTTGAACATTTCAAAAAAATCCAACTTATGTTTCATCAAATAAACACATCAATATCTGGATAGATCATCTGTGAAAGTGATGAAGTAGACATATCCACCTCTAGCACTTGCGTTCATTGGTCCACATACATCAGTATGTACTAGACCTAAGAGCTCATTGGCGCTCTCACCTTTTCTAGTGAAAGATGATTTGGTCATTTTACCAAGAAGACAAGACTCATAGGTTGGAAGTGATTCACAATCATTAACTTCGAGGATTTTCTCCTAAGTCAACTTGTTTATCCTATTCTTGTTTATATGACCTAGCCTATAGTGCCATAAGTAGATATCTGATACACTATCTAATCTGGGATACTTGCCAGTAGAATAGACTACATTAACAGGTTATGATAACATATATACACTATTGTTCAATTATCCATAAAAAGTAGTAACACCATTCATAATGATATTATAAACTCATTTCTTTATTGAAATTTCATAATTGTTCATGGCCAAAAGGCCTACAGAAATTATATTTAAAAAGAAACTAGGACAGAAATGACAATCACTAAGAACAACAGTATGAAATTTAAATATAAGTTTTAAAATTCCTAAAGCTAGAACTGGATCTGATCATCCATCTCCAATGTTCAGGAATCTCTCATCTTGCTCGAATCTTTTACTGACCTGCAACCCTGCAATAACTTACAAATATGGTAAGGGCTACCACCCATTCAGTAATATCATAAATAAAAAAATTGCAAGAAGTTATCATATAAATACCTTGCCCAGCAATAGCTTGCTTCTTTCTCTGCCTGTTCAGATCTAGGGAGGCAATGTACTAAGAACAGTTCCTCTTTCAGTATCCCCACTTCTTACAAAAGAAGCATTCGGCTTGATTCTTATCGGGCTTGATCTTTGGGATTTGAGCCTGCATAGGTGTCCTAGCATGAACATGCACCTTCTTGGCTTTCTTCTTCTTGTTCTTCTTCCCTTTTCCAAAGGATCAAGAATGAGAAGACGAACCTCCTACTAAGTTCATCGACTCCTTATGGAGTTGGTGATCTTTCTCAAAGTTCTGAAGTAACCCCAGTAACCCATGGTAGTCCACTTCAGACTTTGACATTCTATAATATGTAAGGAATGGGAGATAAGACTTGGGCAGCGAGTTCAGTATTGTATCTTTCCTAAGTTGTTTATGCAAGGGAAAGCTGACCTTGCTCAAGCGCTCTATCAGCTTGATCATGTACAATACATGATCAGTGACAGAGGCACCATCCTACATTCTGGTGTTGAAGATAGCACAACTAGTCTTGTGCCTCTCAACGTCATCGGGTGAGCAAAAAGAATCCTTCAACACTTGGAGCATTTCATTTGGTTGAGCTGTCTCAAACTTGCGACTAAACTCGTCGCTCATCGCAACCAGCATAATGCAACACACTGTGATTCGATCACTGAGCTACTTCTAATAACTGTCTTTGACTGTTCCACGTGTATTAGTAGTTGGCTCCTCAGGTGCAGGATCCATCAGTACATATAGGATCCATTTATGCTCCGGAACAATCTTTAACTTTCGATACCAGCTATCGAAGTTGGGTCCCACTAACTTATCATTGTCCAACAATGATCGGAGCGATAGAGAAGTGGCCATGTTTGCATAAAGAAAAATCAAAACTTAATTAGTAATTGATTCATTAAACCTAAAGATTTGGACTTTAATCAAAAGGTTTCTCCCACTATTTTATTCAAATTGGTAGCCTCTACCTCTAATTCAAGGAATTATCCTAATTTCTTAGTGGGTACTAGAATCCACATAGACCGTACATAAGCCCAACTTTGGTTGGCCACCTATGTACATCTAAGGGTAGGTTCATAATTAATTATTTTTCTAAATAATTTTCAAAAATTAAATTTTGCCCCAGGCCCTGATCAGTTGGCTTTAGCCTTCTCAGAAAAAGATCCAGTTAGGTCCAATCATTAACATGACCATACTTGGCCCATCCAACCAATGAATGATCAGGCCCAACTGTGGTTGGCCCACCTGACCATCATTTAGAAAGATGTATCCAAAAGATCATATAATGAATGATAATAATCAACCGATAAGCACTAGGCCTTTAGGCCTCAAATGATTATCTAACTAATGGACCAATTATCATCCACTTTAATGGGAGGCTATGATCCAATTACTATATAACTATTTCACTTTAGAGACCTAATAATTTTAGAGGATTTATTTATAGGAGTGAGTAGGTTAGATTAACTAGCTTGTCATGATCCTTCCACTAACTTCACCAAGTCAGCTTAAAGGAGACCATTGATAGGCTGGTCTAGGAGCACATAAATCAGTCAAACTGATTTACCTAGCTGATCTGGGTTAGCTTGAATAATCAAACGATCCAATCAAAACATAATCTCACCAAAGGTCAAGTAAGTTTGATCAGTAGAAGGATCTGCCAAGCTTGCATTAGATACCATCTGAAATGATCAGATAAGTGAGCTACCAATTAAAAATCACTGGTCTGGTTTACCTTAGACACTAACTGATTTAATTAGTTTTAATTAGATCAACCTAACAGTTCATGCTAGACCGTGTAGCCAAGAATCAAGTCTATTTTGGGTCTTATTAAAGACATGGACTTGACCAACTATAACTATTGTAATTGATCTAGAGAATTCTTGATCTAATCTAAGACAATAATTGATTAGATTTAGTCAATTCTCTAATTAAGTCCAATCTTTAATCTAACCCTAGGTCTAACCCAATTAGTGGACCTAATCTCCACTAACCCATTTAACTCAATGTGTTATGATTTGTGTCTTAGGATCTTTAATTTATAATCCTAGATCCTAATCAATCAATTTCTTAATTCTCAATTAAGTTTTGGGCCGAGGATTGGGGTTCGGCTTTTCAAAAATGATTTTTATATTTATAAAATATTTTTATAACATGATTTTATCAACCAAGTTGCATGTTTGATTCATAATTAATATGCAAGTAAAATAAATATAAAATTACTTTAGATTTAATCTAAAAGGTTCATGTAATTGAAATAGTAACAATAATAATCAATCATAAATCTTCCTAGATCAAATCTAACACATTTATGATGATTAAAATTAGATTAAAATATTTTTAATCAGATCATAAAATCTTTTAGATTTAATCAAAAATTTTATGATCAATATTTTAGATCAGTACGTACTAGGACAATCTATTTGTTGTAAGAGATAAACCTTACAATAGGACAACCTTATGGCAGTCCGTGCAATCTAAAATATTTTATTTTTTTTAATTTTAAATTTAATAATTAGATTATAAATTAGATCTAATCTAAGAAATAATCTAGTCATGTACAAAAATTATATAATAAGAACCTTGCTCTGATACCAATTGAAGGAACCAGATCTAGGATTTCATAGGTAGATCTTGAAACTTTTTCAAGATCTTGCAATGAAAGACTTAAATAAATCTAAAATTTATTTAAATAATCATATAAATATTTAGATCTCAGATCTATTACATGATTAAGGTATGATATTAAATTAAAAATTAAAATCAAATAAGAAAGAAAAAGGTTGATCAAATCAAGCTAGATCTACACTACATCAAATGTAGGTATGAAGTTTATAGATCAGATCTATTACCCAAGCAAGTTTAGATATTCTAACTTACTAATCCAGACTTAAGGATGAAGTCACAACTTGCACATACGTCCGACATCCACACGAGCCTACGATCTCTGATCTGAAGTTCGATGCAGGAAATCAGCACAGCATGCTAGTACTGTGCTGATCCTTCTTCGATGGACAATCCGATGCTTTCTTCTTCAAAATTTGGACTCTCCAAAATAAGAAAAGGAAGATGAGAGTTTGTTGATCTGAGATTCTCTTAAAAAAACTCAAAATAAAGGAGGAGAGATTGAAAATAAAAAAGCCTTAGAAGAAGACCCACTTCTTCTCTTTTCTCTCACCTAGACACCTAGTTTGGTGCCTATGGAACCCCCATGCCCAAGGACCCTCTTCCTCTGATTTTTGCACACCCCAAACCTCTCTCAAAGATCTATATTTTAAGAAAAAAATAGAATAAAATTCATACAATAAATAGGAAAAAACAAGAGTCGAAGTTAGGTTAAATTTTTAGACTAGGAATATCTAAACATGGAAAGTTATTGGGGCACCCAACTCTTGGGCGTCTCCTCCATAATTTTTGGTGTGGATCAGCAAGAGAGGGCACACAAAAAAGAGATTATATTCATGGAATAAGAAAATAATTAATTAAAAGAGGGGGCGGCACTCAAGGAAAGATGTTTTGGTCAATAAGGATTCTATCTCATAGAATCCTAGTAAAACCAATTCCTCCTTTGACTTGGTGTTCCACCTAACTTCCAAATATGACATGGAGAGAGAGGGGGGGCATGAAAATAAGGAAAAAAGAAATTTTTCATGAAAAATACCTAAAAAATAGGTATGGAGGGCATTAGGATCAAGGTAGCGCAAGGAGATAGGGAGTCCTAGTCACACTAGGACTCCTATTTTGACTTGGTCAAACAAGATCTTTTAACCAAATAAAATCAAGATTAAATTAATCTAATTAAATAAGACCCTAATCTATTTAAATATTTAATTAAATTAGAGTAAATTAAATTTAATTTTAATTTACTTTTTAATTAAATTAAAAAATTGGGTTAATCCAAGTCCTAGTTAGACTAGGACTAGTTCTTCCTTGCACTTGGCTTATCCAAAAAATCAATTGAACTTGATCCAATCAAGCCCAAACCAAATCTAATTAAATCATATTTAATTAGACTTAATCTCAGTCTATTGACTTAATCAAATTAAATCAATTAATAATCCAATTGCTAATCGATCCTCCTACAATACTTGCACTAGGTTAAACACCAATCGTATTGATTGTTTAACCCTGGAATGATTCTTAATCATTGATCAACCATTCGATTAGATCATAAGCTCTACTGTCTGTGATCTCATAGGTTTGAACCTAAGTTGATAGTATAAAAATAAATTTTTGTACCAATCGAAGTGACCATCTAGTAATGATATCCAATGGTCGGATAGGTCGAAGGTGTAGAACACCATCCTTAGAACCTATGTGGATATAGTTTTCATATAATTCATCCTCTTTACCATAATGCTCATAGAATACATCAAAATTCAACTATCAACTCTGATCAAGTTATCCATATTTTATTTTAAAATATCAAATCCATCTGATAGATTATCCTGGCCAAGGTTTTGCTATATTGAAATATAGTGATCATTCTTCTCCAACTCTTAGAGTGGTCAATTTTATTTTGATCACACTCTAACTTTTCAAGTACTTAACTATGCCTAAAAGCCTTTCATTATTGAATTAGAAATTCAGTTAGTCCGGTACCAAAGCACAGTGAGTTGCTTGCAAGTCACTAAGGTGATCTCAAATCTAAGGGATACTTATATCTACATCCCATTAGAGATATTTTTGATAGCAGAATGCTTTGGAGTTGGTCATGTTCAATGATGATGTATCCATACATCTTACCTGTATGCCATACCAATGTCTCCATATACCTTGGTTAAGAGGACAACCAACCTATATGGCATATAGCGACCTATGCTCGATAGATGCTGTCATCCTAATTAACAGTCTATCATTTGGTCATGAATAAATTTAAGGACTAATTGATAAATTTTCTCTTTATCGAAACTAAATAGTCCTAAGAACTTTATCATAATAATGGAGTTTATTAGAAGATGTAAACTTATGGTGAAAAAAAGATGTCAAAATATTTTTTATTAATTAATAAATTAATTACAATATCTCAACCATCAATAGGCTGACGATTGACTGTGGAACATAATTTCCAATAAAAAGTGGTAGTTTGTAGGCTAAGGAAGGATGATCAAATCCTCATCTTATCTTATTTAATGGGTTGCGCCCTTAGAGTATATTATGAATATGCAATGCAAAAAAAATAAGATATCCAATCAAAAGTTGATTTCTTTTAAGATTTAATTAGTTTCTCTATATTAATTAACTATTATGAGGTGTGTTGTTTTCTTATTATATTAGATTATTTAAAGCTACAAAAATAAAAGATAGAACTTAATTAAGTTTATTGCATTAATTATGTTAAATTTTATCTAAGCTAGTTTAGAGAATCAAGCTAATTGGAAAGTAAATTACACTAGGCAAAGGTAACAATAATTTATTCTAAATTATAAAAAGTAGTAAATTGATTATATAAAATAAAATAATTATTTAACTATGCAATTAAAAATTTAATTTTAAAAAATTTTGATTTTTTTAAAATTTTTTTTATTATATTTTTTTTATTGAAGCAATCATGCTCTATTTTTGATAACGATGCCAAAAATTTGACTGCTCATCATTATAATATCAAATAAAAATTAAATCTAATTTTACTATAAAGTAGGATAGTGGTGAGTCGGATGTCGATTTTCTCAAGAATTGAAGACCGAGTTGCATTCAATTTTAATTTAAAAAATTTAAATTTAAATTAATTTTTAAAATAAAAATTTAAAACTATAAATTAAAAAATTAACTATAATTTAGTAAATTAAAAAAAATAACTACTTAATTAATTAGAATTTTGAGATTAATTAAAAATATTCTAAAATTTTAAATCCATCTCTAACATGATTGTGGTAATTTTTTTAATGCAAAAATTTATTATTTTTAAGAATTTAGTTATGATTATAATTTATTTTTTAGAGCATGAATTATATCTTTTGATAATGATCCATCTCTATAAAATTATAAATTATTTAATATTTTAATACTTAAAAATTGGTAACTTAACTTTTTATTGATTTTCTCTAATATACTCTATTAAATTGAGCACGGACTGTATCTTCTGATCACAACTCATCTTCATAAATATAGTCTATTTAAATATTAATCAATAATAAGTATGTTAATATTAGATCTCATGTATGGAGAATAAGAGTTAAGATTGGACAAGAGAACATGTCATTCATTGCATAAAAGAAATTACAAAAGATAAGAAAAAAGAAAATACAATCCATGCTTGAAGACTTCATCTACATCCTAGAATTTGTTCTTTAGTTGCTCATGATTTGAAATTTTCTAGCTCTTAGTATCTTTAGATCATCCAAATAAATAAAAAGAAAAGAACAACAAAGAAAGAAGAAAGAAGAAGAGAAAGAGAGAAGAGAGAGATTTAAAGGGCTAATTCCCCTCATAGGGGGTTCTCTATTGATCTGCCCCATAGGGGAGCTTTCTCTTGTTCTCTGGCATATCAGGCCCTTAAATAGAGAAAAAAAGGAGTCTGTGAGTCCTTGTTGGATTCAAATTGAAGTTTGGCTTGAATTATTCAGGTCTATTGAAGTTTTGACCATTGAATCTTGATCAAATACCCTGGATTTCATCAAAATTCCACTGCATATCCTCTTGATTCACCCCAGATCAAATATAGGCCGTCGGATCGAAGCTAGGGTTGTTTTTGGCCGTTCGATCATGCATAAGAAGGCTGAAAATTTCCTAATCTAACCAGGAAAGGGTAATCAATGTTGGATGCCAAACAGAAGAGATTCTGACTACATGATCTTGCACAAACTATTTCTATGGACCACTTGGACCGGGCGCACCAAAGACCTGCACCAACTAGAGCCTACCGCACCAAATCAAATTATGAGAATGCCCCTAAACACCATGATGTTTTTTATTGAAACCTCTTAGCGGTCCAGGTCCACCATGCGGCGTGCACCGATCGGTTGTGCCTGCTGAGCTGGCCAGTCAGTCCACCATACACTAGCCTATTTTTTTCTTTTATTTTAAACTTTTGGACTTCATATCTTTTTCATTTTAGCTCTGATTTGAGTAAAATTTATTTTATTAGAACTCATAAATCAAGCTCTTTTCATTGGTAGACTTTTTTATATAATATATTAATAGATATATCAATTTTTTTTAAATAAATATTAATTATATTTATTTTAATGCTATTATTTACTAATTTATGATGATTATCACTCATGAAGGAACAAGCCAAGTTAAGGAGTCCAAAATTAATTTACTTATTCATAAATATAAAATATTTAAAATGGATAAACATGAGTCTATTTCTAAAATATTTTTTAAATTTACTGATATTATCAATGCTCTAAATGGTCTTGGCAAAATCTATACTAACTATGAACTTGTTTGCAAAATTTTAAGATCTTTGCCAAAGGAATGGAAAGTAAAGATGATAGCTATACAAGAAGCAAAAGATCTTACCAAGCTATCACTAGAAGAACTGATAGGTTCACTCATGACTAATGAGTTAAACATGGCTTAAAAGGATGAAGAAGAAGAGCCAAGAAAGAAAAAGACCATTATCTTCAAATCCACTACACAATATGAAGAAAGCGATGAGTCAAAAAAAGAAGAAGAAGAGAGTGAAGATGATGATGAGGACATGAAGCTACTGCAAGCAAATTCAAGAAGTTATTATGAAGAAAAGAAGAAGAAAGAAAGGAAGAAGAAAAAAGAAAGAGTGGAGAGGATCATGGCAATATTTTGGCATACATCTCTGTATCATATCATGCCATGTTTTCAGATCTAAATTAATCTCATAATAATTCTAAAATTAGATTAAATTGATCTTATCAAAAATAAACCCTAATCTAGAATAACTATGTAGAATATTCTTAGACAACTAGTCTAGAATGACTCAATCATATCTCATATGATTTAAAAAATCAAATAATTTTTATTGCTATTTTTCCGATGTTATTATAATACTTTAATATCAAAAAATAATAAAAATATCTAAAGTTAGATTTAATCAGATTAATCAAGAATGCACAGACCTATTCTATTAGAACTATTCTATTCTATGAACTAGTCATGCATATCTTCTAATCTTTCAGAACCAATTATTATGTTTAATTTTTTTCTAATTTCAGATCTGATCAACATTAATGTGACATCTAAAATCACTTTATTTTTTTGAATTAAAAAAATTAAATTAGATCTAAAATAATTTAGAACCATGGCTCTGATACAGTTGAAGGGAAATCCTGATTTTCGGTCCAGGTTCGTTCAGATCTGATCCAGATCAAGATTATATTAATAAAAAAATTTTTCTGATCCAATCAGATATTGATACATATTTTGATCTGATTCTTTTTTATTTTAATAAATAAATTAAAAGAATAATTAAATCAAATTTATTTACGATCTGGGTAATCCTATTACTGTTGATGATCCTATTTTGCAGCGGAAGGGTTCTGGATGCTTGCCACGCAAGGCGCTGGCCCTCAACCGGTATCCATCAGTATTTGGATCTGGAGAATCTCTCTTCTTCTCTATCACACTCAAAAATCAGTCTGGTATCTGAATCTGGAGGGCTCTTCAAACTCTTTTGAAGATGAGCAGTCATCCTTATGCAGCAGCGCAGCTTCTTACATTTTGATCGTCTTTACTTTGATCTGAATCGCACAACCAAGGTCCAAACTTCTTTTGGACTGGAGAACAAGGGGGAGAGGTGGTTTTGGCAAGGGAGGGAGGGGAGAGGCAGCCTTTGGGCAATGGGGAAACTATGCACTCATCATTATTATTATTTAATTGAGTTGGATAAGGGTCTTATTTTATAGAGTACTATGATCCAACTCCTCTTTCTCAACAATCACACCCTTTATGAATCGATCTAAATCATGATTGGTGAATAGTAGACCCTGGATTCACTTAGAGGGCACCTAAGACAGTCAAGAGTTGGTTTCTTGAAAACATCTAATTGGAATCCAAAAAGGAGATGGAGGTCCTTGTCCAACAAGGATCACTAGGCGCTCCAGCTTGGGCACACCGCTAGGGTGGGTGCGCCTTCTCCTTGCCTAGGGAGTTTTGGGAGGGGACGGCCCCACCAGCTTCCATAGGTTGCATGACAATGTGTAAAAGTCAAAGTGTAATGGTCGTTTGACGTAAAGGTAGACTTTTGACAAAGTAAAAGAAACAAGAAATGGCAGGTGACCAAAATGGCAGATAATGTTTATAAAATAAGATCAACCTATTCTGACTTGGACAACTCAGTCAGACCATATGAAGGCCTCTGTTGAGCACAATCCTTTGGCTCAGATAGGACAACTTAATTTAGGATAGCAAAAAGAAGAAATGTTAGGTTTCAATCGAGTGCTAGCCATGATTTCTTGAACACTAATTGAATCTCATTCAGATCAATTGAAACTAGATCAGTTTTAATTGATGAATCAAGATTCAAACCTTGTTTGTGTGACTCCAGTTAGATTTAGTTCTGTATGGTGATGGGATATATGTCATGATCTCTATCATCGACATCATCAAAACCTCTTTCGATGGATCAGAACTTTCTTCTGATTCGAACAGCTAGAGATCCGATCATGTCAAATCATTCTAATTGCTCCAAAATCTCACCAGTGATACCTAGCAGTATATGGTCGCAACCATCAGAGCTAAATAACCCTCTGGTGCAGTATCTAGTGTGATTAGATTCTTCTATCTTAAGCTCGATCAGATTAGGGTTAAGGTGACTTCGTCAACCAATGTCTCTGTCATATGAATTAATCATTCGATTCGAGTCCAATGTGAAAATCTAAATAGAAACTCTTTCTATTATTTTCACTCTACCTGCCATGGGTTTGACTTGATTCTCATGAATTACATAGGCTGCTCCTCTACCACCGAGGTAGATAGATTCCATCTGATGCATCTATTCCTAACAATGAACATGTATAGCCAACATACACCTAAGTTCATATGGCTAGAAGACTGAGTAATGTTAGTCAAATATAACACCCTCAAGGTGAACTACTATGCACCTAGGTCAAAGAACCAGACACACTACTACACTGAGTCAGTCATCGACGAGAAGGTAGACTCCCTAATGACTACTCGAGTGTCACACTCATTGCCTCGTTCTCTAACGAGTACCTATACTCTCCTCGGTTCTCCACACTAGACTTAGAACTCTCATCTACTAAAGGGAAGCGATTAACACATCTTCGGATCAATTCACCATCCTGCGATGATCCTATGTGGAAGCATTTATGAGTTACAATGATATTCATGTCTTAAATTTTCAACTCTTGAAATATGAATATCATTATCATTAACTCAAAGAATGTATCACAGACACTAAATACACATATATGATAGAAAATAATCATTTATTGCTTTTATCAAAATTATAATTTTGCCCCGAGAAGTGTATTACAAGTGTAGCCAATTCTGACTTCTAGGGCATATATATCTAACAGTTCCCACTGCCACTGCAGCAACTCTTGCTCCATTACCGATACGTAGGATCATGTCTCCATCCTTCAGCCTCCTACTATCCTCAAGACCCTGCATGGAAGTGCACAGATGAGCACTAGAACCAGAGTCAAGCACCCAACTAGATGCAGAAGAAATCATAAGGTTAGACTCAATAACGAGCATACCTCCAGAAGACCTTCCTTCTTGTTCTTCAGGGTGGCCAGGTAAGTAGGGCAGTTCCGCTTTCAGTGGCCATCGCTGTTGCAATGGAAACACTTTCCTTTGGCAGTGGCTTTCATCTTCGGCTCTGCCTTCTTCTTCTTTCCTCCTTTTACCTTCTACTTTTTCACAGACTTCTTTTTCTTTTCATAAGACTTTCTTTTGGAAGAGGTCCATTCCATAGCAAGAATTGAGCCTTTAGAATCTTTCATAGCAAGCTCAGCGGTGACCAGCATGTTCATTAATTCGGCCAAGGAATTTTGAAGTTTATGCATATGGTAATTCATGATGAATTGTCCATATGCATCAGTCAAGGATTGCAGAATAATATCGTTCTGTAGATTCAAGTCTAACTTCACACCGAGTTTGTCAAGCTCTTCCATGTCTTTGATCATCATCAGACAGTGATCTTGGACTGACTGCCCATCATGCATCTTAGCCTTAAAAAGTCATTTCGTGACTTGATACTTAGCTGCACGACTCTGTTCACCAAACATTTCTTACAGGTGAGCCAACATTTGGCAAGCAGTCATGATATCTTCATATTAGCGCTGGAGCTCTTCAGACATTGAGCCCAACATGTAATATCTGGCCTTATTATCTTCGTCTATCCATTTTTCCAGAGACGCTCTCTGTTCATTAGATGGATGGGCTGGTAAGGTGGGATAGTCCTGGTCCAATACATGGGTTAACTTCTCGAAACCTAAAATGATTTTATAGTTTCTGAGCCGGTCTTTATAATTAGATTTGGTCAGTCTATGTGTGTCCAGGATACGTGCTAATGGGTTGGACGCAGACATTTTCCTATAGAGAGTCAAAGATTCTAGTTAGATATTGTAATTATGACTTCACAAATTTGTTTAGGATTTTATTTTTAAACAAATTAGCTCCTACTATTTTCTCGGATCCCTACACTCCCTCTGTAGAGATGCAAAAATCTCTACGATTAATGATTTCTAGTAGGTGGTGTGGTCTCACCAACTGACTCATCACCTCACCTAACAGTTATTGGTGATGGGTTAGCCAATGAGGGAACAACTCTTGTTTAATGATTCTCTAATCATGGTGCACCCAATCTTGGTCTCTAATTCATGAATCTCAGTGTATCCGAAATATCGATCCACTCCTTAGTTAAGTCGATCCACCATTTGCATAGACTGGATTCCTAATTGAGACTCACCATATCCAGAATATTGAGCCCAACTCATCCTCTAGCCCATAGCATCCAATGCCTAATAGACATGGTTGCATCTTTTCGATGCAACTGAGCTACTATATCCAACCGAGAACAATCAACCTCGGGATGGGTCCACACATCTATAAAGGTGGAAGACCTCAGACTTAATCTTTTCTTAGAGAGAATTGATTCAGGTCTCATTAACCTAGACTTGTCATAGTCATAACAATTATGACTAACCTAGTGGCATGGGTTAGCTCGGATTATTGACCACCTCAAATTAGAATTGGATCAATAGATATGGCCAGGTAAGTGAGATTGGTGGAAGGGATATGCCATTAACTCGTACAAGAATGCATTCAGGTCGAGTAGCTTTCAATTAAAAATCAGTCGGTCATATGTGCCAAACTTACCTTAGACACCAAATTATTGAGCCAGAACGAATTAGGTTAGCCTACAATCCAGACTCTAACCTCTGAGCTTAATTATGTCTTGCTTGATCGTGACTCGATCTTGACCCAGACTTAATCCTATTAGGCTGGTCAATTTAAGCATTGTTGATCCCATCTAACCAACTCTTGATTTGGTTTGATCAACCGCTTAGACCTAATTGAGCTATCCAAGCCCGAACCCAGTATTATGAATATATCTTAGATCTAAAATTCTTGATTTTAGATCTAATTTATATTTCATAATCTTAATTCTTAATTAAGTAGGGTTCATAAATAAAATATGCACAAAAAATCCTAGGGTTTTAGGATCTAGGGTTTTGCAAAAAGTAAGTTATGAATTTTTGA
Source organism: Cocos nucifera (assembly GCA_006176705.1). Classification (NCBI taxonomy): domain Eukaryota; kingdom Viridiplantae; phylum Streptophyta; class Magnoliopsida; order Arecales; family Arecaceae; genus Cocos; species Cocos nucifera. Next base: position 82,001 of record QRFJ01002104.1, on the reverse strand, counting down.
TTAAGGACGAACGCGCAGCACCCTTACACGTCATAAGAACACCCCATCGGATGGAAGGAGTGGGTCTTTAAACCCTTCTTCATTCCTATGATCGGACGGCCAAGAGGAATGCCGTAATCAGGAGCATGTAATACTATAAAACAGTTTTAGATCTATATCATATATCTCATATACAAATTAGATCTAATCATGGCATATTTTGCATACATCTCATGTATCGAATCATGCAAATTTTTAGATCTAAATTATCTCATAATAATCTAAAAAATTAGATTTAAATTAATCTTATCAAAATAAACTCTAATCTAGATAATTATGCAGAACTATTCTACAACTAGTCTAGACATGCATCAATCATATCTCATATGATGTTTAAAATTAAATAATTTTTATTTGCTATTTTCTAGATGTTATTATAATAATTATAATATAAAAAATAATAAATAAATAGATCTAAAAAATTATTTAATCAAATTAAATTATAAACATGCAAGACTATTCTATAGAATTATTCTATTTTAGAACTAGTCATGCATATTTTCTAATCTTAGATCCAAATCATTTAATTTTAATTTTTTTTTATTTTAAATCTGATCACATATCATGTGACATCTAAAATTATATATTTTTTAGTTAGAATAAATTTAAAATTAGATCTAAACATTTTAGAACCTTGGCTCTGATACCAGTTGAAGGAAAATCCTAATTTTTCGAATCAGGTTCGTTCAAATCTGATCGGATCAAGAGATATATTTCAAAATTTTTTTTCTTTGATCTAAATTAGATCTAGAATATTTTAGATCTGATTCTTATTATTCTAATAATAAAATTAAAATCTAAATAAATTAAATTAAATTTAATTTACCTTGATGTAGGGTAATCCTTTTACCCGTTGATGATCCTGTAAGCAGCGGAAGGTTTTGGATCTAGCTGCGTAAGTGCCTGGCCTCTATCAGAATCCACTCAAACTAGATCTA